>KL647288.1:7783976-7831170 GCA_000727475.1 Sarcocystis neurona | reverse complement strand
ACATATATATATATATATATATATATATATATATATATATATGGGGAGATACGTTATCTATGCGAAGGTGTAGAAAGATGTATCTGCAGATCTGTGTATAGACAAATAGGTGTACAAAAGTGCTGGTATGTGCACGGGACTGGGTTCACACGTATACAGGAATGTGGAAACATATTGTTTGTGTGTGAGCAGACCTAAAACCGCCTATTAGCACTGGCAGCCTCCGGCCAATATGTACACGTATGCGGCAGAGATGTTTCTAGCTATTAATATATACGTGTGCACGACTCTAGACGTGCGGTTCTGCTGTCCCCCGTTTTCTGTGCTCCTGCGTCTGTGTCTAATATGGATGGTATCCATCTGTGGATGTAGGTCTGTCTGTCTACATTTCTTCGCCAGTACTCGCACCTCTAGAGGAGTACCTACTTGTTTGGCGATTAACAAATACTCATCTTTTAACTGGCTAGCTGCGTCTTGGACTTTCTACAGAGAGAGACAGAGAGAGAAAGAGGAAGAGCGAGAAGCACCTCAAGGAACGCTGCGTCTGCCCTTGTGATGTGCCGCAGATTTTGAGACCTCCGCGGCCGGAGCACGTGCCCTCCCCCACACCCGGAACCGCAACAGCAGCAGCAGGAACGGCAGCAGCAGAAACAGCAGCAGGAACCGCCGCAGCACCACCAGCAGGAGCAACGACGTCCGCGGCAGCAGCGGGAGTCAACCGGGACGGCGTTACTTCTATGACGCCTGCAGTGTTTCTCCTCCCCACTGTCGCCCGCATATCATCTCATTACGAGTGAGACTTCTTCGATGCAAACGGCCGTGGAGCGGTTCTCTCGGCACTGCTGTGGCTGCTGTCACTATTACCAGTGTTGCTGCTGCTGTTGCTGCCACAGCTACTGGGGCACTGCTGCTGGTGCTGCGCCCAATTATGCTGGTCCTGCTGCTGCTTTCTTACAATTTTGCTGCTGCTTGCCGTTGTCGCTTCGCGTCCCCCTCCTCCTCCTGCTGCTGCTGCTACCGCTGCCACTCGTACCAGTGTCGCCGCTGCCGTTGCTGCTGCTCGGAAGACCACTCCTGTTGCTGAGGCCGTGCAGTTGCCGTGGGCATTTGTACTACTGCTCTGGCTGCCGTTGCTACTCAGGCGGCCACTCCTGCTGCTGCTGCTGGCGCCTCGGCGCTTCCTGGTGCCTCTTGGTCGGTGTCAGCCTACTCTGCTGCTGCTGTTGCTGCAGTGGGACGTCTGGTCTGTCTACTGCTCCGCTGCTGCTGCCTAAACTGCCCCCGCGTCAGGTTTCTGCCCTGTATTCTACGACGCATCGCCATTTGCCGCTGCGCTTCTGGCTATGCTGTCCGATCTGCTTTACGTTCCTGCTGCACCTCCACGACTGCTGCTGCAGCGCCGCCCAAGTTGCTTTTCTCTCTTCTTCTTCTTCTTCCTCCTTTTCTTCGACTCCTTCTCCTCTTGCCCTGGCTTGCGACTGCTTGTTCTTGTGTGGTGCATTGTCTTTTTCCTAGTAGTCTGTTCCTTCGTGTGTTTCTTCTCTTCGTTCCTTGTCCTCTTTCTGTTCCTCTTCTCGTGGATTTAATTGTAAACTTCTTCTTCGTAGTTCTTCTTTATCTTGTGTAGCGCTCTCGTTTTTCTTCTTTTGGCTCATTTCTGCCGTTCTCCTCCTCCCGCGCGTAGCTGCTTTTCCTGCTTCTTCTTGCTGAGTGTTCTCCTCACTTCAGCTTCAGGTCTTTGACAGCGTGGAACGTATTTTCAATGTGCTTCCCTTTCTGCACCTGTCACTTTGACTTCCTCTTTTTCTTCCCCTTCCTCACTTTCTTTCACTTCCTCTCCCCGGTGCCCACGACTCCCCTGCTGCTTAAAATTTTGTTTCTCGCAGCCGTGCCCAACCGCAGCTCTTCTTGCTCTTCTGTTCCTTTCTCTGACCCTCTGTCCCGTTGTCCGCTACTGTCTATTTTGCGCCCTGTCCTCTCCACATTTCCATAGCTCTTTTTCTCTTCCCGCCTCTTCCTTTTCATCTCTGTTCGCTGCGTTGCGCGTGGCTTCTCCTGCCGTCGACCTGCGCGCAGCGCAGAGGGAGACGAGACAGTGGTCCAACTGCGTCTCGGGGGGAGTCAACTGTTCCACGTTCTGCTTCCAGAAGCACCTCTCAAGCGGTGGAGTTTTGAGAGGAAAATGCTCTGGACAAGAATGCCTTTCTGCAACTGTCTCATTCTCACCTTGCTTGCTCCGCATCCTCCTGCGTTTCTTGAGTTTTCCTTGCATCTGTACGGCAAAGCAGGGGTAAGAAATCTTTCTTCTTTCTCGCCAGGAGAAGTCTCCACCTGCAGCTTCCACGACAGCCCCATCTGTGGGAGCGCGTGCAGCTCTTGGTGCTCTTCCTTTCCTCTCTATATTCGTGTATTTGTGTAGACTCACTTCTTTACACAGAGATATATATGCATATATATTTTTATCTACGGAGATATGTGTACATATATGTATTTGTATGTACGTGGAGTACACACATATGCCCAAAGCTTACAGATGTCTGCATACAGGAAGAGAGAGAGACACACATAGTTTTTCCTCAGAACCTCATAGTTTGCGTCTTCGAACGACCGCGAGGGGGTGGTCTACGCAGGAAAAGTGTGCGGGGTGCTTTCCTGACTCTACTTCTCAAGCTCTTCCGATCCACAAAGCCGTGCGGCTGTGTATGTGTACTTCGCTTTATTTTCGAGCTTCTAGGCGTGACAGTGTGACTTCCACATTCATGCAGACTTGGCCTTCTTTTCGCTCAAAGATACACCTGGAGAGACACACACCTACAGGTCTACGCGTACACGTAGGTATGTCCATATACATATGTCTCTATTTATACATTTGTTTACCCTTTGTCACTTGAGATACAAATGTCTACACTCCTGCAGGTATCAGCGCACGATAACCAGAGCCTTTTTTTCTGCATGTGAACGACTGAACGTACGCATTCGTACGTATATGTGTATTTATGGAACTGCTACACAAAGCATACGTACGTGCGCATACGGATACGCACACCTAGTAGAAGTACACGGTGAAGACGACGTTTGTAGAAGACGAAGAGAGAATGACAGAGACACAAGACGTACATTTTTCGACTCCACGGAGGCGTGCGCACTAGAAAAGCCCGTGCGAAAAGACCCCTCCTGTTGGACCCGTTTCTCCTTCTTTACTCTCGCTCCTTCGGCACGTGACGCATAAAGACCCGGGTGGTTGTCCACCCACAAGCGGACAGAGCGACGCAGGGAAAGTGTAAAAGCGAGCCACGCGTATCGAAGACGTGACTGTGCACTTTCGCAGGAGGAAAAAACTCCCCAGCGTCTTCGCGGACCATAGTAGAGAGCAGAGGATGGGAAGAGACACGGCACTTCCGAACGTTTCGGCCCGGTCGGCACTGCTGCAAACGAGCAGACGCATTTTTTGCGGGCGGACAGAACGCACACCTAGCCTCGCCTTTGCAGAAGGGAGGCGCCGAGGTCAAAGCTGTAAATATGTGTACACGTGGGTACATCTGGGCATGCAAACACCGATGAACTCGGTCCTGTTCGCGAACTGGAGGTTGCATCGGCAATTACAGTCACACACTCACACTTACAAACTCACACACGCAGAACCTCTCTCACACACACAGAGTGATCGTTTGTCCTGAACTCTTCGTTTCGTCCTTCTCTTTTTCCCAGCCACACTTTGTACGTTTTTGCCCCCCGAACGTGCATGTGCGTGCACAACAACTTGGTGGGAATTCTCTGAAGTGACGTTTCTCTCACGGCTCCGCTGTGCTTCCTCGTCTCCTGCGGCGAATGCGGGGGCTCGAAAAGCAGCTACTGCAGCAGCTGCGGCGCCTCCTTCGGGTGTGAGGCTTCCAGCCCTCCCTTCTTCAAACGCCTTCTTTTTGTCGCTTCAAATATACGGAGGTTGTGTAGCTGTCCCTACATAGGTATATACGCATACGCAGGGGTCGAATACCTTTCCCCAAATAGTACACAGACATAAATATGTGTAGATACGCTTCTGTGCACGGAGACAATGAGGAATATAAAGAAACTGTGTATGCACGGCCTCCTTTTAGACGATATTTACGGACAGCACATATATGTATGTATACATATATGACTACCCACGTGTGAGAATCTGCGTCCACGTTTCATCCCTACATATAGATGTATTTATACATATATATATATGTATATGTAGAGGACTATGGAGGAGCGCAGTTTGATATGCACAGGCGAGTAGCTAACTTTTTTTGTCTGTCTACGTCCTCTCAACTTGTTTATATATTTTTACACATAAACAGCTTCTTCCGACAAAAAAGTGCAGTTCCACAAACAAGTTGCTGCAGTGGATTCGAGTAGTGGACCGCAGCTACATTGTTGAGAAGCTGTTCGCGGTGCTGCAGCAGGTGCTGTAACTATGAGCCGAAGGCAGCAGCTACTCGCTTGCAGAGAGAGAGAAAGAGAGAAAGGAAAAAGAACTTCTGTAGCGCTCGCTCTTATCAGCGCTGTTCCTTTGAGTTGCCGTCTCAGGTGCTCGGTGTTTCGCGTACGCTTGCTGCGTTGCTCCTGAAGCATAGCTGTACACAGGCCACTGCTGCTGCTGCTGCTCCTGTAAGCCTGCTGCTGTATGCTTCCTTTCCGTTGCTGCTGTTGAGAGTTGAGGCTCACGGACTTGCTTTTGCTGCTACCGAGGCGTCTCTCCGCGTACGTGTACAACCTTGCTACTGCTGGTGCGGCCTCCCTGCTGCTGTTCAGTTTGTGGCCTCTTCTTGTGCAATTGCTACATGCACTCGCACGCCTCTCTGTGCGTACACTGTGTCGCATTTCTCTCCCTCTCCGCTTCTCTTTTCTCTTCCCCATCATTTTGACGCCGCTGCTGCTTCGCCGTTTCTTGTCTTATGCTGCTTGCTTTTCAGTTCCAGTTTACTACTGCTTCATCTCTGGTCGATGCGACTGAACCAGTAGCCGACTGTGCGGCAGCGACGCTGTACGACGCACTTGCTGCTGCCACTCCCTTCTCTGCTACTGCACCATTGCCGCCGCGCGATTACCGCAAATCTGCTGCTGCTCGTTATGCAGCAGCACGGACCGCAGCAGCAGCGAGTGTCACAGATTCATATGCTACTCCAGCACCGGCTGGTGTTGCTCAAGCTGCAGCGGCTCCGTCAGCTGCTGCTGCTGCTGGTAGGGCCGGTACTGCTGCTCCGCCACCCCCGCTGCTGGCGTGTGGAGTGTAGACTCTCACCGTGTGTTTTGGGAGACGCTGGAGGAACAGCTACCCAGTCACATCGCTGCTGTCTATGACACCACTGAGCTTATTCAGTGGGATGTGCCTCCTCCTCCTTTCGAAGGAACTCATTCTTCCTGGGATGAGGCCTCTTGAAATTGACTCGTTGTCGTGAAAAAACTTAGGCATAGACACACGCTTGTACGCGGACAGTCCCTTTCTCTGATCTTTGCTTAGGTGTATGCGGTTGCGGAAGTACAGGCTGATGTTGGTTCTCCCTATCAATGCTACTGCTGGTGCCGCTCCTTTTGTTACTGTTACTGTCAGCACTACCGCCTCACCCACTCGGCGATGCGTGTCAAGAGGTTCTCCTGCTGTTGCTGTTGCTGATGTGCAGATACAGGCACACATGCAGATGCATGCTTCGGGGAATCCACAGACATATACATACATGCACACGTACATGTATGCGTACATACCTCCACACAGATATGCACACATACATATGTACGTACGTGCATGTGTGTACACTCATGCGTGTGTACACACATGCATGCGGACACATGCATATACACACGCCTACACGCAAACACATATACATATGTATATATATAAGTCTACACCCATATATGCCACACACATACACGTGAAGACACACAGTTCTACACACGAATTTCCACGTGCACAGACGTGCGTACAAAGAAGAGGGTCGTACCTAGAAACATGCACACGTGCATGCATTCATACACAGTGACATAACGGGCGTTGAAACATTGATGCATTGGGTCTCAGATGTGAACACTCGCACGTATCTTGTGAGTGTGACCCTCCAGACCTCGTTGCATCCACACAACTACACCTTCACGCACGCACACCTGCACATATTTAAATATATATATATATAAGTATATTTAGTGCTCTGCTGGGGTTTGAACACTGGAAGCTGAGAGGTACAGTGGCGCGTGGCCCTCTCTGTTGCGTTAACTGTCGCTGTTGTGCCCTTTTGCTCCGTAATAGGGATAAGGGGCTCCACGTGGAAGCAACAAAACAACTGAACCAAACAGATTCTCATGAAGTACAGCGAACGTCTTGTTACGCTGCTATGCGGGTAGATAGAGACCATCCCCAGGTTTTTTAAGCATTTGCTTCTTGATGAAGTACAGCACGATCTGGTTGCTGCTGCCCTGGAGCGGTTGGCGCTCTGCTGACCGTTTGTTGCTGCCGAGGTGGAACTGCTGCGAGTGCTGGGACGCTGCTGACCCGCGGCGAGGTTACCGCAAATTTTGAGGCGCGCCTCATTTTGCCGCGGGGAAACTCTTGTTTCCTCTGCAGCCTTCAAGGTGGCCTGCACTCTTGATATTCTGCACACGCTGCTACGTTTCTGCGTTTGTGAGGCCACTTCCGGAGGGATAGCATTTTTGCTGGTCTTGCCGCCGATGTTGTGTCGCTACCGCTGTGGCTGTAGAGAATTGCGAAAATAAACCGTCTCGTAACGGACCTACCTACGTGAGTAACATCGGTGTATACGCGTCAGTGCACAAAAATTGGATCTCCAGCAGCGCTCTAATATAGTCCGGCACACGCTGATTCCAGTTCCAGAGCAGACAACACAGACACACGCTCGTACTTTTGCACAAATATGTAGCACAAATATATGTATTTACATGTATGTGTATGTGTGCATGCGGGTGTTTGTGTTAGGTGTATGCATGGCTGTGGTGCACCTCTTCTCAGCGGTTCATTTAAGCCGACGAACTTGTGGCACCGGTGAGCACGAACACGTGCATGCACGACTATAACTGGTCCACCCAGTACATGGACCTCTTTCTTCAGTCTTCGTTGAATGACGCGGTTGCGTATATTGATACGTGCATAGGTCTGCATGTGTAGAGGTTCTACAGCGCTGCTGATTCCAAAGTTCGGACCACGCATGGGTGCGAGCACGAGCCTCGTGTACAGGCACTATGGTTACGTAGACTGCTAGGCAGCTCGCATTCGACACGTAAACAGAGAAGGATCTTTGAACGTATCGCTTAGGGAAGAAGGAGGAAGAAAAAAGTGAAGCAGAGACACGTGTGGCCATGTACATATATACATATACGTGTACATATATATTTATATAGAGAGAGAGCGATAGAGACAAAGACAGACACAGAAAAGAGAGAGGAGAAAGAGGTAGACCCACACGCAGGGGAAGAGAGCGATATAAGAAACAGACACTTGAGAAGAGAAAGAGACAGGTGGACGCCCAGAAACCGTTGCAGAGCACAGATAAAGAGGGAGAAAGATGCTGATGGGATGATACGAGAGATCAGAAGGAAGCACCTGACAGACAAGCAGGCGCATCCATTCTACGTATACAAGTATAGTTGATGTATCTATGGAAAGAAAGAGGACAAACCAGAGGACAAATGCAGAGGGAGCAACCTATACACCTCACGGTGGTAAACAGAGGTGTGTCACGTGCAACGCAGAAGAGCAGGAAGGAGAGGCGCCACCGATGTCGGTGCGTGCAGCAGATACATATATATATAAATACATATATACAGATACGTTCCCTGGAGAGAGGAAGAGATTCCTAGGAGAATGAAGACACGGCAGGCACTTGAAGAAGTCGGACAAAAACGCACAGGCTTACCGCGGGAGAGGAAGGTTCATGCTGACTGAAGGGGAGAAAAAGCGGTAACGTAAGGCACAGCAGAGCAGACGTGGCAAGAAAGCAGCTGTGAAAGAAGCAGCTGTGAAAGAACGTCGGGAACACATGCAGGGCGGGTGTTGTAGGGAGGTGCGTGAGACACATAAACGATCAAGAGGTACGAGCGTGCACAGTAGAAATAATAACAAATATCAAGCGCAGAGAAAGAGGATACGAGAGAAGCAACGGACAAAATCTGTGGGACTCGCCGACGTTACTGCTTACCCGTTTCTTCTTACTGGCGCAGATCTCATACCACGAGCACGCGTCCGCATCTACGTGAGTGTATGCATTTATAAGGATAGTAAGTTGTGGCTGTACATTTCACATGTGCATTACGTGTATATACGTACATCAGTTTCAACCGTGCGTCTGCGACAAAAACTTACACTGAAAACATAGGGGAGAACACATATACACACATACTATGGAAATATGCACATCTATATTTGCCTTCATCACAGCCCACGTCTACACAGAAGATAAAACACATGATGACACATCTGTGTCTATAAGAAGTCTTGGTAATGTGCTTGTAAACCACGCATATCACGACCCCCATGCAAGACAGAGGGAAACTGGGTGGTAGGACTTCTGGAAGGGGCAAGGCATATTTGCATCATTACAAAAATGCATAGACGGTCCAGTTTTCCATACTGTGGACGTCGACATAAGGACAGTTTTTACATACCTGATGAGACGAGAACATTTTGTGTAGTCAGAGTGTGTGTGTGTGTGTGTGTGTGTGTGTATGTATGTGTGTGTGTGCCTATACGGTCGTGAGCTGCAGTCAATCGGGCACGGTGCCGCACTTCGTCAGGTGAAGGCAAACGATATAATGGGACCCCTACGCACACACGTGCTGAGCGTCAGGCCTAGAGTCTAAGGGTTCTTTATGCTTGGGCGCACTGTTTATAATTCGTTTTCGAGCGCTGCAATATGGCACCTCTGTCTGGTACATACGCGGGTGTGTTTTGGGTGCATGGGTGCGCGTGTGTAGACGCCGCGTGGCGGATACGGGTACGTACCTATATATATATATTTATGTATTTAGGTGAAAATGCGCCGGTTGACTTCATAAGAAGGCACTTATGTATGCGCGTACATTAAATGTGTAAAGAACGGAATGGATGTATATATATACAAATGTATACATGCCCCTGTTTACCGTGTGAGAAGAGACTCGTGTGTACATAAATACTTATGTGTGTGGGGAGTCCATCGGTGCATTGACGAAGACGCACACTTGCCCGAATATTTCCAAAATCATCCTCTCCTTTACCGCGCCAACATGTGTGTTCCTCCCCGTCTATCCGGGCGACTACGAGTTTTTTTCCCGCACGCGTGTAGTCCACGCTACCACTTCGATAAGCGGGAGCACAGATGAAGCACGAGGTAAAGTGGTAGCTGGACGAAAAAGTGACGTCTGGAGAAATTACGGTTTACGATAGAATGCTTCAGAAACTATGGTTCAACGTAGAATGTCTCAAGCTACACGATTCACACGCACAAATTGCATGCAAACAACTTAGCTTTGCCACGTGTCAAGCTGCTGCGCTTGTTGTGTGTGTCCCGTTCTGAGGAACATCGTCTTGCATATCTTTCTGGATCGACTTCAAACTGAGCCACGGAAAGGCGGATACAAAAAGATAAATATATATGTCCTTTGCTGGAATATGTATACACATACATTCGTGCATACCTGCATATACGTGCAGATGTACGTAGATGCGCACAGCTACATAAAAAAAAAACAGTGTGCTGAAATACTTCCGTAGGTTGCAGTTCCAATGAAGGAGGCCAAGCCGTGTACGATGGAAAGAGAAAATGGACGCAGAAGCAGATACGGTTCAAGTGAAAGTACCTGTCGTATGATTTTCGTGAGTTCGGGGCACATCTACGATTAGCGAATACGTTAGGAAGCGAACATTTATAACTACTTTGTATACGGGCGTACGCAATTTTGCTCGCAGATACATACCACTTCTATTCGCACGTAGCCACTCGGCTACGTATTGAGTATACGTGTATTTATACATATATACATATTGATAAGCGTATACGCTGGTGTGTGCAAGGATACATGAATTGATGCTGTGGCAGACAGATGATTACGTACGTGTACTGCTCGTACAGCGACTCCTGGGGTTCGTTCGCGGAGGTGGCAATGCATCAGTTGCCAGAGCAAGCCCAATGCGGTGTATCTCTGTTGAGGAAAGAGGAGAAACTCAATGATTGAAATAAGTGTAGGATGGACAGAACGTTCAGAGAATTCTCCACCAGTTGACTTTCTCAGTAGAACAGGCGACGGATCATGCTGATGTACAAGGAGACACCACAACATCCGTAGTTAGCTGGTCACGGGAGAGACAGATTCCATACACGACGTCCACCTACGTCCAGATAATTCCTGCATCTCTGTCTCGCCGTCTCTACGTACGTACGTTCCTAACTGAGTACGTACACCACATCGTTTACGGTGCGTATATCCTTCTTTGTACATACGTCCTCGCATCTACTTTTTAACATACGTGCAGACTGATATATGCCTGTAGGTGCATGTTCAAGTTCTGCATATCCTACACTTCTTTCATCTCGCCGTCACAGGTACAGTAGACTACCGACTCTACGGCGTCTGTGGCTGCCCCTGTGGGAGAAAGGATAGCCGGATCTGAAGTGGCCCTTCTTTATGAACAGCGTTGTGGGGGGACGGCCGTAGAAGCTCAGTGTCCTTGATGGACTACGGTCCACGAGAGGACTCGGCGATGCGAGCGTAGTGTCCTTTATACCATTTGATAGTCCAAAATATGACATGAAGCACAGTCATACTTTCCGTGTTTCCACGTCTGCCGTCTGCGTGCAGCACTTAAGGTCATTTGTTTTCTTCTCTGTGGTCATCGTATCAGCGATATTGCAAATATGCCTGCGGCTGCAGATGCGGCGCGCTTGCGCGTCCGGACCCGCGCGTGGCAGTTCAACTGTGTAGCAACTGTATAGCTCCCCTTACATGTAGGACACGAAGAGTATTTCAGATGCAACACCCGTGGTGCGCGCCACGAGCGTGTCTAGGTGCGTCCACCCGCCCGCTGGAACATTAATTAGGAACAGACACGGGCCGCGACGAGAATGCTCAGGTGTTGTCACAGAAATGAAGCGTGTGGGCGCGGAGCCAGATGCACACGTAATTGCGTGTGCTCGTCACTTCTACCATTCCATACACCTACCCAGCTGTTCTTGCACCGTATTCTAAGAACTCTCCAGTCAGCTGCAGCTTCACTGTCTTCCAATTTGCCTCTCTGTATGCACTGTGAAGCTGTACTTTTACTTTGCCAACACTACCGGCACTCTCACAGGAGCACATCGCTACGCAAGCATCTGCCGTAAGTTCATCATTTTTGTGTATGTTCATTGCGCACCCGCCGGAAATCCGTATGCTAAAAGCTACTGCTGTTCCTCTAACTCGAGCGAAAAGTGCAAGGATCCCGTCTAAGGTTCTGCGGTGCTAAGCTCTGTCGCGCAGGCTCTGCGCGTCCTGCTTGTATGGCGAATGCTGCTGGTACTGTGAGTTCTGCTGCACTGCGTGCGACCCGCTTCCTCATGCCGTACCGCTGCTGCTGTCCAGACCGTGGCTACTACGAATCTTGCCACCGTCGCCCCTTGGGTGTTGTGATGCCGCAGATGGAATAGGTAGCGCTGCAGATGAGCGTGCTGCGAAAACGACGGTATCTATGGGATTTCTTGTTTCTACGTGATGTGGTAGAGTATGTGGTCGCTCGATCCCGGTGTACCTCCTGTTTCCGCTCCCTCAGTTTTTACTGATGTTCTCAGGTCTGTTCAACCATATATATATATATATATATATATATGTATACGTATATTTGCAATCTGCAGCGTATCACTTACACGCGGCATCACACTGTGGAAGAAACAATCTGTCACTGTATGCGTGTAGTGGGGTAGGCACCGCGTATATATACATTTTCACTGATGAGTGAGGGTCTCTGTGTACGAACATGCGTACGTGGTCTTACAGGGACGCTTTTCACGATCAGTGTGCGTATATACGCCTCTAGGGGTGCTTGGTTTTGAGACACTACGTCTATCACAGGTGTAGGCTGCATACGTTATGTGATAGTGTAACTGGATACTGACTCTTGGGCGTAGGTAAACGGATGTTGGTATGCATGAGACATGAGCGGATGTGTGCATTTCCCCGCTCTACAGTGGCTTTTTATGTACCTTGAGGGCATGCCCGTTAGGCTACGGTGTACCGACGTGTTCGTGAACACATATGAATGCAAACGCTACTGAGATCGTATGTATGTGGTCTATTTATGCACGTCACACGTATCGTGTGCTCTTCCACAGAGAGCGTGCAGGATGTTTGTGAGTGTTCTGGTGCGTGTATGAGTGTGTGTGAAGATACGTTTGGTTGCTTGATTTTATACAGGCATATCAAAACGTGGAGCCGTACATGTATATTCGTACGTCGGAGAGAGCTGTTGCCGCTTCGGCACTCGCGTCCTGGTGACCTCGGTGGAGGCAGGAGCTGGCCCCCCGAGCAGTCATTACAAACAGAAGCCCCGCAGCATCGATCTTCGGCAGTTTTTTTCTGGCTATGAAACTGTTACGCCTACAGCACTGCTCGTGTAACTCCCGCTGATGGTGGTGTTGCGTGCCCGTCAGTTGCCCTGTTGCCCCAAGCTCAGCTTCTTCGCTATTCTACACTCCACCGTAGTTCTGCTAGTGCTTTTGTAGTACTTGAGCTGCTGGGCTACTTGTCAAAGTGTTGTTTGTTGTATCGGCTCCCGCCGCTGCTGTCGCAGGTGGTCCCGCGATTTGGCGTTCACGCTGCTCTTGTGCTGGTGCTCCTCTTGTCGCTGCCGATGTTGCCGTTGCCGGTTCTGGGATGCTGCCGTTTGTGCACGTTCTGGGTCGTTGAACGTTCTCCGATTACCCACCTGCTGTTACAGTGTACTCTCCTGCTGAGTGTGATGCCGGCGCCGTAGCTGCTCTTGCTGCCGTTGCTGTTCCTGGCGGTGTCGTTGCTGCAACAGAAGCACCCGAGCATTACATTACCATGGGTAGTTGCAGTGAGAGCTTTGTATGCTGTTAGCTCACTCTTGCGACGAAAATAGACTGGAAAGGTCAAGGTCTGTACCATTGTGGTGGTACTGTCACACGGAATAACGCTCTTCTTTCCGGATGTACGTAGACCTCGAATTGAGGCGTTCTGCTTTCCCCTTTTTTATCCCTGTCACTGCCCGCCGCCTTGACGCCCTTCGTAGCTGCCTCTGCCTTGCTTTAATTTCGAATGGTCTCCGGTAGTTTTGTTCAGGAATACTGTTTTAAGAGCGATTCTGCGGTGGAATTTTGCTCTCTACAGGCGTGACCACCTTCATCAGGCGGCCGCCTCTGTGGCGTGTGCCTCAGTGCCTCCGGCTGTGCATCTGGACGCTATCCCTAGTTTTTCGGCTTCTTGTCGCGTAACTCCTCTTGATTCTTATTCTCTCTTTCATTCCTTCTGGAACTCTTCCTCGTATTTCCCGATCGTGTATCCTTCCCGTGTTTTACTCGTGTCTTCTTGCACGGAGATGTGACGGCTACCGTAGCGTTCCTTCCCCAGTGGCGACGGGATATTTCGCCTGTGTGGAGTCTTTTCCACAGTTTACTCTGGATAAGTCTGATTAGGCAGCTTTTTGCCTTCAGACGTTCCAATTCTATCCCTGACTGGTAATTTCACCTCACGAGGACAGTTATCCGCACCTTTTCCCCATCGACACCATTTCTCCGGCGTATCTCCCTTCTCGCGCTTTCAAGGGATTTACACCCCGCACGCCCGACGAATGGATGAATTTCTCCTTTTTCTCTGGATTCCTTGCGTTTCTTCATGACTTGCCACTGTATTCAGCTGTAAAGTGATTGCAAGCCGCAGCTCGTTGCGTTGTTCTCTGCAACCTCTTCCTCTCCACAACGCACAAATGGCTTCCTCTTTTCCGTCCCATCCGGATACGCCGTTATTACATCAGTGGCTTGTCCTTCCTTTCACACTTCTACCTCACGTGCATCTGCGTGTATCCGTCCTATGAATGATACGTGATCCCCTCATGTACACGGATGATTACGCAGCTGTGTGTCTGTTTTCGTGTGTAGGCACACGCACTGTTTCTTCTTATTTCCGTGTGCGTATCATCTGAGTAAACCTTCTTTTACTCTTTTCCATATAGTCTCGCCTCTCGCTCGGTGTGTTCCTCTATACTCAGGTGCGAATATCTGCGTATGTATGCAGCTATGTGTGCATCTACGCATCAGGAACTTTTCTCCCTCTTTCGTGGACTCGACTTGACGTACCGTGATTATTGCATGCATCTTTTTCTTCCTATGCAATTTCACGTATTTCTGACTTGTATGTCATCATCCTTCGGTTCCCCCTCACTGAGACACCAGAAAACATAACACTGTCAGTAGGCGACTATTGCGACTGCTGCGCATACAATGAGAAGCAGCAACAGCAGGGAAGCGCGCGCAGCCCAACAGCACTAGCGAGTTGTCAGCAACAGCGGCGGCAACACTGCATCAGCAATAGCACTGCTGCGGCGTCATCAGCAGGAGGGCCGTCCCAACAGCTGGGTCAACTCTGCAGTAGTGCCAAAGCAATCCGGGACACGGAGTCAAGTTTCGTCTGTCGCTGCAAGCACGCCGTCTCGTCAACAGTAAATGAGGCAGCAGAGGCACGGCCACCGCAGCAGCAGCAGCAGCCTCAGGTTCAGTAGCGCAGAGGGGCCTGGCCTTAGCAACAGCAGCAGCAGAGCTACTCCGATAGCAGCAACAGCAACCAATGGACAAAAACAGCAGTGGCACGACTCATCCACGTGGTTGTTCTCCCGCGTATTCGTGCGTCTGCGTCCACATCCGTATTAAAGTGCACACTTTATCTACCGTGTACATATGTATACGTGAGCTTCCATACACGTAGATATGTATTTGATACTCTCGTTCGGCGTGTCCTCTCGAATGTCGCCGTGCTTACGCACCTGCTACGCCGTCTTCTTGTATGACTTCACGGTAAAGGAGATCTGCACACCTGTGTGCGTGCAAGCATTCATCTTGTCACATATGTGTATACATACGTATCTGCTTTTACACACAGAAATATGTAAACGTATGTGTGTGTCTGCGTCTGTATACATACGTGTGTATGTGTGTATTTGCGCGCGGAGATCTTACCTGGCCGGTACGAGCAAGCTGACGTCCCCCTGCGAAGATAGTTGCTGCACCTAGTCGCACCCTCTGTCCCAAGTGGCTCTATTGCTGTCGCCGCCGCGTCTGCGTGCTCGCCGTCTCGTTCGCAATGGCGTCTCCTCCTCCGTCATCATCTGCTGGGCAGCTTGTTCGATCTCTTGCTGCGCCATCATCTGCCGCGCCATCGGCTGCTGCGTTTCCTGCTGCTGCAGCGCCGACTGCTGAATCTGTTGCTGCCTCTCCTGATACTGCATCGCCTGCTGGTGTCATTCCTGATTCTGCAACGCCTGCTGCTGCATCTCCTGATACAGCATCCCCTACTACGGCATCACTTTCTACTTCACCTGCTGCTACGCACGCTTCTTTTTCTGCTGGTACCTCTGCTGCTGCGGCACCAGCGCGTGTGGGTCCTGCTGCCTCTGTCCCTGGAGGCTCCCCTCTTCCTGCTGCAGGCTCTGGTCCGGCTTCTTCTTCTCATCCTCCGGCTGCAGAAGCAGCTATTCTTTCCGACTCCGGCCCTTCGTCGGGCACTAGCGAGCAGCAGTCGCGTGGATCTGGAGCTACTAACATACGCGCCTCTGCAGAAACACCAGCAACAGAAAGAAATGCTGCTGAGGCTCTTGGTCAAGCGCAGGTGGTAGCCGAGAGATGTGCTGCAGCTCCCAGTCAAGCGGTAGCGGCAGCTGGAGACGGAGTTCAGAAGAGCGCTATGGCAGCTCTTTCTCAAGCAGGAGCAGCAGCAGCAGAGAAGCTTACGGCTGCACTCTTCAACGAGACAGCACTGGCGGCAGAGCGGGCCGCGGCTGTTCATGACACAGCACCAGCGACAGCACAAGAGGGTGGGAGTGCTGCACCAATTTCTCGGCAACCAACAGCAACTACAGATCCAGCAGGTGCAGCAGACGTAACACCAGCAGATGCAGCAAACGCAGATGCAGCAGACATAGCAGCAGCAGATCCAGCAGGTGCAACAGACGTAGCAGATGCAGCAAACGCAGCATATGAAGGAGCAGCAGATGCAGCAGAAGCAGCGCCAGTGTCCACTTTTGGTGCTGCTGATACGCGACTGCTCGAGACAGAATCCTCTGCACTCGTTCACACGCGTGGACATGCACGTTCTTCGGAAGTATCTCCCGCAGCAGCAGCAGCAGCCGCGCCTTGCGCAGTGTTGGCGGCAGCGTCTTCTGCAGAAGGAGCAGCAGCGATTCCAGCATTCGCAGGGAACTTCATGCCGACAGAAGAAGGAGCCGGAGATTTGACAGCAGCAACAGCACGCCAGACAGCGGCGGCAGCCGGAAACTGCACTGCAGCAGCCTCCCACCGCTCGGCAGCAGCAAATTCGGCGGAAGGAGAACTTCTTAAAGCAAGAGCAGAAGAATGTGCAGAAGAGGGGAAACCCACCTCAGCAGGAGCAATAGCGGCTGCTGCTGCGGGACGAGAAACTCGTGGAGGAGCCCGGGAGGAGGCAGCAGCAGCACCAGCCTGTATTTCAGCGTCGCCGGCTTCTGCGGGAGCAGCACGTCGTGGTGCACCAGCAGCACCAGGACACGCTGCCGGGACAGGTGTGGAAGAGTCTGCGGCAGCGAGTCAAACTATCTCTGCTGCAGCACCAGGAATCGCCGGGTCTGCTGCAGCAGCAGGAGACGCGTTTGCTGCAGCAGCCAGAGAAGTAGAACTTGCACGGGTTGCTGCTGCGTCTACGCCTCTGTATTTCCCGCCTTCGCTTGTGGCTCCGCCGCCTGTGCTGCCCCTCCTTCTTCCTTCGGTACTACTGCCCCTCCAGCAGGAGGCAGAGAGCACCTATCTTCTTCAGCAGCAGCAACGACAGCAAGCAGCAGACTCTCACCATCAGCGACATGGAGTTGCATCTCAGCACAAGGAGTACGCTGCAGCGCACCAGCAGCTTTTCTTCCCAGCATTTCCTCCTCCGCCATCTGCTTCCTCTCTTCTGCAGCTCCACCAGCAGGAGCTGCGTGCTTCTGAGCTGCGCATGTCTCCCTATTCGTTCGACTGGACTGCTGCTGGCACCAGTCTGCCTGCTCGTGCCCCAGCTGCTGCTGTTGCTGCGACTGCTGCCCCTGCTGTTGCGAGTGACGCAATGTTCCGACAGCAGCAGGACCGAGAGCAGCGGGACCGAGCTCGGGGAGCTGCTGCGCCCTCGGAGCTGGAACCAGCGCTCAATCAGCTGCCGACTTACCTCTCTAGCAACAGGAACAGCAGCAGCACAGGACGGCCGGATCGAGAGCGAATACCTGCGAACGACTATAACTCAAACGCATGCCCTGCTTGCTCTTCGTCTTCGTCGTCTGCTACCTCGTCCTCTTCTTCCCGCGTGTTTGTGCGTGATACGGGCTCCTCTTCTGCTGCTGCTCCAGCCTCGCTGGCCGCTTCTTCCCTTCCCGGTGCTGGAGCTGTCGACTCTGATATAGATAACTGGTGGAGGTACGCCCCGCGTTCTGGTCTCCCTGAAGAGGTGCAGCAGCAGCGGCGGCTGCAGCTGCTGCAGCGACGGCAGTGCCTCCAGGAGCGCCTCTACGCTACGGGAGGTCGTGGGGCGGGGGGGTCAGGAGCAGGAGGAGGAGAAGCAGCAAGAGTAAGGGGGAGACAAACAGAAGGAGAGAGAGAAGCAGCACGAGGAAGAGGACGTGCAGCAGCAGGAGCAGCAGCAACACGAGGAGGAGGAGGAGAGGCAGCAGCAGGAGATGCCGGGAAGTTGCCAGCGACGCTTAACGATGCTGCTGTGCAGCTGGTGCAGCAACGACTGGAGGAGCTGCACGAGGCGGTGTACCGGCACCACCCGGAGCCGCTGCAGCGCCAGCAGGAGAGAAGAGAAGTGCTACTGCTGCCTTCGTTCGAAGGAGACAACAGCACTGCGTTTCTGGCCGGTTTTGCTGCCGCTGCTGACGCTGCAGAGGCGGCAGCTGGTGCAGCTGTAGCGGCGGCTTCAGCGGCGGCTGCAGCTGCAGGCCGTGTCCCTGCGTCTGCTGGGGAGGAGAACGGGCAACGACGACAAGCGGCAACAGCAGCGGCAGCATCAACATCTGTGCTGCCTCCTGAAGTCTTGCAGTCTCTACGTAGACAGGACGCTGCTATTGCTGCTGCAGCACGCGCAGCTCCTGCCGCACGTGCCGCTGCTGTTGCTCACGTTGCCGCTACTCGAGCTGGGGCAGCGCCTCTTTCGTGCACATGGGGCAGCAGCAGAAGCTTCACGCAGGCGGCCACTTATTACGGACCCGTCGCTGCTGAAAGGAGGACTCCTGCAGCAGCATCTCCGTCTCATGGGAGCGGCGTCACCAGCAGCAGCGGGAGGAGCAGCGAAACGAAGGATCCACGCGGCAGAAAATGTGAAGACAGCGCTCCAGATGATGCTTCTCGTGGCAGCGTTGCTGCTTCGCGAACGGACGACGGACAAAATACGGGAACAGCAGCAGCAGCTGCTGCTGCTACTTGTGCTGCCGGTGATCGACGAGCATGTGAAGGATCGGCGGGTGGGGGGGCTGCTGCTGTTGCCCGTGGTTCTCCTTCCGTTGCCGACTCTGCTACACCTGGTCGCACTGGAGAGGAAGGAGATGCAGCTGCTCCTGGTGCCTTCGCCTTTCGTGAAGGCAGAGATGCTGCGGTCACTGCGGAAGGCAGAGAGGCTGCTGACGGTGAGGGGAAGCGGGGTGCTGCTGAGGAGGACGGTGGGCCGCAAGGGGAAAGAAGTAAGGAAGCTGCTGTTCGCTTTGTTCCCCTGGCGGAGGTGCTGCCGGCAAGAGATTTGCGGTGTACGTACGCGAGCTATATGGCTCGGGTGTACGCACAGCAGCTGGAGCTCTGGCAGCGCTTTGCTGCGCAGCTTACTCTCCAGTTGCAGATGAGTCACCTCGCTTTGTCTTCTCCTGCTGATGTTTCTCTGTCCTACTTCCCTTCCATAGCTGCTGCTGCTGCTCCAGACGCCGCTGCTGTTGCAGCTCCACGCATGCAGCCTCCGGCTCCTTTCTCTGCTGGTGTTGCTGCTCCAGATGCCACGGCTGCTGCAGCTCTACGCATGCAGCCTCCGGCTCTTTTCTCTGCAGCAGGTGCTAGTCCGCCTTTGACTGGTGTTGCTGCTGCTTCCGCAGCCGTTGGGACCGCCGATCGGTCGCTGCCTGCAGAGAGGCTGCAGCAGAATGCAGCAGCAACAAACTACAGCAGCACCGTGGCAGCAGCAGCACCCCGAGGCAGAAGTTTGGAGCAGCGGGAGCAACTGGAGCAAGGACCTGTAGGGAGCCGCAGACTACAAGGGCCAGGGCAAGTGCTTTGCCTGCGCTGTCGAAGCGCGGGAAGGACCACCAGCGGAGAAATTTTGAACAGCAGCAGCAGCACGGAGCAGCGACCACAGCACCAAGAAACCGACCCGACAGCAGCAGGAGCGGAGAGCACAAGGAGAGAAGTCGGAGCAGCGACAAGTGGAGGGGAGACTGCGAAGGTTAGAAAAGAGGATAGAGAGACAGCAGAGAGATGCACACTGCTTTCTCGTGTGAAGGAGCAGCGGCAGATTTTGCTGCCACCTGGCGCTTCAGCAGTCCATTCTACCGAGCAGGGCTGTGCTTGCCGAGTCGCACTACGCATAACGATATATTTGTGCGTATATGGTGGAAAGGCAGGCGTGGAGACACAGGCAGCAGCCTGACGCGTACGCAGGACAAAGAAGAGCCGTGACGTCGCAGCAGCAGCAAGACAGACAGCAACTATATATGTCTGTGTACAGACACCGCTGTGCGGATATATGTGCCTCTCCTTTTATATGTAGGTATTACGTCTGAATGTATGTTGATGTTTGCACGCCTGGCGGACTGATCGATGTCGCTTCCTTGCAGACTTGAATATACCTATATATGACACGTAAGCCTCGTAGCCACCATATACGACATGTAATCATTAGTCATATATATGTATACATGAATATATATATATATATACCCGTATAAATATGTGTATCTCTCATGTATATGTACACACTCGAATATATCTGTATATGACACGTAAGCTTGGTAGCCACCATGTACGACGTTGTAGTCATTAATATTATATATATATGCATGTATATATACGTACATATGCATACATCTACGTGTATTTATACACTTGTGTTGTACGAAGCGCACATACTTTCAGAGCGTCTATTTGTGGGACTTCGTCTTTCTACTGTGTACGAATTTTCACCAGTTTTGTATTTCTGAAACCTCGACGCGTGCTTTTTGATACAGTACAAGTTCACACAGTTGTGTATCTGGCCGATTCTGTTCTGCATTGCACTGAGGCGTGAAGGTGGCGCAGGAGGTGCTGAGACGTTCCTCCAGCAGCCGAAGGCAAGGGGAAGCCGTGGCATCGCTGCTGCTACTGCTGTCGCTGGTTACAAGGCCTTCGTCCTGCTCGTGTATTAGAGGAGGAAGCTGTTGCGGAAGTGGCGCACGGTTGTTGCTGTGCTGCCTGCTGCAGTTGTTGCCACTCGTTTGGGTGTTGCCGCCCTTTGCTGTTGCTGTTGCTGCTGGTGGAAGCGCGACGCGGCTGCCATAGTTTTTCTGCGTCATTGGTGGGGCCGTCGCTGCTGCTCGTCGAGTGCGTCTCCGTGACGGGCTCGTGTGTATGACTGCTGTTGCTGCTGGGGTGTCTGTGGAGCGTGGTCTGCCGCTACTGCTGCTGCCTTTTCTGTGGCTGATGCTGCTCGCTCTGCTGCTGCTCCCTTTGCTGTTACTCTCTCTGCTGCCGCTCTTTCTGCTGTTGGTCGCTCTGCTGCTGCTTCGCTTCCCGTACGCAGAGGGAGACATCCGGACCTGCCGAGGCGACTGGAAGACCAGCAGCAGGGAACGCAGTCGCAACCGGAGAAGAAGCAGCTGCAGCAGAGGCGGCAGCAGCAGCAGGAGACTTGGGAGCAGCAGCCGTTGCAGACGGTGAAGCAGCCGGTGGCGAAGCAGCAGAAGGGGAGAACGCGCAGAGGAGGGTGCCCGCGTGGCAGCATTACAACGTGGGACTGCTGGTGCGGCTGCTGCTACTGCTGTTCTTATTCGACGCTGGCAAAGAAGTCTACGTGTCTACCTTGCTGTTGGGCCTGCTCTACATAGGAGGGCTGTTCGATCCGATTATTAATTGGTTCCAGCGTAGCAGCCATCGTCAGCCTTTAGACGTGGTGAGTGAGTGTAGTGTTCTCTTTTAACGACGTGGGTATATACATATACATATATATATGTATATATCGTCTCAGTCACACACACATAGATTGCGCACACGTGTACATATGTATGTGTAGGTGTACGTAAGTATATGTATACACGTCCACGCAAGAGTGTCTCTTTTCACACATATCACACGTGTAGATGTATATAGGTTCAAAAGCACCTTCCCTCACACGTATGTATATATGCAGAATTCTTCGTTTCTATATGTCCTCCTCTGCAAGTCTGTATATGCAGACATTTTCTGCGTATGCCCACATCTACATACTATTCTCCGCGTAGTAGCGATGTACCTGTCTACATTCGTCCTGCAGTCTACTACGTTAAGAGAAGCAGAAGCCTCCCGCCACGGCTGAGCCCGCCCGATCTTGCCGGCGGTGCTGCTGTTGCTGCCGCTGCAGCAGAGGCCCTTCCCTGGTGCCGTGTGTGCTACAGTCTTCTTCCTGCGTGGCCGGGTGCTGTTTTTGTCGCTGCTGTGGAGCAGACGTTGGCCCGCCTGCGGCGAAGACGAGAGCGGCGTCCGTTGCGGCGGCTGCAACGGCAGCAGCGGCTGCTGCGTGCCTCTGCTGATTTAAGTAGCGAAAGAAGAAGAGCCGCTGCGGAGTCACGAGCAGAAAGAGCAGGTGTGTTTGACCTATTCACGGCTGTCTTTCCCCTGCTATCCCCCCAAACCTCTCGACATACGTGTCTACCTACGTAGGATATGAATATATAGGTGGGCGGGTATCAAAATTTCTTTATACAGGAATGTAGGGGAAAAACGTGTATTGCATGTATAGGTATGTTTGTATGTGCGCTCCGTTGTATAAATAAATATATATATATATATATATATATATGTAGGTCCGGGTATTAGTTTTATTTACACACCTATGTGTAGGTCTCTGTGTATACGGATGCGTGCACATCTGTAATGTATATCCGCGCAGAGAGAGAGACGTGTATCCTCATACATGTGTGGAACTCGACTTACGTGCGTGAAAAAAGGGTTACATATATATTTTTATATACACAAACGTGGGACGTCACTACGTGTGTCGGCACGGGTGGTCCGCACGTGCTTCCACATACTACGTAGGCATAGGTTCACTGACGTAGTAGATGATGGAGCACAACGGCTGCTGCAGCGGTCTGTGTGTCTGTGGGCGGGGTGGCATTGCACGTCTGTGTCTACGTGTGTGTAGAACGCGGCGCTTAGTTTTTGCGTGGAAACTAGCAGTATTGGGGTTTTGAAAGACAGGTGTTTTTTAGGGTGCACGTATGTGAGGGTCTGTGAACAAGGACATTGAAGGAAAAGCCGCCTACATACGTGGGATTGCGAGTAGGTGGTGAGGAGACCGTGGCAGAAAAGGAGTGTAGTGAGGAGACCGCGTAGTGCGGGCCTTGGGGCGACGATACGTACGCAGGGAAAAATCACGTCGCAAAAACGCTGTTTCATCGTCAGCAATCTCATCTGCAAATTTATCATTACGTCCTCGATGCATGCTCAGGTGTATTTATATATAGATATATATATGTATACATATGTACATATATATGTATATGTACCTACATGTAGTCACGTTGTTGCGCGGGCAGTACGTACATTTCTCGGTCTACCCGTGTATGTCTGAACACGTCGGTCTACGTTCGCGCATTACGTGCCTCTCCAGGCAGACAACGATGCAGGCGCCAGCACGTCTAAGTGTGTATGTCGTGTGTATGCGTATACACGTATAGGCGGACTTCATCTATTCAAAACTTCGAGCATGCTACCGCCCTCTATCTTCTCTGTGCGTCTGGCTACATACACGTGTATCTACGTATGTGTCCGTGTCTGCGTCGCCGTGCACGGTTACGTGTACATGTGTATGTGTTTCAGAAGTGGTGCATCTGTACAAGTATGTGTGGATCTGTATGGAACGTATACATATATATATATATACATATCTGAAATGTGCGCGTAGGACAAGCATATATCATATGTGTTATATATTATATGCGTACTATATGCATATGTGTATTGTACATATATATATATGTCTATATGAAAAATGTGCGTGTAGGGCATATGTGCTCGCGCTGTGATTGGTAGCTTCGGCACACTCTGCACGGGTAGCGGCGTTCGCCTCTTACAATATCCAGGACCTCTTTTTTCCACCATGTGTGCTGCTTCGATGCAACTTATACAGATTACTTGTGCATGTTACTTGGTAACGTGTTTCTAGCAGACGGGTGAACTGTATTTGAAGAAGTGTGTAAACCAGCCGGTAGGACTTGTGCGAACTCGTGTGTGCGTGTACAGTGATATCGTACTCTCAATGTATTACCTTCCTCCTCGGTGTGAGTATAGTAAACGCTTATTTGTGTACTTACTTGTTTCCCGGCTTGTCTCTACGTATTAGCCAACTCTGTTGTTGAAGATGTGTGCCGCTGTGCCGGCGTACACAGCGGGATTCTGATACAATGGTGCTGTGTTGCTTTTTCAGAAATACGTGCTGGTACGTGTAGTAGGTACTGTGCAGGTTATGTGCATGTAGACGTACGCGCTTTGTATATGCATCGAGGTGTCTTCTTGTAGTGCGTTAGCAAAATGTAGCAGGCGTGCCCTCGCCTACCACGGGCAAGGGTGCGGCCGCAGCAGCAGTCGCAGGTGAAGGGGTGTGTAACATATGTCGCCTTGCGCCTAGTGTCGTCCCCCGTTTTTATTTTCTCTCATCATGTTTCCGCTGTTTGAATGCTGTTGTTGTGTTGGGCGTAGTGGAAACTGCTGCCGGCTCCGTAGCAGTTAACACCTCGCAAGAAGGAGGAGAGCAGCGGCATGTAGCAGCAAGAGGGAGAGAGAGCAGTACCGGCAGAGAACACGCCGAAAACAGTGCAGCAGTAGCTGCAGCACCGCCGGCCGCGGGAACATCACAAGCATTGACTAGGCGGGAAGCACAGGCGACAACCGCCCGAGCAGCGGCAGCTAGAGAAGCAGCAGCGAGAGAGGCATCAAGTGCGGCAGCAGCAGGAGGTAGAGAACAACGTTCAAAGAATACTGACGAAAAGGTAAACCTTTTCGTCAGCGATAGGCCAACAGCAGACAACGACGCTGAACGCACAGCAGCGCAGCAGGATGAGGACAAAGTGCAGCAGGAGGGGCAGCAGCAGGAAGAGCGTTCCGTGTGGGAAGGTGCTGACAGCAAAGACCAAGTGGAGGAGGGAGACGCGGTACATCCTTCAGACGCTGAAGAGAAAAAGACCGGGAAATCAGTGGAGAAGGCAGGTGATTTTGAGGCAGCAGAAAACAAACCAGGAGCGACCGTGCACGGGAGGACAACTAGCAGCCAGCCAGAAATTGAAGAAAACACGTTGTCGCGCAGGAGAATCGGAGACAGAAGAAGCAGCGGCGGTGATAGTGAAGGAGAGAAAGGAGGACAAAGTAGATGGTGTGAAAGGACAGATGCGGCTACGACAGAACAGGTAGGCACTAGGCGACATTCTAGGGGGCAGGCCAGGTCGGCAAGGGAAATAGCAGCAACAAGAGAAACAGCAGCCGCAGGGGGAAGAAGGGGGACAGCGCCGGTAACGATGGAAGAAGAGGGGGAGGTAACCGGAGAAGATGCGGTGACGAACAGGCACAGTACAGCAGCGCGTGGCCGAATGCAAGCTGTAGAAGAATGCAACTCGCCAGCGACTGCCGAGCCCAGTGCTCGCAGAGAGAATTATTTTAGCGGACGCTTCTCCAAATCTTCTGTTGCGGCTGATAACGCTCGAGCTCCTGTGACTACTACCGCTGCTTCAAATCGTACCCCCACTGGTGCTTCTGGAAGCGCACGTGCTGGTGAGACTTCCGTGGGAGGTCGGTTCGACGTCGCCGGTGGCAGTCGCTCGAGTGCATCCTGTGTAGTGCTAAGAGAGGCGACAGCAACTTCGCGAGAACAGCAGCAGCACGGAAGCCACAGCAGCAGCAGCAGACACATGGAGCGTGGTAGGAGGGCGGAGCGGAGACCGAGACGGCAGACTGGGTGGCGCTCCTATTACGAAAGAGCCTTTTATGAGGGAGTTGTAATGTTCTTTCTTACTTTCATTCCTTCGTGGAATCCCAACCCGCGGTACCTGCGGGATTTCGAAGATGAGGAAGAGGAGGCGGAAGAAGAACAGGAAGACGCGGACGATTTTTTCATGCCCGCCGATGAAAATGACGACGGCTTCGTCGTTCGAGAGCGAGCAGGCTTTGACTGGTAGAAAGAAACACAGTTGGGGATAAAATTCGAGGAGAAAAAAACAGATCAGCGGAGGAGGAAGAGAGATAGCAGAGGAAGTAGCGGATGCGAGTGCTGCGTTCGAGATACGTGCTGTGAAAGTAGCTAATGAAAAGTGTTTGAAAGTACTTATATCTATATTTTACCATCGATTCACCCGAGGAGAAGACCCCTAATGGGGACAGAAACTCTCCGTTATAACATGAAGAACAGACTCTACAAAGCGAAATCGTAGGAAAGCGGGGGGGAAAGTAAACTTGTGCTCTTAGTGGAAAGAATCGTATGGTGGTGAAGTGCTGCCTAGTCCAGCGGTACGGAATATTTTAAGAATGGTTTTGCGTGTCGAAGGCTCTTCGGTATCAGGAGATGTACCCTGTTATGTTTACGTGAATCATGTGTGGTTTTTTCTTTCGATTGAATCTCTGTTGTTTTGCTGTGAAAATCGCGACCTATGTGTTTGTGTGGTGCCTGAGTAGATTGAATTGTGAGCGTTGAGGCGGCTCGCTCGGATACAGGTTCGTTTGTGTACCGGATGCAAGTAATCGTGCACCTACGCAGTAACGTACGCACCAGCTCACACAACAACATACTGTACCTGTATGCATATTTTTATCAGATTGTACATGACGGCGCGCTGTCGATTCCTCTATCTGTGTCGGTGGTACAGGATGAGAGAAAGCAGACAAGTAGGACGCTTGTTGACGTGAAGACGCATCATTAGGAAACGGCGGCAGAAGACGGCACTCTACACGTTAAGAGTTGACTTTCTGCGTCTCCTGCAGGCAGGTCAGACAGGCCGTTATCCCACTGCCGGTACATTCATCATCCTAAAAATTGAAAACAAGTATCGTGTCCATTCACATTGTTACTGTTACTAAGTGTATGATTGGATTTTCTGGTTGTGCGACTGTGGGGACAGACGTAGCCGGCGCGTGGTCCGTGTGAAGTGAGAAGAGAGTCGACAATGGTGATAGAAGGTGCCAATGGTGCAGCAGAGATCACAGTAGAGGTGAGCCAGGAACCAACTGGCATCTGCCACCGCCGGTTTATGCAGATAAACGCTAATGTTATTCGTCACACGCTCAGAAAGAAATTTAGCAGAGAAGCCTGTCTTTCCAGCTCTGGAGTGCTCCCGCAATGTTTCTTTTCAAAGGTGAAGACGACTTTCTCGCCTCTGCGATCTTTTACGGATGACCATAGGTTGGGATGAGGGAGACAATGGTCTCATTGGTGTCACTGGAGCGAGCAACTGTGCTTTCACTGTCCAATGTGCGAGTCGTTTGGTTCCCCTCGATCATCTAATGATGCTGCCTCTGCTGCATTTCGTGAAACGAGGTGTCCATACTTGCAACACAAAGGACAATGATTTACCTTTGTGGCTCTGTCACCGAATGTAATTGCGCCTTCATTAAAACCAATCCGTGTTCTGAAGACACAGTTTTCTGTCCCGTAACGGTGCGTCCAGTGCTACTCTCTTTCATACAAGTGGAACCGTTCTGCACGCAGGAAGATTTCTTGCTCTTTTGACAATCGCTTCTTCCAGAATCCAGCGAACCGGTTTGTGGCTGCTTCAGGGAAGAATGCCGAAGTCCTGGGATTGTGATAGCTGCATCGCTGAGTGCCCTCTCTTGCAAAATTTTGCGCTTGGACAGCACGCCAGTAGTAGCACTCGCTTCGTCTTTAATGCGTTGTACGTGAGATCTTTCACGTGACAGCTTCGCACGTCACGGCGGTACCTTCTTGCTGCACAAACGACAAGTGGACGCAGGGAGCGGAGACGTGAATTTGCTACGGTAGGGTTTGGCCATGCTCCCTCTTAGTATGAAGAAGGTGCTCTCGTCATTCAGTTCGCCTAGCAGTGGACTACACGTGTGAGTAGTTTCGTGTGGGTTTGAGCGTTCGACTTGGCGAGATGACAGACGAAATCCCTGTCGTAGCCGTACGGCTTTACAGCTCCCAGTTTGCTTCACACCGGAGTCGCGACTTATCAGGCAACTCTTTATGTCCAAAACCCCCTCAAACTTACGCATTGGACACACGCTTTCCAATCTGAATACGCAGAGCCAGGGTGCAGTTGCGCCGCCCGCGTGGGCCCGAGCCCAGTGAGTACTGGCGTGCCATTCACAGTTTTTCACAGCGTCGTCAGTAACAAACAATTCACACGCTACGGTGTAGTCAACACCGTGCATTTGTGCCATTCATGAGGCCTTCAGCCTTCTGAGTACAGCCGCGCTACAAACAGTTTCTAACATCGTCGGTAACCGACAATTCGCACGTTATGGTGTAGTCAACACCTTGCATTTGTGCAGTCAGCGCGGCCCTCAGCCTTGTGAATACTGGTGCGCCACTCACACTTCCTACCCCCGTATGTAGAAAACGACGCACGCTATGGTGTAGTCGGCACCGTGCGTTTGTGCAATTCATGTGACACCCAGCCTTGTTAGTATTAGTGCGCTGCTCACATTTTCTACGGCGTCGTCAGTAATGGACGATTCACACGCGATGGTGTAGTCGATATCCGATCATCGAGTAGCTCATGCGTTTTCGATCAATACTTTGTGAGCCAGGGGCGCAGAGCTTTATTTCGGTAACATTGGAGGCGGTTTTTTCCACGTGGGATTTCTGGGAATGTGGGTAAAGTGATTTGTGCACGTAAAGACATATACTAGCTGTACGCGTCCTTGGGAGGACAAAATGGGAAGTGGGACCAGGACAACGGTATAGAATACCGTATTTGACTCTGTCAAGAGGTACCACGCATCAGTTGCTACCCAGGAAGCAATTTTTTTTCAACGTGAGTTGGAGGGATCACACAGGAAACAACCAGCGGGACAACGTACAGACACGGGGACGAAAGCAGTAGAGCCGCCAGATCTTCGTAGACAATTGACAGACAACGTCGTTACTTCAAATGGCTTTCGCAGTGCTCACGTCAACAGACTGCTCTCGAAATGTGTATGCTTTCGGTGTGTTTTAGGGCAGCTTCTCGCCCAGCACATGGAGCCTTGTATACGTGTATCAAGCACCGTCCACAAACGAGGTAGTGCTCCCGCGTTTATGGGGCCTCTAGCAGATGTCGCACTTATGCGTAGTTTTGTAACCCAAATGCATTACACAGAAAGCTCTAATTTCGCAGTACAAAGAAAGCCCTGCATTATGGTTTAGGCTGCGGTGAACGCACTGACAGTACGCAGCAGTAAGTTAAAAGGCTTTCGGGATTTCTTTTGTGTACCCCTCACCGGCAGATGACCACACAGCGGAGCATTCCTGTTTGTTGGCAGTCAATGCAGAGGCACTGAAGTGACAGTACTGCCACACTTTAGCAAATGCTAGCAACGGGCAGTGTTACAGCTTAAAGACACCCTGATGTGTTCAGATTTACGATTTAGCTTGTCGGGCCCGTGTAGTTGTTGTGATCAGTTTTGAAAGAAGAGGAAATCACACCGAGTAAGCACCTACATTACGGCGGGGCCTTCCACGAGTGAGTGTCTTGAATAGCTGTTTCACAGTCAGTTGCAGTTCCGCCACAGATTTCAATCAACGTAACCGCGTATGTCGGTATACCAGCGTCTGCGAGTAGGTAATCTTGGTGTTCTTGTGCACACGAGGATCGGACTGCAGTTTTACGTTAGACGCCCGCGTCAGATTTGTCCGCTGCGGTTCTCTCCACAAAATTATGCAGAGGTAAGGAAGCTTCCTCAGTGCCGCAAATCTGCATCCAAACGTATCTTCTTTCTGCCACTTTCTGTGTCTAGAAAATTTTCATGTGCGCGCTGGTCTTTCTCGCCGGTGTATTCATTCTTGTGGCTAAGAGAGCTTCAAGGTCGAGTAACAGACTGTCTTCCCCGCGAGACAGATACAGCGACAACAACAGCTCCGGCCGGCAATACGAGATCTCTGTGTCGTAGACACATGGTCTTCTATTGTGTTTCCCGAAACTTTTTCGAACAAAATATCAAAGAACGCATCTATTGTGTGGTTTTGCCTACGCACTCGACAGTGCATTGCCAGCTTAAATTGGACTACACCTTGCGCAGCAGCCGAGCTGCACTTTTTTCCAGTAGTCTTCTTGTCAACAATGTGAATGTACACACCACAGACATTGCGAAGAAAACGTCAACAACCCTCCCTATTATTTCTGTTCAATCCAGGGCAGTCCCACAGAGCACAAGAATGTGTACACGCGTTATACAGAAGTGGGGCACCTTGCTCGTCGCGGAACTGGCCGGCGCAGCGGCGCCCCAGCGGCGGCTGGAAGACCGCCTGATTCGGGCTTGGCAGGGGCCGACGGTTGCTCTCCAGCACAGTTCATGTGTACAGCAGCCACACATGCTGACAGTAGACTGCCCTCTGTAACATAATCATGTGTGTCTTTCAAATAACCAAGTAATCCTTAGAAAGGGACGCTTTGGTAAAGTCGTCTTCAGCCGTAGCAGTTGTGGCAGCCGCGACAACGTAGACCATTGTGGGTGTCACTTCCACAGTCCCACGTAGAATGTATCCACAAGTTTTATGATCGCTGCCAAAGATTCGTAAGTTAGTCGTGAATTACGCCAGAGGAGGTCCCAACTGAGCAGGGTAGACATGTGGTGTTGACATCATTCTTTAAAATTCTGCGCCGAATGTTCCGATTCACGACTCGACTGAGGCTAATGCGATACCCTCGACGCCGCCTTCATCAGGCCTCTGCCGGCTACCGGAGGATGTGTTGAGATTGGTAATCAGCCGCCTTGACCATCGACAGCACAAGCAACCAAGTCATTCACATATTACATTGGCTAGTCGCGCACCTCCTTCCTCGTTGTCGCCTAAGAGCCCGAGTGTGTGAAAAGAAAGGTTTTCGTACTGTCTTTGATAGGCCGGCCTGAAAACGTCGGTGGTGCTTCAGCAGAATTCTGTAACGTGAGCACGTAGTCGGTGTTAGCGGAGTAATTCGTCTCCAACACCACTATCTGTGGATGTGGACGTGGTGTAGGTGTCTCCTCGTATTTGGAAATTGCAGAGAGTCCCTTGCCCTATTTTCCAACGCGATGCTGTCACATGCCTGTGATGGAAATTTTCTTCAGATGTCCACAACAACCGGTCGGCGCAGGAATGCTTAAGCACTTCCCTTTCATTGATTGTACTTTGGGCGAAGCGGGGCTCTAATCCTCCGTCAGGCGGCTAAATGACTTTCTAACAGGGTAAAACGCGTCACAAAGTTCAGTCAGCTTCCGCCAGCTTCAGTCAGCTGTAGCAAGGCAACTGTTTGGTTGCGGGGGAAGCGATCCTCTCTTAGCCTTTTTGTGTAAGCATCTAACTGAGTTTTCAAATGTGGGAGAAATGGATTGTCCGTGCTCTGAGGTGCTCTTTGCCCGAGAACCCGTTTTTGGCTCATCAAGCAGCTCTCCTTAGGTTGCAACTATATCCTTGCATCCGTTTTCGTGTCTATGCACACTCATACTCAAAGACGTGATGCCGCATTCAGTAGCACTTCTCGCCGCTCTATCAGGGCTGGGAGCTACAGCAGCTCACACGAAGGCAGAGGCTGGCCTCGAAGCTTGCTTCCTCCATGCAAGTTTCGCAGACGGCGGACATGCTGTTGCGAATGCAGCTGCAGTCTCCCCTCACATCTGTGCAGCTCCAGCGTTGCTAAAGGTTGCAGGAAAGGCAGCGAGCGACTTCTTCACAGGCTTTTTCTCGGGGGTAAAGACGGTTGGTGCAGGTTCATCCCCTCCTGTTTGCCTTTCTGCTGGCGCTCCCCCTGCTGTATCGTCTTCCGCTTCTGTGTGCGCAGTAGGAGTACCTAAAGCACTTGGAACCAGCATAACGGCGGTAAAAGCTAGCGGCTCAAGTCATGCTACAACCCAGCTCCTGGGGCTAAAGTACCACACTTCTACTGAGGGGGCCGCTGCTGGGGGGAACAGACTTATTTCTGATTCGTTCGCAGCTCTGCGCGGGGAATCTGCAAAAGATTTTTCCCACAGCGTAGCGGCTCATACATTCAGTCACACCCTTCCCATGCACTCCGCAGCTCCGGCAGCCGGAGCAGCAGCTCCAGCAGCACCAGCCGTAGCAGCACCAGCGGCAGCTGGTGCAGGAGCACCAACAGCAGCAGGGGCGCTAGCACCAACAGCAGGAGGGGCGGTAGCAAGTGTGAATGGAGCAGCAGCGAAGACGGCTTTCGCGTGTAAAGGAGCAGTCTTCTCTGCGCAGCATAAGGGTATGGTATTGTCTAAGACAGCAGTACATGGGGGCCATCACGCGTGGAAAACTCGCTCTTCCTTCTTTGGGAGATCAAACAAAGGCGGCCGGCGTGGGGCTGGTAATGGTCGAGCACAAGCGCGCGCGCAGAAACAGGCGGCAAAGGAAGCACAGAAGCGGCAGAGGCAGATGGAGCGCCCACAGCGGAAGAAGCAGCAGCAGCTGGCGCGCCAGCAACGGAAGCAGCAGCAGCTGGCGCGCCAGCAACGGAAGCAGCAGCAGCAGATGAAGCGTGAGCAGCGTGCGCAACAACGTGAGCGGAACCGCGCATATCAACAGCAGCGTGCAGAGAGTCGCGAGATGTACCGAATGGAGCGAGACCGTTTGAAGCAGGAACAGCGGCAGTTACGGAGTCTCACTCGCAACGAACTCCGAATACAGAAAGAGCAGGAGCGACTCGCGGCAGCGCGAGCCCGTGGAGCCGGAGGCGCCCCGTACTATTCATCAACAGGTTATGGAGGGAGGGGAGCCTACGGCCCTTACGGTGGTGGCAGTGTATACGGAGCACCAGGGGCGGGCTACGGGATGGGTTCTGCAGACTATTATGGGGGGCCGGGATACTATGGCGGAGAATACCCAGGCCAGTACGGAGGCGAGGTTGGTGCTGCTGGAGGATACGATCACTACGCCGGTGGCGATGAGTACGGAGGGGTAGCGTACGCCGACCATGGGCTGGCTCCGGCAGGCAGCATGACGCAGCACGTCTATGCGCAGCCAGGCGGTGGGGAGGGCCTTAAAAGCGTTACAGTTGTTCAAGACATCGCAGAGACAAAGGGGGGAGTCACGCTTCATCACGTAACTGAAACGACGTCAAGAGCTAGGGACGTCCTTGCCCCGCAGCACGGGGAGACCACCGCTGCTGCCTGCTGCTTTGTGCAGCTCCGCGGCTTCACTTGCGCACAAATTCCGCAGCGGACCTGCGGTGGTCCTGTCCGTGAACAAGGCAACGGAAAAACAGTTGCTGCACAAGAAAGAGGAGGAGGAGGCGGCTGTGCTGCCGCTGTCGCAGCAGCAGGGTCCAGAGCAGATGCGGCAGGCAGGGCTGGTGGGGCAGCGCGCCTAAAACAAGGATTCTGGGTTACAGCAGCACCACTGCAAGGGGAGGCTGGGACAGTGGCAGCTGCAGGAGGTGGACGCAGACGAACCACGGCTGCGGTAGGCAAAGGCGCTGAAGAGACAACGAGAGACTGGACTGGAAACCGTCCCACAGCACTTCACAGCATTAGAGAAGAAGAAGAAGCAGAAGAAGCAGAAGAAGACGACGAAGAAGAAGAAAGACTCGAAGACGAAGAGGAAGAAGGCAACGATATTGAGGAAGGAGGAGGAAAAGAGGCGTTGAGGGAAAACGTCTTCCTCCAAATTACGCGAGAAGCGTGCGCACTTTTCACGTACCCTTTTGGTCCTCTCGAAGTGGTGTTTCAGCCCTTTCAGCGCCTTAGCGTGTCTGACACTGCAAAGGGTCTGCAGCTACGGCAGCAGCAAGAGAGAAGGCAGCAACGGCAACGACCGCAGCAGCCGCTGCGGTCGGGGCAGCAGCGGCGGCCGCAAGAGCAGGGGAGAGAGGAAAGATTCTCACTAAGGAAAAGTCTTGTTGGCAGCAGCGGACGCCTGTTCTCTTGGACAGGGGAGCAACGTGTGCATGCACCTCGCAGGCAGACGGCGGATGCAGCAGCGGCAGGGCTAGGTAAAGAACTGTGTTCTACAGATGAAGAGGTAATTAGAAACTGCATGCGAAAAGCTGGTTTGTGGAATTCCTACGAACACGTGGAGGAGATGAAGAGCGGGACAAGAAGGGAGGGAAGAAGACGCTGTTGGGTAAACGCGAGCGCATTGTTTGCAAGACGCGTAAAAGTCACAGAGATTTACGATGAACAGCAATATGTCATTACTGCAGAGGCAAGTGAGAATATTCGGGCAGCAAGTGCTAAAACTGCAGCCACGGCTAGCAGCACAGCAGCAGGCGGTGAGAGCTGCAGTCAAGTACTCAGTCTCTGGACTGCGAAAAAAATCGCTGGCAACTCGTGTATTGCTGCGGAAATGAATTTGAGCGGAGCATCACCATACAACAGCAGAGCAGCAGCCCAGCCGACAGCAGCCCAAGAGAACAAAGATAAAACAGAAGCGTCTCATTTTCAGAAAGGTGGAACGCTGGACGAAGGCGGACGAAGAGCCGATCACGTTGCAGGACAGATCTGTTGTGTAGAGGGCCCTAATACAAATAGAAAAAGTAGCGGCACGGATGAAGGGAGCATGGCAGGAAATGATCACGTTGTGGAAGGGAAGAGTCGCGTGAAGGAACGCAGCCTTACGAAAACAGGCGGCAGCAGAGCTAGAACTTGTAGCCTTGAGGTGCAGAGGCCGAGTGCGAGCGAATGTGTAGCAGTAGGGCATTATGGCGCATGTGCGGCGACAGCTGCTGACTACCTAGTGAACGTGGCTGACGTGCAGGCCACTTTCGTGTCTGCTGCAGCTGCTGCTGCGCATGCTTGTTTGCCTGCTGCTGATACTGCTTTCTCCAGAAGTGTAAACGGAGGTAGCTTGAAAACACTTCAACTCATCTCTGGTCGTCGCGTGCAGCTGTCGTTTCTCCCTTTCAGAAAGCTGATGTACAGCAATTTCTTCTAGTACATGTCACGTGGAATAACGCAGCGCGTTCTAGTCCTCGAGCACTTCTTTGGCCATTTTCCGTGTGGCAACATTTGCTCGCTCGCAGAAATCACAGGCCACTCGACCTACCGAGGAGTACGCCCTTGTAAATATTTACACTTCAATGGTGGCGAACACGTTATTCATCTACGTCCGTATACTGTAATTGTGAGCTGTGCAGTGAATGCACAGAAGCAGAGGGAAGGGAAACAGGTTAGGACTCTGCAAATACATGCTCGGACGAAAAAAGTGAGCGCTTGAGAGAGGAAAAATGTGCACACACCCGCCTCTTGAGGGACGGAAAGACCCTCCCCCGCGGCGAGCAGCTCAACCACCGTCAAGCCTAACGCGTGATTCACTGCAAGCACACGGAGTGCTCGTGTTGCTCTTGGCTAGACGGGACGCGCGTGTGCGAATGAGTGCGCGCAACGCCCACGAAACTAGAGCGTGTGGAAAAGGACCGATTTACATTACAGTCTTTGTCCGCACACATTGCTGGACATCACCAGTTGCAAGTAATATGCACACACATCCGCTCTGTATGGGTAGTCCCATAAGACTGAATCGGACAGGTGTCGGTCCGATAGCCAGCAGACGATCTGGATGTGTGCAGAGGCGGAGAGGCTCAATTGCTTGGGTGGGCACGCATACAGATACATGTAAACCAGGCCACTGTGTGTAGACACGTGCATGCACATCACGGTACACGCACGCATGAACAGACAAGCGCAGTGGGCTTCCGCACACGACCCCAAGCACGCAAGCGAAATCAATCTTAGCGAGACGGGCCGAAACTTGATACTGCACGGATGTAGACGCACGTATGGCTCCTGGTCACATAGTCGCACATCGTGTGATGGAAAATGCTGTGCGCCTTCTACACGGGCGCAGGCACAGAAGACGCATAAGGAAAGAGTACGGCAGCGCAGCAGAAAACGCCCACATGAACAACAAGCGGTTGAAGTTTGCCTACGTACACGGACTGCGCGGACCTGCTACACCCCTGGTGAAGCCACGTAAGAATGTTTTCATTACTTGGAGCGCTGGAGCTTTCCACAGGTATCAACGCTTCTGCCGTGTCTCATATACATGTACAGTAGCCTTTGTCCTCCGTGCAGAAATGGGCAGTTGCACGAGGCAGAAGAGACCGAAAACAAATGAACAATTACATATTACTGAGGGTCCACTTACGCACATTGTGAGGCCCTACACTATGTGGACCTGCACAGTACGCTACAGCTTGACTTGCTAGTACGCGTGAGCGTGCGTCTTCCCGTAAACGCCTGTTGACACATATCTCCAACCACCACTCCCGGATGGTTGTCCCTTCGTGCAGTGTATATACAATTTCGCTTTGTGCACGTTCGAAGGGTTTCGCGGAGATACTATCGAGTTACGCAGCAACGGAGCACAGTAGAAGAGGGCACTAGAGAAGAGACGAACCTCGCTCGTGCCCTAAAAAATCTGCAGCTCTGGCTGCACTCTGTTGAATCTCGAATGTTACGCAAGTGTATTTGGGTACACCTGAACGCTTCGCCCCGGTCGCCCTTTAGCAGCTACTTCAGCATATATGGAGGTACACCTGTGAAATTATACTCAAATGAGCCTATTTTCTGTATATAAAGTATCAACGTTGGGTGTGCATACGTATGTGCCAGTCTCTTTGCATACAGAATGTTTGACACATGCTTCGGTGGGAAGCTCCCTGCGGTGAGCACCCAAAAGATAACAATGCTTGTTAATGTGCCTTTCAGTGGAAGATGTAGGAAACGTGCGGAGAGTCGGGACACGTGTGCGCACTACTGCACAACACACACCTTGAGAACGGCTGTCCTCTTCGGTATAGCAGAGAAGATTCTTCACTTGGGCGCTACAGTGACACACATGTATACCTGTACAAACACGATTATCTCTGAATGAACTCCACGTAATTTTACACTTCCACCTGTGTTGTTTCTCAGAGTGAAACATTCTGTGCAGGACCAACGTGGACGAGCAGGCACGAAACGCGGCGTCGCTGTAGAAGTCCCGGTGTTCCATGAGACGAATGACCCTTTCTCCTGGGAAGCGATCTTTCCTCAATGACATACAGACAGAAGGAGCGCAGACATAGAAGCAGCTGTGCTGGTGTTTAAAATGTTCTCAAACTTTTCTAAGTCTCTCATTGCAGCACCGTTACACTGTATGTGCGATATGGACTGGAAGCTCTGCTCTTTCGCTGCCTCCTCTTTACCAGACAACGTAAGTGCAGCTCACTTGGTAGTGAAGAAAAAAAACAAGGATATTTTTTACACCTGGATTGCTCTTGTACAGTGATTCATGACTCTTGCGTCTTCAAGTTGAGTCCCGCTAAAGATAGAAGTCGTTCCGCCATAAACATTACAAGATGCGTACTTGTGGAAGGGATTCGTATTGATGCTGTTGCTAGTTTCCTTATTGTTTCTTCTCTTATCGTCGTCCTCTCTCTTTTCCCCTCACTCGCTGTTCGCCGGCTGACTCTTACTACACCCTAAGGTGGGGAACACTCCACACGCAGGGGGTCCTGCGAGTAGGCTCTAGGCTCCACCTCAGCTCGCCTGTAACCCACACTCAGGCAGGCACACACAGAAACAGAGTCACATCGGCGTAGGCACACAAAGTCACCGACCTGAGTATCCTCACTCGCACACAGGCATATACACGCACGCAGGTATCTACAGAGCTATGTACATGAACACGTGTGCGCGTGGAGATACATAGGGGCACGCACGTATGCGACCAGCGACATTTACGCGTAGATTCACGCACAGATACACTCAGACACAGCCGCAGGTTTATGGTTAGGCAGGGACCCACACACGTGTGAGACGGCGCCACACACTACTACATACGTATATATACACACACTTGGTGTGTATGCATACGCACATACAAACATACTTACGTACAGCAAATATATACATCCGAACACTCAATCTATTCACACGTGTAGTTCCGTTACGTAACCATGCAGATATGCACACCAGTACGTGCGCTCGAACACGCCTGCCTACTCGCATGATGCGCTTACAAGCACAGACGACCATCCACACATACATACGCACTCAGGTTTATAATCATACGCACGTCCATGCACACGTACATAACGGAAACGTACACCCACACGCGCACATACATGCACACGTACGGAATCGTACACACAGACGCTAGGCGAGCTGCTCAGGACGGCGACGCTGAACAGCATTTACATCACTTCTGTCCGTTCTCGATATTTTCTTCATCCATCCCTTTTAGAATTGCGTGTTTCTTTTCGCCGGGGCGGTTGATCTCTCCTCCTTTCCGGCTTTGATTTTACAAGTTCCCCCTCCCTTGCGTCTGTTCTCTTTTTTCTCTCCACATGCGTCTTCACCGAGAATTCATTGCCCCGGGGCTAGGGAAACGCAGCCCGACATGAAACTCCACCGTTTTTTACCGGAGAGTGTACGTAAGCTCTTTGTTGCCCGCCTCTAAGTCACTTTCTTGATAGCAGGTTACTTCTCTCCTGTGTTCCGTGTCTCGTTCACAGCTCCCGTCACCAAGTAAGACTTTCCGTGACACATCTTCACAATTCTTATCTTTCCGTCCCCCCTTTCCGCCCCATTTGCAAGTGGTATGTACATCTCTCAAGTGTCACCGTTCCTCCTCGCCGACGATACTGTTTCTGCGATATTCACAGCACCAGACATCTAAAGTGGAGCTTTCCTGAAGTGTGTACGTCTTCTTCATTTGGTGATTCTCCTGACAGATCACTCAGGTTACGCCACCCTTCATCCTTCTATCATTCCACTGCTTTGCATCGTGTAGTCCTTCCATTTCACTGGCGCTTCACGGGGCATGACATGAAGCGTACACAGAGTACAGTAAAATGTGTTCGTTTCGTTTTCATCCTGCCAGTTCTTAGTCTATTTGTCTGTTTTTTAAACTCCTCTTCATTCGGTTTCTGCCGACCGCGTCTCCGTCTTCTTCTCCCACCGCGTCCTGCTCTTCCTCTTGTTCTTCTTTCCCCCTGGTCCTCCATCATCTACAGTCCCCCTCTACCTTCCCCCCATGTTCTTCTCCTTCTCCTCTTTCACTAGACGTCCAGTGTTAAAATGACCCCTACTTTCAAAAAGGCTTCCAGCCGTATGATTCTTTCTAATCTTGAGTCTCTCCCTCAACCAGAGAAATGACACGTACCAATAGTGACGATTATATTCCGTCCTTCTTCGTGCTTGTGTTTCTTCTTCGTATATGTCTGCCTTTTTCTGGGAGCGCCTGAACACACTTACGCAAAGTAGACTTCCAGCGACTGCGAAGTAGTAGTGACAGTCCCCTATCACGAGGCAACCTGTGCCTCGCTTCTGGTCAATAAACGATTTATTTGCACGTCTGTCTGCGGATGTTTCTCTCTCGTTTGTCTTCCTTTCTTCCTCTTCCTCTCTGTCTCTCTGTCCCTCTCTCTATATATGTATATGACTTATATGCCTCTAGCTGCCTTTAGGTATGCACAGACGTATGGAGGTTGGATGCTCACGTATACACCTACATATATATGTATATATGTACACGTATACATGAATTAGTATCCGTGTACGTACATTAATAACTCTATCTCTCTTTCTATATATATCTACATATATTTGTAGTCAAAAATTACAAGTTTGCCACACCATAAAGAGAAGGCCATAGGTGACATTTCCCACTGTTTTCCTCTCGTACTTTTAAGAGGAAAACAAGGTAGGTGTTCTTGTTCTCTTCACGGCGCGGACACGTAGCTGTGTCTTCTTCTTTTTCAGTACGCACTGCCCACTGGCGCACCGACGAACATCGCATTCGCTGAACGAATGTTCAGGTGCGCATGTACGTAAAAATACATACATATATATACATATATAGTTAGACAGATAATAGCGCCGCGTCTGTGTATCTGTATATATATATATATATATATATGTAGGAGTATCAATATACGTAGCTGCAGAGGACGTGTTCCATACAGAGAAGAGAAACTTCCCTGTACGTGAAAGCGTTTTTTCTTGTGGAGGTACGACTGCGTGTGGAAGTACACTGAAAATCACTTACAGCGACTTCGTTGTATGATCAAAACGAACCTACCTGCGCTTCTCTTGCTTTGTTGCGACTCTTCCTCCTCCTGCTCCTCGTCGAATGGGGGCGTTGACAGCAGCTTCAGCTGCAACAGCTGCAGCTGCAGCAACAGCTGCAAGAACAGGAGCGTCTGCAGCAGCAGCAGCATCGAGAGGTGCCTTCTGCACTGCTGCTGCAGCGGCGACGGTTCTTCCTTGTGCAACAGCAGCAGCAGCAAGAGCAGCGGTGCCCGTTGTTAGGTCGTCAGCAGCAGCAGCAGTAGTAGCACCGGAAGTGACTGTGGGCCCTCCTCGTGCGGCACCACCAGCAGCAGGTTCTAGTCCTCTGTCTACAGACGCAGCAACGGCTGTTAATTTTGCGGCTCCTCCACCTTTTTCTCGTCAGCAGGCTCCCTGCTCTGCTCCCGCAGCAGCAGCAGCAGCAACGAATGCTCCTGGACGTTGTGTTGCAACAGGAGCGGCCACACCAGCACCTTCAGCCGCAGCAGAAGCGGCGGCCCCTCCAGCACCGGCACCGGCAGCAGCAGCACTCTCGCTTCCTTCGTCTGTCGCAGTAGCACCGGCAGCACCTGCGTCGCCTCGTGCTGCAGCACCGCGTGCAGCAGCAACCCTTTCTTTTTGTTCCCCGCTCACTGCTAGTTCTTCGTTTGCTCCTGCAGCAGCAGAGACAACAGGGGAAGGAGGAGGAGGAGCACGTGCCGAATTTCTGCCCCTCTGTTCGTCGCGTCCCTTCGTGCAGCAGACGAACGTACTGCCTTTGGCGCAGCAGCAGCTTTCTGCTGCACCTGTCTCTTGCTTTTTCTCGAGCAGCAACCGCTTTTTCTCAAGTGAAGTAGTTGTAGGTTTCCCCCCCAACTATAGTCTCCTCTTCCGTGTTTCTACGTTCTGCTTTTGAACGTGCCGGTCGCTGCCTAAATCAAGATACGTAGCTTCATCCCGACTGTCCGCAGCAGCGACGCGGCGCCTGCTTCGTATTCTCCGCGATTTCCTTCCTTGTATGTATATATATATGTACATATATATATACATATATATACGTATGCGTATGGATGACCAGCAGCTCAGCACAGTGCCTTCCCCTATATACCAGCGTCTGTAGTATACATATCATTAAAGGCCATGCCACTGCACATCTGCATACAAGTAGGTCCCTACGCGGGTCCCCCACATTCCATATATATATGCATATGTATACATACGGCGTAGACATCTTGCTGGCTGTCTGTCTGTCTTGTGTGTGTATCTCTGTCTTTCTCTGTGTGTATACATATACATATATGTATATATATATATATATGTATGTGGGAGACTATACGTCCACCTCTCGCTGTCTCTCTCTCTCCATATATATGTCTCTATATAAATATATATAAATATATTTATGTATGGGCCTGCGTATACTTGTCTCTAGCAAATACAAGAGAAACGCGATAATCCGATCGCTCTACGCAGATATCTACACACACGCCTGAGGCAGTGCGTCTCTATGCGTCACCATCTTTCAATTCAGACAGAACACGTCGTTCTCCCGCCTCCATACATCCACCGCCCGAGCACGTCCTTTCTACGTGTGCGTGTAGCTGTACCGATACGCATGTGTGTGCTTACTGACGGAATTCATAAGTACATATAATATGTGTATGCGTAGTATGTATATAATATATATATGTAATATGGATGTATATAACATGTACATTTAATACATATGTATATGTATATATGGATATATAGTACGTATGTATGTGTAGATAATACCCCTTGTTACTGTTGCTCATATATATATATATATGTGCACGTGCAGAATCACCGCTCTGTGTCTCTTGGTCTCCTTTTGCCTGTCTTTGCACGCCTGTGAAGAAGTGTCTCCGTCAGCAGCTTCTGGCGACGCCGTTGCAGAGAGGCCGTTGCCGCTCCAGCGTCTGAACGGGAAGCTTTCCTCTCTCAATTTGGCTCTCTGCTTTCTGTTCCTCTTCCGTTCGTCTTGTTCGTCCATTTCCTTTGTCTTTGGTTTCTGCTCTCGCCTTCGACTCGTGTTGCTGCAGCAACGGGCAGTCCGAGAGCTGCCGTGGGGAAGCCGGCAGGACCTGCTTCGCGAGCGCGTCGCTCCGGTGTACGTACAGGAGAAACCAGGAGCGACGCCCCGAAGAGAATATAACGTAAATTTGCTCGACGGCATACGCGTCCGTCCCACTGTAAATCCTTTCGTGAAGCTCAACAAGGCAAAGCGTTACGTCCTCGATAATTGGCCGTCTAGGTAGGTGTCGCCCGGGACTGGGAAAGACGAAGTAATAAAGAAGATGCGTGCAAGCTCAGAGAAAGGTCACCTGTAAGCTTCTCCATTTCCCCGGCTCCTCATCGCCTCGGGCCACGCCTCACGCTGTTGCTGCTGCTGCTACTCCTACTGCTGCTGCTGCTCTCGGCACACATTCCTGCTGCCTTTACCTCGTTGTATTGCTGCTGTTTCGTTTTACAGTATTGCTGCTGATATACGCATGTATATGCATGTTCCTCGATGCACTTCCGCTGCGCTTCTTGGGTCTCACAACTGTGCTTCGCGAGGCCGTACTGTTGCTGGGATTTATCCCGGTGCTGCTGCTGCTCTTACTGCCGCTGCAGCTCGTACTGCCGCTAGCAGTGGCCCGGGTACGGCTGCAGAAAGAAGATGTTTCTCTGCTAATTGTTGCTGCTGCTGCTGCATGTCCTGCTTCCGGTGTTTGTCGTGCTGCTGCAGCTGCACTTCTGGGGCTGCCGTTTATGCTGCTCCGCTGCCCAGGTCACTGCGTGTGCCGCGGCTGCCTGCTGCTGATGCTGTGCTGCTGGTGACGCTGCTGGCGTGGCGCTGCTCTTCTTCGCTGTCACTGGCCGTCTGCAAGTAGGCCCGCTGCAGATCTGCTGCCGCTGCTGCTGAGATGCTGCCCTGCTGCTTCGTAATCAGCTGCCTCTGCAGGTCGTTTGGCTGTGGGGCTGCTTCTGCCACCTGCCAAAGAGTTTGCGCCCGCCGCTTGTAGCCTGGATTGCAGTTCCGCCTTTTTTTCTGCTGCGACTCCCTCTCTGCGTGCAGCTATTCCTGTGCGGCACCTGCCCCTTGCGTGTGATAGTCCTCCTGGTGTCCTGCTGCTGCTGCAGCATTCCGCTGTTACTGCTGCGCCTCCGCTATTACTGCTGCGCCTCCGCTGTTACTGCTGCGCCTCCGCTATTACTGCTGCGTCTCCGCTATTACTGCTGCGCCTCCGCTATTGCTGCTGCGCTTCCGCTGTTACTGCTGCGCTTCCACTCCTGAATCTGTGTTGCTGCTGGAGCACGTGAGTCCCTGCTGCTTTTTTCTTTCCGTGCCGCTGCACATTGGGTGCTGCTGCAGTTTTGCTGGTCCTTTTACAGTTGCTGCTGTTGCACGTCTGCCCTCGGCCGATTCCTGCTGGTGCGTTTCCGTACTACTCCAGCTCTGGTGCTACTGCTGCTGCACCTCGATTTCTGCTGCTGTTGCTGCTGCTGGACTTCTGCTGTTGCTGTTGCGTTGGTGGATGAAATTGGCGTGTGAGGGCAGAAACTGGGACGACTGGAACCCTTATCGCTGCTATGTGCGGGGCAGCAGAAGGCGGTATAACATTCCACAAGATTTATTTCCCTATAAAGATGAACTAGGCGAATGGCACCCGCCACGGTAAGACTCCGAAGAAGGAAAAGGGAAAAAGCAGAAGATAAGAAATGAAGAGAAAAAAAAGAGAGCAACGCAGCAACCCCACTGCGGAAAAGAGCAGGAGAAGATAAGAAGTGAAGGGAGGAGAAAGGAGAAACGGAGCAACTCAACAGCAGAAGAAAGAGATCCCAGAAGCAGAAAAAAATGTAGAGAAGGGGGAGACACAGAGTAGCATCGTGAGCCACAGAGACGGCACATGCACCAGCAACAGAAGCAGCAGCAACAGAAGCAACAGCATCAGCAGCTAGAACAAGAAGCAGCCACAACTCGCAGCAGAGGAAGACGCAGCATAGGCAAAAGCAGCAGCAGCACACCAGTGTCGAGAGCTAGGAGCTGCAGCAGCACGTACGTGCGACAGGAGCGGGAAGAACTGGGTGCAGGAGCGGCAGCAAGAAACTCGCCTGAGAAGGATCGGCAGGCAGCAGCAGCGGAAGGAAGAGCAAGGGGCAGCAGGGGGAGCGATGCCACGCAGCAGAAGAGGCATAAGAGGCAGCACTATGAAGCAGACGCAGCCACAGCAAAAGAAAACACAACAGCAACAGCAACCGTGGAAACTGCAGCAAGAGGGTGAGCAGCAACACGACTATGAAGAAGAAGAAGGACGAGCAGCGGCCGCATGTGAGGAAGAAGTAGCAACACAGACCGGGCAGCGGAGAAAAAAGCGGCAGCAGCACCAGGAAGAGGTCTGGCGAAGGGAAAGAATAAAAGCGGCAGTCGATGCATAAGAGCGCCGCACGACTGCTTGTTACAGGTCCTTGTCGATACGTGTCCGTAGCAGCAGCAGCAGCACAAAAGAGACAACAGCAGCGAGCGCCAGATGCAACGAGAGAAGTTCCAGCAGCAGGAGGATCAGAGCAGCTGCTGCATGAAGAGCAGCAAAGCAGCGAAGGACCATGACGTCGCGCTGCTGCAGCAACACACGAGCAGCAGCGCAGCAGCATCCCAGCCATGGCAGCCTGAAATTCTTCTTCACTTATCTACCTTTCCTTCGTTTGTCGTGAGTGCTCCTCCCCGCTGTCGTGCTTCTTTTCCACCTCGTTTGACACAGGGAGCGGCATGTAGTACAGGCGTTTTTCGTATTGCACAGGTCCCGCGCTGCTTGAGAAGTGCTTCTCTACAGCTGCCTCTCCATTCCCAAGCAGCCGGGGCGTGCTCGCTAGGTGAGCGCTTAGTGTGCCTCATAAATTGGTACCCTGGACGCGGTGTCTGCTGTTTCTCTCTGTCAACAGATATAGATACGTGCCTGCGTCCATACGTGCCTTTGCGCAGAGATAGGTGTAGGTCCTACACAGGCGCATGCATCCGGTGCCTGCGTTATACGTGGGGGCTTCCACGCAGAGATACGGCTTGCTGAGGACCACGGACGGCCACGTGTATCTGCGTCGCGCGAACAGACTTTCCTGCTGCGCGTCCGCATGAGGATGTCTCTGCGCTGCAGCAGCAGACGCTGCCAGTCGTCCCCCCGTTCACCGTCGGGAAGCAGAGCCTGCGTCTGCAAGTTCGCAGACTTGTACGAAGGTCCTGTGCAAGCAGCGTGCACGTGTGCTGTGGTGCTGCTGCAGGCTCTCGGCGCGCTACAAGGCAGACGTGAAGAAGCAGTATTTTATCAACGGTGAGAGCCATCTACTGCTTCTCTCGCTTTGAAAAAAGTTACAGACGCCTGGCTCCTTCTCCGCCGCTGCCTTCTGCATGCTGCTGCAGCAGGACCACACCAGACGGCGTGCAACAGGAGCCCTGTGTGGGGGAGGATCCGTGCTCTGCGGCTGCGCGCACGCGTTAGCGTGCTGCGTGAACTCGTTGACTCTCCTACGTGTTTTCTCTCGAGAGCGCTGCACGGCGTGCAGCAGCACATGTCTCCCAAGACGTCCTGCCAGCTGCACGCATGCACGCCCAGGCAAGAGACTGCCTGCCACTACATTCTGTTATCCCTCTGATATGCTTGGATGAGACACCACCCCCGTTCTCGCTTCCGCCAAGCCCTTATTATCATCTGCCGACCGGAACGTCCTCGTGCTACTCCTGCTGAGACGTGCTGCTGTGTGCTTTTTTTGCGTGCCTCAGCAGCTCGTCCACGAGTCGCTGGCGGCGACGGTTGGCCATTCATGCATGCACGCGGTTTTTCTCTGTCGTCTTGTGGCGTCTGTAGTTGTACACATGCGTGCAGAGGACACCGTCGCAGTGGGCATTGCCGGCGCGCTGCGTGTCGCTCTCCTTCCGCAGTCTTCTTTCCCACGCATGGAGTCCACATTCCCCCCGCTGCAGGGTCCATGCGAACCAACTGAGCAGCGCTGCGTGGCCTGCAAGCTTCATGCACATTCCAGCATGCACCTGCGTGCACCACGTATTACCGTCCTTTCTCCCGTGCGTGGCTGTGCCGGCTCTGCAGCATGCGAGCCTAATGGATCTTGCACGTATCATAGTCGTTTAGCCTCTCCTATATAGATACATCTGTGCTGCGACAGCAGGCGCGGCTTTGCTGCGGGCACGCTGTTGTACTGCTGCCCTGTTGCTCCTGCTTCCTCTCCGCGCTGCCGGCATCCGACGATCGCCCGCGGATGAAACGGAGGGTACTGCTATGGAGACGCGCTGCTGCTGCTGAGTGTGAGACGTCGGGTTCTGCTGCTGCAGCACTTGCTGTTCCCGGGGAAGACACCCCTGTACGCAGAGATGCGGCTTTGCACTCCTGCCTCTACCACTGGGGGTCAGCTGTTCTACCTGCGTGTCAAGTGGCAGTGCTGCGAGTGCTGCTCTTGGTTCCGTTCCGCTGCTGCAGCAGCAGCTGTTGCGGCGTGTGTGGGAGTTCTCGGCTGTTGCTGTCGCTGCCGCCCGCACGTGCTGCTGCTGCATGTGCTGCTGCGGCCGTTGGCGTGGCGTGTCATTTTCTCTCTGACTGCCGCACTGCCATCTGTCGCTTCTTTCGTCAGGGCTTCCATGGGTGTGGGAGAAGGACTTCTATGACGGGAAACTTCATTTTGCCGATCGCGAGCTGCTCGGTCCGAAGCGCTGGTATCGCAGAGCGTTCAGGTGCGCCGCAGTGTGCACGCGCGCATGCGTCTGTATCCTTACGTGCCTGCGTGGAGACGCGTTCATGCACGCAGTTGATCTGCCACCTTTGTGTTTCTACTTTCCCGCATGCCTCTCTATTTTGTGGCTGTCTTGCGCGCGTGCTTCCCAGTTTGGATTTGTGTGCGCCTGTGGTTCTGCCTGCATGCAAGAGGTAATTATTTTCTTATTGGTGCATGCGTCTCTTTGCCTGTGACTGCCTACGTAAGTGGTGCCTCTTCATTTAAATGTGCTGACGCGTGCGCAGGGGGCCATTTATTTGCATGCACAAAGGAGGTGTGCGCGGGCTTGCATGTCTCTGTTGCCACCGGGCAGATTCTCTTCGCGCAGCTTGCGTCTAGACGTATGTAACTGCGGAAAAGCACGTCCGCCTCTTTTGTCCCTCCATGTGCATGCCTGCTATCTTCAAGGCTGCGCGCAACTGCTGCGTTCACATTCTTCGCTGTTTCTCGCCTCCTTCTCCGTGCTTGTACGCACCTGTGAGGAGGCTGAGCACGTCCAGACTCTGCCGGTGCGTTCTCCTCCGCCCCGGCCGTGGCGACGCACCCATGTGTGGTTGCCCTGCTTCCGCGGTTGCGTGCGCGCATGCAGTTTTTCTCCTCCAGCCTCGAACTTCCATTTTCGCCTTTTCTCAGTTCCTGCCTCTCTGTTCTTGGCCCGGGTCGCTTTCCTCTTGAGCTGCGCGGGCGCTGCTGCCTAGTGGCACATTCCTCCCTGGATGATGGTACTTCGCTTCCTCACAGACCTGCGATTCCAGCCTGCCCACGCCACGCATGCGTGCATGAGTCTGCACGCTGCGGAGCGATCCTACTGCGCGCACCCACGCGTGCAG
>KL647288.1:7673749-7783482 GCA_000727475.1 Sarcocystis neurona | reverse complement strand
TGCATGCTTCTCATGGACAACACACGCGTGTTGGTTTTTCTTCTGCGTGCATGCGTCTCCGCGCACCACGTGCATCTGAACGGTCCCTGCCCCACGTGCACGTGCGTCGCACTTTGTTTCCGCTGTGCGTCTGTGTGTGGGTGTGTGGGTGGGAGGGTGAGTGTGTATGTGTGTACGCATGACGTACGCCGAAGTAACAGGCACGCCCCTCCAGATGCATGCGAACGTCTTAGGCGTGCATGAATTTGCGAGCGTCTACGTTGTACAGGATATACGTACGTATCTAAAGTAGACACATGCGTGTGTGTCTTTGTGTATGCGCTCGTCTATCTCTGTGCACGTCCGTAGAAGCACACGTGTGTAGTTGTGTGACCGCACGGCTGCACTGGCGTCGGTGGGTGGGTCCATTCTGAGAGACAACACCCGTTTTTCAGCAGGTTTTGTCGGAAGGGTGCTCTCTGCATAAAAAACGATCCAACGCTCGCGTGCATGCGTTTGCGGCTCGAGGGGCAGGCATGTTTTGACAGCAGCCAGTGCCTTCGGTTGAGTCTACGCGCGTGCAGTCGACACACGTGCGGGGCTTAGGTCTGCTGGTGGGTGGAGAGGTCCCGCGGTCTATCTGTCTCCCCGTTGTGAGCGAACCAGCCGCGTGGTGTCGAGGAGTGCATCACGCAGGCACCTCTCTCATCAGGCATGCGCCTGTCTCTCTCTTCCTGTTCATGCGTGTGTATACGCTGCTGCCGGATAAGTACTTGTGTAAAAGTAGGGGGCGCGACGCTAATTTTAATTGTAAATATATAAATGCAGGACGCACAGAGAGCAGCTGGCAGATGCAGACGCTCGTCTGCAAACACGCACATGCGTGTGTGCGAAGTGCAGCACAGAAAAATTTACCACATGGACTCGCACAAACGTGAGGCGGCTTTTGGCGTCTGTGGGTAGATGTCTGTACGCGGTGTATTGCTCTTCGCTGCGTCGTCCAGCCAAGCAAAATGCGGGCGCGAAGGACGCGTGCGCATGCAGACGAAGGGGCGTGTGCGTTGATCCGTACTTTTATGGCGAGTCGAAGGACGCGTCGCATGCAGAGGGCCAGCTGTATGAGTTGGTTCGTAGTTTTCGCCTCTCTCTATGAAAACAAGGTTCGCGTGTATGTCTAGTTGCTATGTGCGCCTGAAGAAATTGATTTTTCGTGTCTCTCTGTGAGCCACCGCATGCACATACGCGGCACACATAGCACTACAACCGCACGCGAGCGTAGTGACACAGTAGCAAATATGTGTACAGGTGAAGAAGGATGCACAGGATGATCCAAGTAGGGGTACAGGCGAAGACAGATCCACAGACGAGAGACCGTGGAGTTTTGTATGCTTCTGCAGAAGAGAACGTGTGAAGGAAGCTCTGCGGAAAATGGATGACCTTGTCCTCGACTACCGCCAGGTACGCGAGATGTCACATACACCCACACCGCATGCGACACTCGAGCCATTCTCTACGTGCAGCACACAGATGCAAACATGCACTTGTCGGTGTGGGCGTGCCCTTCCTTAGTGAACTGATGTACGTGCGGTGCACAGCTTCAATCCCTCTCTGTCTAATACAAATCTATATCTCATTCTCTATATAGGTGTACCCTTCTTTCCTGACGCACTGACCTCTGGGATTGTGCAATCTTCCATCCGGGTATGCGTAAGGCAACTAGGGTGCACATGCAAATATATATATATATATATGTATACTCGTACGTGTGTCTGGGTGCTGGAGAGAGAAAAAAGGTCGCCTTTTTATGAACTTGAGCGGCGCCGTGTTGGCGCCGCGTCTGCTGCAGAGGGTCTGCGCCTGTCTGAACAGACAGCCGTGTGTGTCTGTGAACGCGTGCAGCCGTTTGAAACAGAAAGAAGAGCTCGCTGTATGCACGCGTGGCTTGTCGTGCAGCCTGGCATTCCGTGCTTCTCCTTCTCCCTCGTGTATGAAGCAACACAGACCTGCGGTCCGTAATTGTTTCTCTTTTGTTGTTTCATTTTTTTTTGTCGCTGCAGGGGCGTGCATACGTCTTCCTCTATGTCTTCGTTGTTTGTGGGATCATCCGCCAGCCGTGGTGTGTGCATTGCGCGCTGTTGCTGCTCTGCACTCCTGACGTGCACGCATGCTTTTTTTTAGACTTCTTTCACGCCTGTGCGGACAGGCGCGCGCAGAAGCCGTGTCTGCACACACGTGCGTCTTTTTCTTAGAGGCCGCTCTTCCACCTTCCTCTTCTCGTTTTTCTTCTTTACCTCGCGTGCGACTGCGTGCGTGCCTTCTCGCGTGGGGCTTGCGCGTCGTCTTTGGAGGCCCTGCGTAGGCCACCGTAGAAATGCGGGCGTGGATCACTTTGTTGTGGGTGTCTGCGCATTAGCGACTCAGTGTGAAGCAAACACGGTTAAATGAAGAAAAGCCGATATTCCTGGGTGGTCGCGCTCCAGGCTACACTCCCCTCTCTTCCGTGGGAAACGCCGGAGCACTTGGTCGACGCATCCTCCAGCTACATTTGCATGCGTTTGTTGCTGCACGTCTGTCTCTCACACAAGCGCAAGCGCATCCGTCTGTGTGCACGCGCCTGCCTCTTTCCCCGATTGCAGGAAGCGAGAGAGAGAAAGAAGTACAACTGGTTCGAGAAGGTGGTCCACGATTTTGCCGGGGAAGAAATGGCGACGCAGTTCATTCGAAAACGCAGAGAGCCGAAGTTCTAGTTCACCTCGTTAGAGTAGATTTTTCTTCTTCTCGTCGGACGCATCAGTACAGCGTCTGTTTCGGGCGTATGGTTGAGTCGCGAAGATTCAGAACGAGGGAGGGTAGTGTCACGCATATACGTGGATATGCGTGTGCTGACGTGTATACGTATTTATTCGAAGAGAGAGGAGGTGATTTGTGTGTATGCATATGTGTGTATACATATGTGTGTGCATGTGTATCTATTCGTAGAGAGGAGGCCTCACGTGTAAATGTCCAAAGAGATAGAGTGAGAGAAACAGAGGCAGAAGGAGACACACAGACACACACGTGCGGACGTGCAGTCCTCAATGGCAGAGGAAGGTCCGCTTTAGAATATACTCATAAGTGTGCACATAGATGCCTACACGTGGGGACATGCAGTCCTATATAGCGAACGAAGGTGCGGTTTAGAATATACTCACACTTGTGTTAAAGAAGGGACGTAGGTACATCCCTACGTATGACGCAGGGACAGGTATAATCGCGTTGCTGCATGTTCGCCCGGCCTATGAGGTGCGCACAGCTACTCGCCAGTACACAGGAACTCCGTACGTGGTGAAAAAACCGTGGGTATCCACCAGCAGTTAAATTCGCGTTCAACGGAGAAACTTTCCCCGAAGGTGCTAACGGAGGATACAGGCTCACACACATCGTCAAATACACATGAGCACATGTATACATAGGGATATACATAGACAGGCATCACAATTGGTAACATATGATGTACAGGCATGTGTATGTGTGTGTAGATCGACACGTTCGAGTTCGCAGGAAAATGTGTGCGTGATTATAGTGACAGTATGTAAGCGAACAGAAAATATTGTGTCCTCGAAGCCGCTGGTCCTCTGCAACATGTTTCTCCCCAGGCGGTGTGCGTTAAACGTTAACTCGAACAAACGGTTGTCGTATGTCCATGTATATATATATATATATATATATATATGTATGTGGGCACACCACTGTGTTGGTGTAAGCACGGACTCGCATGCATCTGTGGTTCTGTCAGCCTACACCACCTGCGTGTGTGTGTGCAGCAGCGCAGCATTTTACTACCGTCGCGTGTGTGCATGTATAAATTTCCACGCACACACGGATAGTTACGTCGTGGACTTTTGTGAACCGCAAAGGTGGACCTGCCTCCTGCACATGTGCCTGGGAACGCTCCCACGTGATTTGGGCATAGTCCACGCGCGCATATCTTCTGCATGCGGAAAGGTTCTGCGAGCAGCAGGTAATCCACCCGTGCGCACGCGGGACGATTGAAAGAGAGGAAGACGCGCCCACTATAGAACAGCATGCCGTCTGCCTCTTCGGCACCTAAGGTGGCGCGCTTCCACCCTATAGAGACACAAAGACAAAAGGCTTGGGCACGCAACGTGTCAGAACTCTTCCTCTACGGCTTACTCTTCCCTCCGTCCATATAAACTCCTACGCACGCACGTACATATGGGGATGAACGCAGACGTCGAAACATATAGGAAGACGCGTTCTCATGTTCTGAACGAAGTCCACACCTCTCGCTATTTGAACTCACACACGTCGGTACATACATACATATATATGTATCTCTCTCTCTCTCTCTATATATATATATATATATGTCTCCATATACATATGCATGTATGTACCTCCATATATATATCTGTATATATATATATCCATATTTTATGAAAGACGTGCGTATATAAAGATATATATATATATATATACACAGATGCACGTGCACCAATGCATGCGCGTCGACGTACACACGTCGACACACGCAGCGCCTTTTGCAGCGAATGCAAAGATACATGTGTGTACATCTATCTATACACACGTACAAGCACAAGCACAAACGTGCGTCCGTATTGCCGTATATAGGTGCACACGAGCACACCCATAGGCAAAGTCCCGTGTGGAGAAGACGACGGTGTGACACTACAGCAGTGTCGGGTTTTGTCTAACGCAAAGTGAGGAAGTTCTACTCCTACTCGGAACCACCAGCGGCAGAGCCGGAAGCCGCAGCGGTAGTCTCTCGGCGGAGACACCAGCTGTGCTCCCCCTTATTAGAGTAGTTTATCAAAGTCACGTCTGCCGCCTCCTGCAGCAGATGGACTAAGGGAGGAGGGTTCGTAGGCGTCATCGTTTTCTAACAAATTTTCTCCTCTGGCCAGTCCTCTCCTTTCTTCTTCTTCTTCGCGGGGGTCGTCACTAATAAGACTCGCAAAGCCTTCTTTCTCAATGCGCGAAGCGAGAGACAAATCGCCTGAAAGAATGACGCGGCCTGCGTGCATCACGTGGATTTTGTGCGGACGGAGCACGTCCAGCAGCTTCTTGTAGTGCGTTGTCACCAGGAAGGACTTGTGCTTCCGCGCGGCTGCGTAGTAACACATCACTGTTCTCTACACCATACCGCCACTATTACTCGTGACTGGTAATAATACACGCCTTCACAGAGACACACAAAGATATTCATTGCCACGCATATGTGTGTGCGCATGTGTAGAGTTATGTACATATCTGTGCACCCGTATGTCTGAATCTACGTGTGTGTGTGTGTGTGTGTAGATCTGCGTATACAGGTGCACACGTGTATGTTGTTTATATCAACTAGACGCATAAGGTGGACACCTGCAGAGTAGTAGTTTTGACGGTGACTCTCCACTGCTCCTTTTCTTCCACACCTATGTGCACAAGAATGCAAATCTCTCCTATTTTCTTTGAACCCCCTCGTCGTGGGACTAATTCTACCTCCGTGAAAAATCCTTTTCACGATCAGTCGCCAGAAGATGATATGGGGGCACAGTTTGGGAGGGCGCCACAGGTACTCAGTTGTATCCATATGTATACATATACATATATATATATATATATGAATATCTATTTCTGTATGCGTGTATGTACGTGTACACACATATACACAGACAGGGATGTGCATATATATATATATAGCTATGCAAAGAGGGATATTTACGTGTGTAGACACACATACGCGTAAACGTGTGCCGCGGAAAATGAAAATAGAGAGTTCCGCATCTTCTGCGTGCAAAGACGAAGATTCTCACTAAAGGACTCACTGTGACGGCATGCGCGTACGACGAGCAAGGTCGTGTACGAGTGTTTCCACGGCCGTACATTTCGTGAAGGCCACTACCAACAGATGCGCACATATATATATGTATATGTAGAGGGGTACTCCAGGGGTGATCCGGGTATGTGATTTGAGCATATACGTATGTATTAGTACGTATGCATATACGTATACATACATATAAATACACAGATACGACGGCAGATCAATCAGTTTTACTCCAGTGGGCGCAGGCGTCCCAACTATACATGGCACTGTGCTGACATGTGTGTGTGAGTGTGTGTACGTGGATCACATGCGTTTTTTTCCTGTGTGGGGTTCTTCCAACACGTTAATTCTCTACAACTTTCCTTCTGCACTTTTATCTCTCACCGAAGCGCTTGATGGCAGCAGCAGTAACGTTAAAGGAGTCGACATCGAGGCCTGAGTCAGTTTCGTCGAGCATCACGAGCTCCGGATCCAACACAATCATCTGCAGAATTTCGTTTCTCTTCTTTTCTCCCCCACTGAAGCCGTAGTTCAACGGCCGACTCAGAAAAGAAGCATCCAGCCCCACCTCCTGAGAAAGAAGCAGATTTAAACTCCCAGTGACGCATCTATATACATGCGTACCTACACACATTATATATATTTACATACAAGTACGTCCACAGATGTATTCGTACACATGTGTATACACAAGCATATATATATATATACATACAGATAAATATATGCAACACGTACGTGTATATATAGGAGTAGGTATACATACGTATACACTTGTGTACATATGTGTATAAACATATATATATATATATATATCTTGTACCGATACGTACGTAAACTCCCTGATGCTGTGTATCAGCATGAAGAGGGCGTACATCACAGAGAGAGAGCAGAACAATATTGTAACATATATGTATATATACGTATATATAGAGAGGGAGAGAGACAGCTTTATACGTACTTATACTACCTATATCTATATATATATAGATATACATAGAGAGAGAGGAAAAAGGAAGAGAGCGAGACAGATTCAAACAAATAGATACAGCTCGATACTCCACTGGTGCTTGTTGAGAGGCAGATCCGTTTTATTACTGCATGCGTCTGTGCGTACATACACGCAGAGGACTTCTTCGTCTTCGTGTAGACACGTCAACTTATCGGTAGTAGCTGCTTGTTTTGTTCGGCGTACGTGGAGCCTTCCCTCGACGAACTTGCGGAACTCGACGCTGTCGACTTCTTCCTCGCCTCTCCATTTCCTTCTTTGATTAAAGGCAACACGAAGGAACTCTAAATTGCTGACCATCGGGATTTCGATTGGATACTGGAAAGCCAAGAAAAGTCCTGCGAGGCCTCGGTTATCTATCGCCAGCTCCAGCAAATCCAGACCTTTATACCGCACGCTCCCCCGCGTCACCTTGTAACTCGGATACCCCGCAAGCACTTTTGACAAAGTTGACTTGCCTGCAGGAAAGCCAAATCAGGCAACAAACGTAGCTGGATAACGCAAGTGCGTCTCAGTCCCTCGACGTGGATGTCGAGTACAGAAATTAACAAGTAAAGGAAAAAATACTCGACTGTATGCCTTCGTAGATACACAGATCTACACACGTTTACACACGTGTGCACGCGTACCTTTTATTATCAAATACCTTCACGTAGAAGATGTGCACACGCAAAAGTTGGCAACATCAAGAAACAAATAAATGCATGCAAACATCAAAACACAATTGTGGGTATGTGCATATATGTATTCTCACGCAGACATACAAGTATACGTATATACACATGCATATAGGACATATATACGTATGTGCGAGTGTTCAAAGAGTGCTTCACTGTCATGCACATGCGAATCTATGTGTGGAGCGTTGGGGAGAGTGGCAGAAGAGAAGGGAGGGGACAGAGGGAGAAACGTGAGGACCAGATTCACCGACGAACGGCTACAGTGATGTCTGTCTCTCTACAGGCAGGTGGTGCGTATGTGTATATATTCTTGAGCAGAAGCGTTTTCATACCGGATCCGTTGCGACCCATGATGGCGTGGACTTCTCCGGGCATGACAGTCAAATTGACTCCCTTCAATATTTCTTGGCCGTCTTCGACCGCCACAACATGTAAGTCTTTTACCTCCAGCAGCGGCATTTCTGCAGTCCAGTCCTCCGCCTGAAATTTCGGCGTTTCTTGTTCTTTCAAACTCTTCAACGCTGAGAACCGCTCCTCTTGGCTGTCGAACAGCGCAGTGTCAGGTCTTCTCTCTCGCGCTGAGGCAGCGGAGACAGCAGATGCAGCAGCAGCAGCCGCAGCATAGTTGTTGCTACTATTATTCCTGCCGCTGTTCCTTCTTCTCTCTCCTCCTTGTGCCGCCTTTTCCTTTCTGTCACTCAGCGCTCGACTACCGTACGAAAGAGATGCCGCCGGTGCCTGCCACCGCGGCTGCTGTTGCCGTCTCTGTGGGGTCCAGCATTTGGGACTGCTGCAGCGAGAAAGGGAAGACAGGAAGCCGCACCGCAGTCCCTGGGGCTGCTGCCTAGAGAGAGGCGCGCAGCGCCTTATATTTAGAGCCGCATGCAAGGAGCAGCAGCACTTCTGCTGACCGAGCTGCCGCAGTCCGATGGCTGCACAAGTGGGTGCTCCTGTCGCGTGAGACGTGGAGGGCCAGGAAGTAATTGCAGCGGCGGCTCCGCAACGTGATGAAGAAGCAGCAGAAGCACCAGCATAAAGGCACTCGGAGGAAGGAGAGTGAGCAGCAGCCCCGGCCGCACGGGATGGGGGATTACCAAAAGAGCCAACAGCTTCAGCGGGACGGTTGTTCGACGAACAGAAAGTGGCGGCAGCAACACCACCAGCGGTAACGGTAGGTCGAGATGCCCCAGCAGTGATGGCGGCTACAGGCCAACGGAGAGAATAAGGAGCAGCAGCAGCGCCAGCCGCCCGTGACGGGCTTGCAACTTCAAAAGGGGCAGCACGATCAGTAGCAGCAGAAGAAGGTGCGAATGTGGAGAGGGCGACCGTAGGTTGTTCTCCAGCATCAGCAGAAGCAGCACCAGGTTTAGCTTCCGCCAAGTTGATAAGAAGACTGCCAAGATAAACGTCGGCTGGAAAAGAACCAGCAGGAGAAGAAGAGGACGGCGTGGACGATGTGAGAGGAGATAAAGAGAAAGAAGACGATACGTAGTTAGGGCATACGTGCGAAGTGAAAACACGAAAAGTGCCTCTAGGAGACAGGCTCTGCGTACCGGAGCTGCGACTCAGGAAGACACCAGCAGCTGGCCGCAGCTGGAAAAACAATGAAAAACATAAGAGCGCAAAAAAGGAGTGTGTGCAGACGATTGTACAGAAAAAGAAAATGGAGAAGCCGGTATGCAAGCCGCTTCTATCCGCAGAAGACTGCCCGGTTCCCCTTCCTCCGCACTCCGTCATGCTGCAATTGCATGGTGGCAGCTCTTGCACAAGCGGAGGTGACGACACTACAAAGCTATACACATACGCACGCTTGCATATATATATATATATACATAGAGAGAGAGAGGTAGTTATCCGTTTTTACGTCTATACAAATTATTTTACGTGTGTACATCTAGGAGCAGACACACGCGTCACGTGTTGTAGGCGGGGGTGCTGTGTGACCAGACCCACGACTAGGCTTGCGGAGATTTTCGCCAGAGCAGTGTTCTGAGCAACTTGTCGCACTCCATAGAAGCGCGTGTTCCTTCGATGGAATATTTGCTTACGTCACCTGCTGAACACAGTGCTGGCGCTCCTCCTCAGACCAGCAGCAGCTTCATATGGTCACTGCAATAGAGACCCGGTGCTGGTGCTATTGTGTACACTAGCTTGATAAACCACGGCAGCACTACCACACTAAGCAGAAACCGCATTTTAGACAGGCAGGAGGCATACGCCACAGGCATATATAGCGTAGAAAGATCACTCAACTCTGCGACAGAATCTTAACAGCTAATGTTTAGCCGTAGATACGTTCACTGTCTTTTAGATGCTTCTCTGGTAGCAAGCGAAGCTTGCTGAACAGCACGAGCAATAGACTCGCACTCTAACCCGTGCTCGTCTGCGTGTGTGCGTGTATACATAGGGGATTTTTCGACGTAGACACTACTGTTGTGGAAGTAGCACTGATTACGACGCCAGCGTAGCGCTGTGTGTTCTTAGAGAAACACGACAGCGAGCCAGCCCCCCTCTGCATTCCACCTCTCCTGCAAAAGCGCTTGACTTAATGAAGAGGAGTCCCACAGCCGCGTCACGCGCGGGCGCATCTTTGGCAGAAGCCGAAGCACCAGCGGTAGCCGCAAAAACAGCAGCAGCAGCAGCCGTACCACGAAGCGCAGGGGGAGCAATGTTATCTGCGGGAAAGTGGACACGATGCAAGGGAGTCTCACTACGCTGCGGATAGGTACTGGGCCTTTCTACGCTCCTATAGAAACTTCGACATCTTCAGAATGGGGAGCTCGAGCTTGTTGTCTCATGCAGTACGTGTCCATCTGCGTACCTCTGAGCAGCGGGTCAACAATTCGGTCAGCGCGTCATGCACATCTATACACCGAGCGTCTTTCAGCGCCGCCGGCGTTCCGGCGGAGAATCTGTGCACTGCCGACGGTGGTGAAATATTCGGCTATTGCAGCCGAAGGATGGCCCGCGAGGGAGTTACACATGTATATCCATCCCGCTCTCCCATATATATGTGAGTACGCATACGTGAGTAATCTCTCCCTGCCACTACCTATCTACATACGTGTGTAACGCATGTATGTGTTACACACAGTAATACAGAGCTCACAATTGGTCGGTGGCAGAAGCCGTATACAGTCTGGCCACTTAAATATACGAACCTAGTGTACGACACCTACAACGCAGGTCAGAGAATCATATCCGTCAGTTCGGTCACCTCAGTAAAGGCGGACCTGTGAAGAGCGACGGGTAAATGCGCATCACGTAGTCAAAGACACAGTTCCAAGCAGAAAAGAATTTCCCCCGCACACAAACTACAGGTGCACAACTTTAAGAATTGGATTAGGTTTCATGAAGGGGTACACAAGAACTGCACAGGACGCATGCACGAGTGCAGGATTACACCCGCGCTACATCTGCGCAGTGCCCAGGGACGCTAAAGCGGTGAGCGTGCGCGCGGGGTGGTTCAGGGGTGAGGGTTGATAATTATACTCTGGAATATTGATCGCAGGACTAATCGAACTAGAACTGCAAGTGTAGGCAGCACAAACATGCAAGGCAGTGTCACTGATTTATTCGTGGGAAGTGTGCACGGAGAGCAATACCGCATATAGAAGTACGAGCGCCACCGCATGGCAGCTGGTCTCGAGAAGCGTCCCCCTCCCGGCACTGTGTAACAACGCCAAGAGCGCGAAGAGACCGCAAGGATCGCGTCGGCCGCGCTCGACGGAACAACATGGTCAGGACTACACAAAGTAGACGTGCCCACAACGTAATACAGGAGGGGAAAAGGCTGAAAAAAGACAAAACACCTCTACGGATGCAGACATGTGAAGAGGCTGGGCGGATGCGCAGAGTTGGAGCGTGCAGAAGTGAGTCCGTGTGCAGCTTTCGTGCCAACCGCTCCCGGGTCTGCAGGGTCGCCTCGATGCAGCACCGCCGGGCGCACTGCGGTATCGACTCCAGCACAAGCTTTGGCCCACACCTCGAAGATTGCACTGTGGGCAACCCCGGCGTTTCAAAGTAAATAGGTGCCCCAGGACGTCACCGCAATGGTATGCAGTTCGCAGTCTTTGAAAAGGCGATGGAACGACGCAAAAACTGAACCGCCATAACCACTGTACGTACGCCTCGGCGGCTACCTAAGCGGCGAGTGCTGAACCTAACCACGCCGGAACTGCACCGTACAGTCACAGACATATATTTTGGGCTCCACTGTATAACCGTCAACATTCCTCGCTGCCTCTTGAGGGAAGATGAAGCGTGTCGGATAGGACCGAAGTCACTCGTCGAGGAAGAAGGCGGCATGAGCCGTAAGTGGGGCAGCAGACCACACACCGCGCGTCGCGGCTTCTCAGCCGGCAGTGGTCCGGGTGTACCTACATTCGGGCGAACAACTAGCCGCGCTCCTGCTGGTTCCAGTGAAATTGCATGTTGCTGCGAGATACTTCATATTACCACATTGCACTTCTTGTGAACCAGCTTCTCAGCTCCTTTTTTTTTTCCTTCTCCTTCATGCTGTTGAATGTGGGAGGTATGCGTGCTTTGCATGTGGAGACTCGAAACAGTAAGAACACGGGAGAGGACCGGGCGCCACTCTCCAGCTGGTGGTAAAGCTCCGTCGTGTGCCACATGCGCACAGTGGCTAAATTAATCATGTACAGCTGTACAAGTACGTATATGGGCGAACAAAACCAAACCATTCAGTGTAGTTGTTTCCCGAGAATAAGCAGACTGCTGCACCACCCAGGAAATGAGGATTTATCCCAGAGATGGGATTCGCGGTCGACTGGGTGTATCGGTTGTGTGGAGTTGTTCATGTGTGACACATACTCCTTGTTACTTTGGTGAACTCAGTCAGTTTGTTGTCTGGATATGAAGAAGCAATACTAAGGTTCGACACTTAATCTCGTCTTTTTGAAAATTCGTAGCAAGCTGCAATTCGTTGGAGTACATCATCCTCCAAGTAAATCTTTGCCGCCCTTTCGGTGCGCGACTCAACGCAGAGGCCGTCGCTTTGATACAAACAACCGAGAAACACCATGCTGGGTGCAGGTAATGACGCCTTTTATTTCTGTGTAGGGGTACACTTCTCCTTCCTCTATTCAACTTCCAGTGGCGAATAGCGTAGGCAAAACGTATTTGAAGGCACCCTCGCCGTACAGCACCCTCTTGTAGCCCGTGGTTGTCCGGCTCTTCGCTTCGTCATGGGTACACTGTGACACCGCTGCTCTACCCGCGTTGTGCATAATTGCGCGTCACAATGGATGCGCGAGTACAAGTGACCTGGCGACATGGCAATGGTAGCAGTCACCACGAGTAGGGCTGCACGCGCGTCTGTAAACGTCCTCAGCGGAATCTTTCTGTAGCGGTTGTCTCGGAATCTTCTTGTGCTATTGAGCAGGCTGCTTTGCGCGCGGTGATTGCGAGAAGTAGTCGTTATCGAGGAACGTTAAACTGCACTGGTGAAGTAGCTCGTAGGACAGATGAATGCCGAAAGCTAAGTTGGACACGAACGTATATTTTCCGCCTCATCTAAGCCTCCAGTCTCTTCATGTTTTACGGACATTGTTTGCCTCTCCGACCCTTTTTCCGCTGTCGTACGTTACTTTTTCGTGCTGTTCTGTCGGCTACTGCGCTATTCCTTTTGTAGAACTAGACTTATTTGGAGGAGCTATCGTGAAGAGAAACCTGCAGGGCAACTACGTGCCCATCGGACCGAAGGACTTAGCAGGTGTCTCGGTGGCTCTTTATTTTGGGAAAAAGAATCATCCAAAATGTGCTGCTGTGGGATCGATTCTAAAACAGGTACTCTTGTGGTCGACTCGCACACCGTCAGTCCAGTGGGTTTCGATCTAAACGATACGAATAGGAGGAGCTCCAGGTACATGTACCGATAGAATACCTGTGTGTGTATTGGTCGTGCGCTTGCTCCTGTGTGGATATCCATAGTGGCTTGCAATATTTGCAGAGGTCTTGAAGATGCTGTGCAAGTGAATTTCAGCTGCTTTGTTTATCAGACGTGTCATACAAAGGACGTGGTAATAACTATATTCATATACAGTTATACAGTCAAGCCTCTTATTGCTAGATTTCTATTATCCGCGATGTGCCCACGTACGGACTTACACTATTATATAGCGACTCGCAAATGATCGCAAATGAAGACGAGATGCAAGTATACGCATATGCATATATATGCGTCACATTCTGTATGACGGCGTGGAGCTGGTGAAAAAAAGGAGAACGAGGGTCTACATTACCGTCAGTGCAGCGCAGATCAAACGTGGCTATATATATATACATGTGTATATACATAGCGCGTGTAGTTGTGTATCTGGTTTGTCTGCCTATGACAGTTCTACCTGACAACGAACTGCAGCTACGGGCCGATGAATGTAGAGGTCATATACGTTAGTCTTGATGAAGACGAAAAGACGTTTGAACAAGCCCGCGCTACAGTGCCCTGGTGTAGCGTCGAGTATAACTCAGATCTCCGCAAGAATCTCCTCAATCGCTACAGGATCACCGATAATTTCATTGGTAAGTTTTCCGCTGCCAACTTTGCCGTCTTTGGTTTATATTATTTACGTCTAGCTCTATACACCTGCTTGCGCGTGACCACTGTTACGGTAGGTGCACTCTTCGTGCAGGTGTCTCTGTCGTCGTCATTGTCGCTTTACATGTGATGAGTATAAATGTTCTTTGACAGGTGTTTCTTCGGACGTATAGACTGACGCTGCCATAAATATGCACACGTGTGTATAAATGGGTTTTTGTACAGTGGGCACATGTCGATACAGTCGTGCGAAGAATAATTCTCTGCCTTGCTGCTACCCGTGCGCACGTACACGTGTGTGCCCTGTCTACTGCTTGTGCGCTTTTCGGCTGCCGTTGTGTCGATCTGTATACGTAGAAGCCTTGAAACTGCGATTCGCTGCGCGCAGCAGTACGGTTGGGCGACCAAGGGGGTACTTGAGAAAGGGCCGATTTTAATGAGAAGGAACACTTTGATTACTGCGTATGCCTTTTGACAACGTGGCTTCTTAGTCTGGGTACTAAAAATAGATTTTTGCATGCCTCCTCAACAGACTGCTCACGTGGATGATTCTTGTGGGTGTATACCCGTGTGTAAGTCTGTGTGGACAATATCAGCAGCTGCGCACCCTGTAGTGTCTACGTGCTGCCACTACAATTTTGGTAGTGTGCACTGCAACGGCATAACAGCACTATACCAAGTTTTATTTTCACATATATAAGTAATAACGTGAGTGGTATATCTATGTTTTAGCGTATGTGTCTATATATAGTAAGTTCCGTAGCATCTGATTTTATGAGACCCCCAACTTGGTGATGCTATGTCGTTGGTCTTGGTGTAAACGTAGCTCACGGCATTTTCCAGTGGAACCTTAACTCTCCGTTTGTGCATGTACTACTTTGACTTGAGACAAATTTATGGGGACGTGTCACCGTGGTTGAGTTAGTGTATCCTTTGCTCTCCATATGCGCGTATGTTGTTCACTGTTGTCGTGCTCCCTTATTTACCCACGTGTATACCTTGAGGACGATACATATATGTAGGTGTATCGTGAACGTGTACATTTACGTATACGTGTTGAGCTACTCTTGAGCTTTTCCAGCGTAAGACGGATGCAGGGGTATTTCGAGCACATGTGTAAACATGACGGGTACGTAAGTGGTACACCTGTGGGTACGTTGGTTTACGTGTTTTCCGGGTCGTGAACCTGCACACGGGCTATACGCAGCGTGCTGTGTGTCTCGCTGTCGTTCCTCTCTGGTGCCGCTGCGGCTGCTTCTTTTTCAGCGTTTGGCACGGCAAAGATCCCCTCAACGCAGTGTCCGCAGATTATTATCATCGGGCCTCACGGAGAAGAAGCAGGGAAGCTAGACTTATCCAAGGGCGGGACGGAGGCGTTTTTACTGAACTGGGACTACCGCTACAACCGCTGGCCAGGCACAGCCGCGGCCCCCTCCTCTGTTGTCACATGGACATAGAGGAGGGGCACTTTGAGCAGAAGGATGGGTCGCAGTGATAGCAGGAGTTGTGAGAGTAGAGTAATATCAGAAGAAGATGCGACAAAAGGCCAAGAAGTACATTCAGAGAAGTGGGGGAAGTAATGCGAGGACGGTAGAAAGAAAATGACGAGGAGGATTACGGAAACAGCAGGTATATTTTTGATGGTATGAGTAAATCTGAAAGGGCCACCCTCTGGTGCCTCAAGAGGGAGATGAAAAACTGGACTTGGACGGTCAGATGGAGGCGACCAAAAACTACCTGTACAGAGAGGACCAAAAGCAGGACTTGGAGGGACAGCAGTAGTCTGCGTTACCTGTCGTACTGTTGCGTTCGCCGTGGTGCGGGCTACTATCCGTAGGAGGGAAGCGAAGAGGGTGAGCAGTAAGGTGCGAATAGGGAAATGAATGACGATGAAACGCAGTGCCCGTGATGGCTGACGTAGTCAGAGTAATGGGAGTAGAAGATAGAAGGGCACGCACTCTACTAGGTAAAAGTGTCTGAGGATGTTTTTCATTCGTAACGAGATGGTGAAAGGTTTGGTGTGTATATATATATGTATATATACGTATGTGTACCTTCCGGATATCGTGCCTTACGGAGGGGACACAAAGATGCAAAGGTCAGCTGCAAACGCCTGTACGCGTACACGATCAGAACTCTGTGTGCGCACACAGGCCGCGTTACGGACCGATACAGAGGCGAACTGTCCCCGCACGCTTCGGTTCCTGTACGATTGCACAGGGTGCACAAACGGAGTTACGTGTGTCCACATAGCTTCATGCAAAATACGCATGTGTACACACATACCTTTGTTTGCCAGAAGCAGGGACACACGGTACCAACATACGTAGGTTTTTCCTCATCCGGATGGTTTTGCGCAGACCTGCTGTTCCGACCCGTACTTGCGTATCGGAGTGTAATACACATGTATGGGTACAAGTATTATTTACAAGCGTCTACCTGGGACACACGTATGTACATACGTGTCGTCATATCCCACACTACGTTTGTGGCGTTGCACACACTTTTTCCATGTATATGTCTAAGACAGAAGAGAAATGCATGACACGCGAATGTCTTTGCATTCGTCCTTTGGGAAAGTTGAAGTCCATGCAGCAATTGAGAACAGAACAGCGCAGAACAACAAAGGGCTCCTGTATGCATCACGTTCAAGTGCAAAAACCACTTCTCCTGAACGAACGTACATGCAAACACGCCGTCCAGAAAGGTACCTTCGTCTAACAAAACGAAAAAGTGTGTGCGCGTTGGTCGCGCACGCTCTGACAAAGATGCAGGAGAAACAAAAACTGTACGCAGGACGTGGAAAGACAATATCTCTACTGCGTGGCAATACGTACCATGCCTGGCATCCAGGCGCAAAATTTTCAGCATAATTGCCGCACGCGTCTGGCTCCTCTGCGTACACTTGTTCATATGCACACACGCACATGCATATATATGTACATATGTGAGCAAGAGCAAGCATGCGAAGATGTCCGTGTGCGTGACGTTAGGTAGAGATGATTATTGTGTATGTCCGTATCCCATAGGAGGCTGCTTCTCTCCCTTTGCTTTTCCACTGAAACAACTTCGCTTCTTCAGCGGCTCCACCCTCCCACTGCAATAGAAGCGGCTGGGCGCGCGACCATATACCTGCATTTACAGATGCGTGGGGTACACTGGTCTGCCAGCCATGGTTTACAGCACCACGCATTAGACGTCTCTTGAGCACTACGCAGCACACGTATAAAGTAGAAGGGTAATGGGGTAAGAGAGGCCACGCACGACTGCGAAGTTCAAGACACACACATATAAACCACCGTTGAACATATAAGCATGCCGTAACTGAACCAATATATACCTATCTATCTATCTATATCTATCTATCTATATATATATATATATATTTGTATATCCTGCACACAGATATGACGAGTACAGAACCACCAGAACACTGGTGCGTGATGTATCACGTCACGCAGACATACAGAAATATGAATACATTCCTGGGTATATGTACCTGAAGGTAAGCAAGGCACCACCCCAGAGCCAGATGCGCGCGACGTATATTCTGCGGCTGAATCCGTGAGATGATTTACTAGCCACATATATATATATATATACGCACTATACGTATCCAGCTGCATCCCGCCTGTGTACACATACATATACGTAAAGATATACAGGTCGTGCAGATAGATGCATTCTCCCAATACATACATATACAGCATATATACTATACACACTACGTGTACGTGCATTGGCCCAGTACGCATGTATGTATATTCATATATATATATACACATATACTGCATCCATATACAGTGCATCTCTACCATCATATGTATATACATATATACTGTGTGCGTCCAGTTGCACTCACTCAAATACGTATATACATATATATGTATATATATATGTATATATATATAAGAACAATGCATCCACACAGCAGCTTCGTTCCTATATATCTATATAGATACCTATATTGCACTCATCCAGTTGCACTCCCCTTGTATATACGCAGTGAGACGCACTCAGGGCGTTGGCGTGCTGGCGAAGTCAGGACCCTGGTTCTGCTGTGTGACAGGCGCGGCGCGACCTCACTCCCAATCTCTACAAAACCTCCACGTCGGTGCACCTCCTACGTATAGTGGCGTGCATATATCCCAGTGTACGTGCATATATATATATCAATAAAGAGACACAGGTAAGTTGACTGAAACTATCAATCGAACCAACATCACCACAAGTACTTACGTAGGACTCGCACAATCAAATAAGTAGAGACATGCAGAGCTATACAGGGGCGAACACGTCCATACAAGGCATCGTCCTTTTGAGATGAGTAAACTACGCCTACTGACGCAAGCATGTGTAAGAATGTGAGTTCGTTCTTCGCTATAAATGCAAAGCTATATACATATAGAGACACTCAAATACACGGGACTGACTGACTTCTTCTTCCGTATCCCTATATATTCTAAACATGTGTGTGCGCGGAGCCTCAAACATTCAGAAGGCAAGAGAAAACGAAAACTACGCAAGTTCCTCCCGTTATTCATTAGTGTTCGCTCGCTCTTATCTCTCTCCTTCCCTACATATACATACGTGTATATATATGCATATGTGCACGTGTGGTTCTCCGTCGCCTGCACACTTCCACATGTCTGTGTGCAGTGGCTTCTCTCCTTCCAAATATAATACACACATACGTATAGACACGCCTTAATTTTTTCTCTACATCTGAGCATATATATGTAAAACTTTGTGCGCGTACGCTCACCGATTCACTGCTTCCGCCCTCTAATTGTCGCCAAATGCCCGGGTCCCCTCCTTAACGCTGCACCTATATATATTGTCTCTATCTCTCTCTCTCCACGCATATATCAATACAAAGAGCCCCATCTCCTTTTTTCTGAATCCCACCCCACCTACATGATTCCGGTTCCTGCCTCAATTCAAACTGACTCCTCCCACTTCCCTCTATCCTCCTAGACGCACCTCCTGCCTAACCCTATACAGCATGCGTACACCCATGCTTATATACACACATATACACATATATATCTATATGTATATATATGTGTGTACACATACGCTGGATACGTCTTTCTTCACCGGCAAAAACGGATCTTTGTCGTTCCGATCTGTGCACGTATACACGTGTATTGTGAATTCACGTGCTGGATGCGTCTACACACATATATATACATATAGACACATAAATGTACATATATTTTTCGGTCTATGTCTCTCTCTCTCAATCTACGTAAATACCTGTCCACGAGCTTTTTGTCCCTCTGAAGACCTCGACGCGTCTCTCGTTTGCATGAACCTGTGGCTCTCCGTGCGTCTCTGTATCTTCTCGTTCCTGTCGACGCTTCGTTCTCCAGCTGTCTTCTCGCTGCCCCTCGCCGAAACAGCTGCAGCGTGTGCGCCAACCCTGTCTCTGGGTTGCCTCGTCCTCGTCTTTTTTCTCCTTCGTCTTCCCCCCCTCCCCTTCCTCCTCTTTCTCCTCGTTTCTCCCTTCGTGTCCTCCGTTTGTACTCCCTCCTCTCCTCCTTCGTCTTCTTTCTTGGGACTGCTCGTTTTCCTCTCCTTTCTTTGGCAGCCGGATGCGGGAACCCTGTAGACTACTCAGATGCTCACGGCGTGCTGCCGAAGCCAACAGAGAGAGAGGCATATTCCGCGGCGAGTTCCGCAACATCGTAGACGAAGGACTGTGGAGGAGGGGGGGGCCAGTCCTGTTCGTCAGCCCAATGCCGAATGCTGCAAAGCACCTGAAACGGCTCGAGCAGGCGCTTGCCGTGTGTCTGCTTGAAAAACATTGCACGAACAGCCTGCAACGTGACTTCCAGAGAGAAGTAGACGCGCTGCAGTCCGCAGTCCTTCTGCAGCGCCTCTAGCAGCTTCTCGTTCTCCGCGACCAGCGGCACATTGATGCTGGCGGTGACCTGTACTTTGTTGAGCCCGTGCGCCAGGCCGACGACAAAGGGCAGAATGCTGCGGAACAGCAGCGTCGGCTGGAGCTCCCCCTGCTGCGTAGCAGCCTGCTCCAGCAACTCCAGCGGAAACCCTGCCGCAGCAGAGTGACGCATCAGCATCAGCGACTGTTCTTGGTTTTGTCCCGTCACGGGGTCGAAGATGGGAACGCGCAGAGGCTGCCTCGTAGCGACGCTCGAGCGGCTCAGCAAAGACAAACTCTCAATCGCTCTTCGAACCAGCGCAGACGTCACTGAGGTAAAGGCGTCCGGGCGGCGGCCAGGTCCTCCTCCTGCTGCCGTTGATATCAGCGTTGCTTCGTCCACTGGTTCCGGTTGCGGCCTTGCCCCGCTGCCTGTGGGCGACCGCCGCCGCATGTGCTCCGTCGTCGCTGCCACGAACCGGTGCATAAACTCAGAACTGCGTACCCTCCACCGCCGCTGCAGGGGAGACAGCGACAAAGGAATAGAAGAAACGGGCGGGACACGACGAGGAGGAAAAGAAGGCGATGAGCTGTGAGACTCTCCCAGCTGTCGAGGCACCTCGCCTCCTACACCTTCTTTGATGATCCTTGTTGGACTGACCTGCGCTCCGGCCCCTTCGGTTCCGCGTCCTCGAGCAGTCCCTTTTTCTTTCCTTGAAGAGAATCCTTCGCTTCCTGTTTTCGCCCTTTCTTCACCTTCCTTCTCCTCTTCCCCCCAAGGCAAGGCTCCTGTCCCCTGGTCTCCTACTACCCTTCTTCCTCTGTCTGTCTCTCTTCCTCGGGCGTCGGCGTTTCCTGCCGTTGTTCCTGCGGATGCCACTTTTGCTCGCGCCGCTCCTGCTCCCGCAGCACCGTCCACGGCTCCTGCGGCAGCGGCTGCCAGTTGGCGGGGAGCGGCTGCCGCTCTGCCGTTTCCTGGGTCGCCAGAGTTCCTCCCGCCGCTGCTGGAAGGCGGGGAATTTGCTGCTGCTGCTGCGACGGGTACCCCACTGCTTGACTCAGGAACGTACGGAGGATCAGGAGGCTGCACGTTGCGAAAACAGGTCTTCGCGGTGTTGCCAATATGCACCGCTGGCAGGTATGTCAGCGTCAGCACCGCAGACAGCGCTTCCATGTAGGAGCCTGCAAGCGCAGCAGCGTGACAAGCAACGACAAATCAGTATACAGCAGCAGCAGTCGGAGCGGAAGAGAGAAGCTAGATCAGAATATGGCAGCAGAAGCTGTCGCCACTTCTAGCAGAAGACTGTCGCAGCAGGTCCGAGACGGCAGACGCAGCAGACAACAGTCCGCAGCAGCTGCAAAAGCTTCGAAGAGAGCAGCAGCAATAGAGAGCAGCAGCAACGGCAGCCACAGACAGCACGAAGAGCAGCGGCGGCAAAGGCGAGCGGTAGCAACATGAGCGCGATATGCGCATGCAAAAAGACAGCAGCAGCAGAAACAAGCGACCGCCCCAGCCGTGCGGAGGAGAACAAGAAGAAAAGAAGACGTGAACTGATAGAGACGCACCTTGGAGCAGCCACCGCAGCATTGTCACATCAGCAGCAGCATTTCCAGCGCCGCAGCAGTAAATGGGACAGCAGCACTGGCAAACGAAACCAGGACGCAGACGCCGAGGAACCCCCGCAGCAGAGACGGCAAAAGCACGCCGCACACAGCACACCCGTACACACCCGGTCTACTCCGCACAAGTGCACGCCTACGTAGGTGGAAACCAGCCTACACAGATAAACACGCGCGCATCGCAGACAGAAGGAAACCTGCTCTCTTTCTCTCTCCACACGTCGAGCTGTTGTTCGATATACGTAGACCTCTCTCTACGTGTGCAACGTTTACCCGTTCGTCAGTCCACCACCATGGGGACGCGTACATATAAAAGGCTCCTATTACTCCTTCTCCTCACAATAACCCACGCAATATATATATATATACATACATACATGTGTGTGTACGTGTATTTGTCGGGTCTCTATCTATTGGCCATTACCTCTATGTATCTATGTAAAACAAACATGTTCGCACGAATAGGGGGGTGCGGCAAAAAGTCTCCATCGCCTTGTGCTTCCTGCTTGCACCCCACGTCAGGTATTGTGTCCTCGCGCCTCCTAGAATTATACGTATATTTATGGGGAACAACAAATACAGAGATATATGTACGTGGGCAAGAGAAGTGTATTTGTACCCATATGTATATATATACATATATGCATATGGATAAATATATGTATGTCTAGATGTAAGTGTTCGCACGGCTTCGCAGACAAATACAGTCACAAGTATGGCCGTACACATAAACGTACGTGATGTTTCCCATATAAATATACAGTCACATACATATATATATGTATACATATATATGGTTGACATTCATATTAAAGTATATACGTATATACGTAGGGTGCAGCGAGATGCTTCTCATCTCATACATATACATGTATACACATACGTAGACACTTGCATATATATATATATGCATAGGAGGCAAGGAGATGCTTCTTATAATATCGATACTCGTATATGTACACATATATATATATTGTGTATAGGGCACAAGCAATGCCTGGCATCGACGTATAGGTAAAGACGTGTGTATAGGAACGCGTGCAATTTTTCAAATAGAGAACTTGCACGTATCGCAGTCTGCGGACACACGCGGAAGAACAGCCAACGTGCATCCTGCACTTCGCTTTTCTTCTCTCACGCACACACATGAGAGGAGGGGTGAGACACACACATACGCCCCACGCAGGCACAGCCCCAAATATCATCGTAAGTGTCGCCAAAAAAGAAGCCACCCTCCCCAGGGCGTCTACACGCTTTTACGCAGGTACCCGATCGCAGAGATACAAAAGGAACAACTCACATATATATATATATATAAATGCATGTATATATATAAATATATGTGTATGTAAATGGTGCGGACCGTGTCCCCGAGCCATGGACAACGGTTATAAACGCAAGCACCAGGTGTCCACAGCAGTTAAAACTCTGTCAACGTCTGCCCACGCATAGACCTCAGCCTCTCTGCCCGCGCTCACATCAGTATGAGACGACTATGTAGACATACAGTTTTCTCCAGCTGCCCACCATTTCTTTCCCTAAGTGTTCCCACACTCTTCAGAGAAAAGAGGGGCGGTACAGAAAGTATTTGGGGCTGAAAACAGGGAGAGTATCGCTTGGCCCACCGCTTATTCACACACGCACATACACACAAACACACACACGAGACAGATACAGATCCTCATACGGTAACACACGGACGTGGTTGTATGTATGCACACGTATTTATACTTACACGCATACATATATATGTATATATATATATATGCATTTATAGATCACGTTGTGTTGACATTCTCAAGCTACATGTTGATAACCCCCCCCGCCCCCGAGTGGACGTCCACAGGTGGTTCGGGAGCAGCCACCGGCACAGAGAGACACGCACTCTTCCTGCTCTTCCTTCTCTTCTTCTGCATGTAACCGTCTACACATATGTACAGAGAAAGCGGAAAAAACCGGAGAGATGCGCTGCTGGAGTGCCGCGTCGTAGATAGGCGTACCGAGACTATACTCCGGTAGGGAGAGATTAAATCTGCCGATAAGGACCGCAGTCACGTTGGGCTGGGTGGCCCAGCCGTCTGCGCGGGGCAGCAGCAGCGTCACTTCCGGCCGGTCCGCAGGGATGTCTGCCGTCGAATTCCCAAGCGGCGTCTCAACGTACAAGCCAGTGATGGCGCTGCCAGAGAACAGGGTCGTCCTGCAGACAATCGAGCCAATGGTGATGCCTACGGCGAAGGCCAGGCCGCAGATCGCCAGGACTGTCAGCAGCTGAAACAGCAGTTCTACGGTCCACTCTGGGGACAGCAGCAGCAACAGCAGCATCATGCAACACGCCTGAATTCACACACTCGCACAGGCTTGGATGGGTCGCCACTCCCGCGCGTGCGGCGATGCGCGGCACCACGCGAGGGCGGGCACACACAGAGAGAGACGCAGACGGGGAGAAAAAAGGAGAGAGAAAAGCAGATAGCAGGGTGGCGGGAAGAAGATCAGAGAAAACGACTATTTCTGGCGTGGGTTGACATGGATGGAAAGCATAGTGTGTTGTGTGGGTGGACGAATGGAAGGATGCGTACGGAGGGGTGTGCACCTACGGAGATGGACAACACTTGTACATATATCTTTTTTCTCTCTCTCTATATATATATACATACATACATACATACATGCGTGACACAGACTGTTTTAGGAGTGTTCAGCCGCGTGACGGCAGTTGTGTTTGTATACACAGAACGTGAGATGCATGCAGTTGTTCATTTTCTCATCCTCTGCCTTTATCTGTCGGCCTCTCTCCCTCTGTACACACCTGTGTCTACTACAGTAGATACTACTATGTACATACGTACATCACTGCATGCACGTGGCCACACGTACGTCTGTCTGTCCCTTTCTCTCTCTATGTATCTATCCATATATACGTGTAGCAGGCCACAACCGCAGGGAACCTGGTGACCTCGCAGATCGCAGATTCTGCTGGTAAGGGTGTGAGCGAGAGGCGAAGGCGTCGCACGTAAATACCCAACCAACAGATGTGTACACGCATATGCTTATTTATATATATATATATATACAGACATGCTTGCACGCACGTCCACGTATGTAGTATATATACACCTATGTATATGCATAAATGTATAGAAACACTAACAGGCACGTCCACATACGTAATACATATACATTTCTCTCTCTCGACAGACATATGTATCTACGCAGGTGTGCGGAGCACAGGGCGAATGCGTCTTACCGCGTAGCAGGGGCTTATCTTGTATGAGCTGAGTGTCTAGAGCGTCGCTACTGCCTAGAAACGGGGCGAGATCTGCTGGCCTGTCCTCGAGCAGATCGACAGCAGTGAGGAGTCGCCGTTTGATGGAAGGAGAAATTCTGTAGGGGAACTGCGAGACAGCCTTCACGAACACCTCTCGCAGTTTGCTGTTTTCCTTCGTCTCGGCTCCCGCTGGTGCTGCGCCTACTCTTCCTTTTTCTCTGATTTTCCTCCGTCTCGTTAATGCTGCAGTGGCGCTGCTGCTCGCTGGCGGCTGCGGCGACCCGCCCGGGCTACCGTCTGTCATTGCGAAGATGCCAGCGGCAAAAAAGCAGCGGCAGCTGCAGGAGGAGCAGCGCGGCACCAGCAGCGCCAACAGCGCTAGCTAAGCAGCTACTTCGCGAGCGCAGTAACAGACACTCCGCAACGTGGTAGGCGATGTTGCAGCGGTCTGTTAGCAGCAGACGAGAAAAACCCAGCTGCCGCTCTGGCCGGAGAGCTGCAGCAGAACAGTCGGCGGAAAGAAATCGCCAGCTGCATGTGCCCCAGACGCAGGAGACGAAGGCAAAGAGGGCTGAGTTAGAGAACATAGAGAACAGGCCAAACAAGGTTCCACAACTTCCTTAGAAAGAGTCGTCGGGGATTGCAGATGACCCCCAGAAGAAACACCAGACGAGCAAGAAGGAGAGAAAAGGCGCAAAGGAGGAGAGGAAGGCGAAGAAAGGAGAGAACGGAAGTAAGTGGACTGAAGTAAGAAAGGGAGGCGCTGCGGAGAGAAAGAAGACGACAAATAGAAGTGAGTAGAAAGCCAGAAGAAGACGAAGACGACAAATATACACATTTCTGCTCTCCTTCCTAAAAACTTGAAAAATTGTCTCTGTGCAGCGTCCGTAAAAGACCTGTGCGTCTCCACACCTACACGCCCGCTAGCACGTGTACATATGTGTACCTGCAGACATGTGTACATATACGTATGCACCTTGTAGACGACCGCAGGAAAATATTTATAACTGGATACGCAGCCCCGCGGTGGATAGATATGTGCAGGTCTATACGCTTGTAAAATATATAGAGTCATATATATGTGTCTTCACATACTTTGATGGGTGTAAACATATACATTTATATCTTCACACGCTTTGATGAATGAACAGGCTACGTTTAGAATGAATTACGGCCGTAGGCGTGTATGTCCCCTCAGAAGAAAAGGGGGACGAGGTGATCGTCACCCCACAGCACACGCCAGCTGCTGCATTTTCTCGGCTACAAGAAAGGGTCTCCGCTCCATATTGAGTTATTCTTCGTATACATAAGTAATAAATGTACACGGAGAGGAAACAACGTACATGATCCAGATGTATCAGTGTACATAATTGCGTATTACAAAGAGATAAATAAGCAGACACGCGGGGATTTACGAAGTATGCAGAGGCGTGGAAGTGTACCAAGGGAGTGGCTCTGCCGGCCGTAAATAAGACTAGTAGACCCTTGGGAGCCGACGGACGTGCGTGCAGCTGTTCAGTTGCTACTCGTGTATGAGACGAAAGAGTACGCGCAAAAGCACTCTGCGTTCACTGTGATGTAGAAAAGGCGCTCCAGCCAGAGAAAATGACTGCTCTACGGTGTTGCCGATGAACAGAAGGGAAAGAAATTTCCCGGCGAGACGGTGTTGATGACGAGAAGAGTCAACAGTTACGAGCGGTGAAAACGCATAAAGTCGCAGTGAGCAAGAACGAGGATTTCCTACCCTGTGTGCAGAAATGTGGTGAAAAACGCACAAGGCAAGGCATACTTCGAGTCGTAGACGACAAGTCAACGGGATGGAGTGAAAAGACGCGCTGTGATTAGGTGAGAAAAGAATGAGATGAATACACGTCAAGCAGAGAATCAACGACGGGGCTGCGCCGATGGGAGAGGGAGCAGCATGACCGATTTTCCTTCCTTTCGCGCGACAGACGGTGTGCCGAAGAGAAGACACTGATTCGACAGACAGCATGAAAGCCTGCGTAGGTGAACGGAAGAAGAAGAGCTTTACAACGCGGGCAAGAAAGGAAAAAAATCATGGGAAGGAAGGAAGGGAAGGATGCGGTATCAGATGAGAAAGAAAGTTTTACAACAGGCGGAGAAAAACCTACATTTGACTCCGCTGACTACGCTAGTCTTTCAAGAGACAACTATGCGATCCGTATGACATGCGACACGGAGGCTTACCTGGAATCGATGAGAGCATCATACACGCGAGACACGAGAAACCCAGGTTCGCTAGAACACACACACGCAGACACACGAACTTTTTTAAGCCTTCCTTCCTCCGAAAAGAAACCGAAAAGGAATTGTTTCTCACCATATTGTATCTCATTCTTTTAACAAGAGGGGAAAAAAAACACAAAAAAGAACGTGCAATTTATCGGGGTTGGAGAGTTAAAAAATAAGTATCTGCCTTGCTGGAAAAAATATGAAGTGCACCCGAATGTGGTGAAAAATTCTACTATGAAGTAGCTGATCCTACAATGATCAAAATCAACTATTGCCCCTGCTAGCTGCCGGCGCACCGCCACGGCGCCTACATGCTCCGTGTATGTTGTGAATATATTCTGTACAGGGAGATAGGTATGCCCTTGTGAATACATGTATCTATATACATAGATGTATATATGTACATGGATGTGCAGAGAGACGGATATATATATATATATACGTGTACATGTATATACATGTACGCACTGCACACAGACACCGGTATCGCACCGGAATTTTTTTCTGTCTACCGATGTCGCGCTAAGTAAGCAGCAGCCTGCAGAGGGTGTCTTCGTAGAAGGAAACGACAAAAGCGTTTTTTTCGGAAGTCCAAGAGTAATCGAAAATTTCACGCGGAAGTAACTACTTTATTCTGTTGCCTTGAGAGACTGTCCAGGTGTAGGTACTGTTTCACCACACGCAGACACCAACACACGTAATGCAGCAGAATTTATCGCTTCTTGAGGAGTAGGGCTTTCATTAAGTATAGTTATTGTCAACACACCTAGTCGACGGTGGATTCCACACTAATCCAACTTTTCACACTGCGTTTTACAGAGCAGAGGCGCACGGTTCTTTCTTGTCGCCAGGGGATAGCGACTTCGCTTGGGCGGGAACGTGTCAAGCGTGCAGAATTACCACAGGACGCATCTGTCTATTATTTTCTTTTGGATTCCATTGTTTTAGAGAGTATGCGCATCTGCGTATGTCAGTGTGCGCGTACACGAGTGGGTGAGTAGCATATATATTCCTTTGTGCATCTGTGTACACAGAACCATGATTGATTTTCGCGTTGTAGTGCGTACGTATGCATGCGTACACGCCATACATACCGACAACGTTATAGTGTACATTGTGATTAATTTACCGGTACGTGCACGTGATTGATCTCTGCTTACCAGTGTATAGGTGTATACGTATGCATGCGTATGCACGTATTCGGTAACATCCCGTGTAGTAGTTAGTAGTCGAGATGTGCGAGCGGATGAACGCTCACGTAGCGTGAATTGTTTTTACCTTTTTATGCACTGCTCAAGCGCATTCAGTATGTGAACGAGCCTGAGGTATGGTCCTCTCGACTGGATTGACAATAGATACGTACGTGCATACACCTATGCATGAGCGGATGTAGGCTTGTAGTCTCTAGTATGGAAAATGGTCTGCAGTTAGGCCTTTGCATGTGGACGCTACGGAATGACAAGGGCAGGTGATAGTCTACCGCTTTCAATGTTGGACTTTCAGTTACGGTCCTCGCTTCTTTCCAGGTTACCACTTCCCGTCTACCCCTCCACATATATCCAAACATAGAAAATCTTCTTCACAAAAACACAGCTAGAGATCTGATGCAGGAAAGCAGCATTTCATGCTGTCTTCGCGTCCCAACTACAGTTATAGTTCGCCTTGCAGCGTCCTCTTTGTGTGTAACTTCACTGGTGAAGTTAGTTTGACGTTTTCTGTTGCGAAGACGCCTTACGTACGAGTCTGCATACTCGTACTACAAATGAATGTAGGCGCTTACGTAACACAGCCAACGACAGCTCACCAAGACCGGATGCACTGCAGACGTTGCCGTGCGTTGTTCTGGCGGCATGCTGGTGCTCCTTGTGCTTTTTGTTCACTTCAGTGGAAGTCTGAGCTTGACAGTGTGAAGTCGGAGCAAAAATGGAAACAGCTTCGGAGCTGCCGACAGAGTACGGCGGAACATAATGCTACCCTGCCCTGCTCTGTTCCAAATGCGAGACTGCGAAAGGGCGTACTCATGCGTATATACCTACACATGGACAAGGTTATCCCACACTGAGAGTGGTGTGTATGCTTTCACCCTCTTTGCCTGTACATGTACATCTCGATATTTGTGTGTGGGTTTGCACACGTGGGTATGAATGTGCACCGGGGCTGTCCGGGCGTGTACGCATACGGTGAAGTGTTGAACGAACAAACCAGTTCTGCATTTTATTGTGAAAAGCACTACGATGCTGTGTTGTGCATGTAGACACTACAGAGGGGCAAATGAATTGCACACGTAAAACTCAGATTCAAGTAATTCCATCACTCTCTCTGTATAAATGTGCGCGCACACACAGGTGTGTTAGTCCACCCTGATACGTAGTTTTCATCCTTTTCTTTCCACACTTTTTATGCATGTTGCCATCTGTCTTACGATGTTGGGTTGCACAGATATCAAGCACATGTATATGCATACAGTGGCATCACTATATCAATACACTGACTCGGTAGACGTCTGTAGATAAGACGAATCACGGTATATATATGTTTCCAGCTATTGTAATCGTTACAGGGGGTTGCACGAGTATCCGTAAGTACGGATATACATGCAGCACGCTGCAGCAGCTCCTTTCGTGACGCTTCTGTATTGACGTAAGTCGTTGTTGTTGAGAGTGCTGCTGGAGCTTGCACGTCCTCCATTACATAGATGCCACCCATTTATGTTGTTATGCTGCCCTCCATTCCCCGTCTTTTGCGCGCTTCCCCCCGTTCCTGTTCTTTTGCATGCAGAGCGTCTTTGAACTTTGCCGCGGCGTCGCTTCTCCAGTTCCGCTTCCGCAGCTTTACTGTCTGCTGCCGGCACTGCTGCTAAGCTGCTGTGAAAGTCTGATACTTCGATTCAGAGATATTGTTAGCAGCGGGCCTGAACAGTAGCAATTGCTTTCTTCCTCTCGGCGTCTGTGCCTTGTGCTTCTTGGACATAAATGTGTATATACATATATATATATATACACATACATACGTACGTGTATGTACACATGCACACACACGCACATACTTGATTTGCACATTTAGGTGTTGGTTGCTTCAGTCGGTCTTTATAGTGTTCGCCCCTGTACTTTGCGCATATGTGTGTATACACACGCATGTATATCTTTTTATATATTTATATATAGATAGATATGTATATATATATATATATTATGTAACGTGTGTAGGAATTTACGCGTTCCCTGACGCGTAATACACAGGAAGGAAATACTCAGACAGCGCGTGTTTTCCATGCGTACACGGACATGCAGTAGCGCCGGACTCACACATTTACGTATATGTATAGGCACCCATACATACGCTTATAGGTATTTACTGCCACGCGCATACACCCTAGGACACCACCGGATGACGCTGAATTTCTTCTTTCAAAATCTCTTCACACACCTCTACTTTGTCATACATCAAGGTGTACTCACACACAGTGGAAACGCAGCACGCACTTCGTCACGCATATATATATATAGGTATATGCATCCTCGCACGCGTCCTTATGTATACTTATACGTCCATGCATAGGTTTCTGTGACACATAAAAGGATATGCGCGCAAACTTCCGGACATCAGTAACATACGCAGAATTCTTCCATCCATACACCTCTACTACGCCTCTTTCGACTTGGAGATACGAGCAATACCACACATGCACACACTAATACGTACGAATTCATAGGTGCGTATGAGTATATGCGGACACATACATGTTTCGATTAGAGATGGATACAGAGCGTATGCATGTGCATATCTACAGAAACGTCCACATGTTTTTTAACACGCACTTCCACGTACGTGTAAGTAAGCACTTTAATCTGAAGACTTACCCAAACTGCAGCAGCCGCGTCCCTTCTCACAATGGCATCTTCCTTACGGCACTTCTAATGCATGACGCTTACCACACGCACACATCTGTCATAAACGTGTACGCACTTGTGCAGGCACCAGCACACGCCCTATGCATACGCATATGCGTATGCAATCACAAATCCACAATCATTTGTGTACGCGTATGTTCTTATGCAAACACGTTCATATTTACACACAGAACCCAAAAACGCACTACAGGTAGCCCGTCCAGAAGTCTACACGCAAGCGTGTTCGTGTGCACACTTCCTAGAAAGTACACCAACACAAACGTGAGGATCTGCTCTCCTATAAACCACAGCTGCTGTGTTTTCAACATACTCTTCAAGAAATCTGCTCATCTGTCCACATATATATTTATATACATATATGTGTGGTGGAGGTGCCCTCGTCTTATAGACCGTCTTCCCTATGTAGGCCGCTACTGGGTCGCCTATGCTTGGTGACTTCGATTTTCATCACACGTTGAGTACACGTCTTTAATATGTATCCAGTGACAACTGCCTCTGTAAGTACTCCACTAGAAGCAAACCCCTGTAGGTCGCCCGCTGCTGGTCCGCTTGATGTACAGCAGTCACCGCATACATCCTCAAGGATGTCAATGTAGGGAGAGTGTACGTGACCTGAACATGTCTCTGGCCTGCCTGACCGTTGATGTGCAAGGAGCTGCAGGGTCAACACGCGCGCGTACGTACCATAGCAGGCACGTGCATCTCCAGAAGTGTCTATTTTGCATGAATGCACCCACCTCTACAGGAACGTTTGATCCAGATACACGCAGCACACCAGCACCACATATACGTATAGACATAAACGGTATGTATGTGTTGTTCTTATCCAGTGTCCTTCACATGTTCACGTGTATCTATAGTGATACCCCAGTTGTAACAGTAGGTCAGTGTTAGTACTACATGTAAGTGCCGCGTCCACCTATCTGTTACCACCGTAGCAGGGACACATTAGCAAAATGCGTACCTATCGCTTATGCACCATAGCACGGCACGCCTCCACTCGTCATCGTGCCCGCTGCAAAACTATCAATAACAGGACTTCCCCCCGACTCGTGTACAACACGGCAGCATTGTAATAAACTTTTCCAGCTACATCTTTCCTACTATGTATATACATATAAACGTATACACATACGTGTGTCAGTGATTTCACGGCGCTAAAGGCGAGCGGTGTTCGTTCATATTAAGTTTCACGGAATAAACCCGTCTACACGCGTAATCTGCAAAAAGTGGTATTTCTAATGAATAAGTGGTCCACCTCTTTAATTCTACCAGTGTACAAATACAGAACGTCTGAGCAGATTGAAAAATCCCCCGCCTTTTTACTGATAAACAGTATCCAGGGAAGAAGTTCAAATCCCCTACTAAGCAGTGAAGTACTGCCGACCTTTTTGCAGCACTCCAATTTGTTGAGAGCCTCTGTACAGCTGCTCGTTGTCTGGTCGTAGTGTGCACACAACGCAGAAACCCTTACCTCAGACGTTTTCTAAAGGCCGTAAAACCAGCACACGAATACTATTTCGTCATTTTTACACCCGTAGAAGTCCTCGATTGCCCCCCCACAGCGTTGTCACGATATGATGGCGGATCTGTATCTCCTCGTGAGACAGTGGCACCACGCACACAAGGGGCACAGAAAAGCCGAGTTTCCTTCGTTTTTAATACGCATCAAGGACTCACGAAATCACGGCACAGCTCCACGATTTCTCCCCACCGGCCTCCTCCTCACGTTATATGGGTTGCTCTCAGAATCATGCCGCAGTTCTCTTACACCCATCCAGGGTACAGCCCGAAACAGCGCTTCCGTCTCTTCTGCGTCGACGCATGCATCCTACCCACCTTTTGTCCCCCCATAGGATCAATCTCACTTGCCTCCAGCTTAACTTTTACGAAACGAGCGCGCTTAACACTCGGCTCACGAGAGTTGTGCAGCATATTTCTGTCAGCACCTATCCTATATAGGCTGCAAGAAATAATACAAAAGGAGAGCGCCTACGTTCTCCACTTTTCATCTTTATACGATAATTGGATTCTACCGCGGAAGGAACCATAGAATTCCAGCACAGCCACGAAACAGCAGATGCTGTCTTTTCTACTCGTACTACAAATACATCCCAGCAGGCCACCACAGGCCGCCCGGACGCAGCCGCCGTTGCCTGTCTACCCACAGTCCCCGCTAGCGGAATAATACGCGCTTTTCTCCAAAACCTGGTAACGCGTTAATGCAGACAGAGTCTACTACTACGTCAGTAAATGGATGTGGCTCTCGTCTCGATATTCGCACGTACAACAGCAGCAACGTAGCATCACCGAGGACAGAGTTTTGTCAAGCGTGAAACCAGTCTATAATTTTCACCACCTCGCAGATATATACGTACGCACATGTCCAGGCATGCCATAACTGTAGCGCAGCGCGTCCCGACTGCGACGCAGAATGCCTCTAAGCTCTTAGATACACGGTATGGGGACTATTCAAGAAGTCGTCTTCGATCCCCTTCCGTTCTGTAGAAGACACGGTGAATAATTTCACAAGCCAGCACCATTCACCGCTGTAACGGTCGAAGTCGTGTACAGAACCCAAGCTGCAAAGACACTTTTTATCTGCATAGATACGTGCAGAATTTGTAGAGCAAAACTACACCAAATCCCTACGTATTGTCGACATTACTGCAGATCACCTCGACACCAGAGGTAAGCCCTGATTTACACTTGTGGTGGTATCAAGTAGCCAAGTGGAGCACGCACACGACTGCCCCCTGGAGTGTTACCACTTCTTTTACGGGGAAATGCAAAGTGACTGTGGACATCGTTCTTTCCATTTTAGTGACTCCGCGAAATGACGTCCCCGACTCCGATCTGAGGTTACCCGTTCTAGAAAAGAGGAACACTTCTTTGTGAAGGAACGTCCACTCACGGCAGCACCACAAGCCGCTGTCCACTCACCCAAGGGACAATTCGTTTGAGTCCTTTTCCACACAAATGGAAACATCCTCCTCGACTGGCGCACACTACCGGAAGTTTAGCGGGAAGACGTACACTCTTCTATATCCTCAATCTCCTTTCTGGGGGGAGCAACCTGTACAGTTTGGACAAGCTGTTCTCCATTACAAAGAAAGCACAGCCTATTCATTCACACGCTCAGACCCGCTCACAAGGAATGCTGCTACCGTGCACTCGCCAGAACGTTACTTTCAATTTTTAGACGTAAAACGACGAGGCGGAGTTTGGGGTGAAAACGGTCACCTGGAAGAGACACAGAACGCGTCATGGACGGGTTGGTGCATTGCCTTTTCACAGAACTGATCGAGTGTGTGTGTCTCCACTTGCAGGGAAAACCAGTTTGTCGGTACCAAAAGTAAAGAGCAACGTCATTGTCCCCTACGAGCAACTCCACAGCTCTTAAAATTTTGGATCCTCTCTGTGAACGTCGAGAAAGATTCCTAGGTAGTGGGGGAAGAGTGGAATAACTGAAGAAACCACGAACTGATGTTCCGAACATGTACTTCGCCTCACTACTTCTACTTTGTTTCGAAGCCTGAACGCCAACGAGCTTTTATCATTGGATTGTCATGCCGCTTACGAGCATCAAAAAATCTGCCACCACTCCATATACACATTTTAGTATATATGACTGTTCAATAAAGAAAGGGACGACAGAAACTCCAACAGAGTAGACTACAAGTATGCGCGATTCGTCACGCAGTGAATTCTACTCTTGTCCAATGGAAATAGCGAAAGAAGCGTCACGCGTTCACAGTATTGATTCCGTCACTTGCAGCGAGGATAAAGTCACTTTCCATATCTCCTCTGTCTGCGTCCTGCCAAGGAGACGGGTGCGGCAGTGCGAGTCAGCAATTCCTTAGTTCCAGTGTTCAACAATGGTAGCAGCGACAACGCCGTAAGTCAAGACACGGAGTCTTACTGTTCTTCAGTAAACCTATCGACAGGCTCTGTTACCACGTTAATTCTCTCTTCCACTTCCTGCTACCAAAATGTCTGACTGCCCCTCTCCCGCTGCATGGCCACGCGCGTGCAACGGGCGGCAAGGTGCATATGAAAAGCTACTACGGCTACTTGACAAATTCGCCTTATTCGTAATTGCCTCCTCATCCCATTATCTCAATGATAGCCGCCTCCTATGTGCGCTGGATTCAGGTAAAGAAGCATATACATGTATATGTATACATATATATATACACGCATACATGAATATACCGTTATTTACACCAGTTCACTGAAGTGGTACGCAGCTAGAATAATACGTCGTTGCTTGAGGGAAAAGAACCCTCATACAGCGAATTATTGTTACAATGGTCACCGACAACTCCAGCACGCACTGCCGTCTTGTTTCTCGCCTGGGCTTGGGGAAATGGATGGGGTCTGAGGGGATCGCACTTCAGCGGGTTTCGTAAAACTTCAGAATCTCCCGTACTGTAATTCCGCTGCAGTACACGCTTCGAAAGCTTTGCCGCAGACGGCCTCCACTTGTTTAGGCCGGCAATGTATGAGGAAAAGACCTTTTGCACAGAAGCATCACTAGAGTCCCAGTATTCACTTGACTACTGTTACCGCGTGCAACTATAGCAGTGTACACATGGACATACGGAAATATGCGAACACATACAAACGTGTGCCTCGAAAGATGTATCTCCGCAGGCACATGTCCTCGTTTGCATGTCTCCACATACGTAACTAACGCAACTCTCTACACAGTGGGAGATCTATCTATCTAATGTGTACATACGTCTGTATCTCCTATCAACCTATCTCTCTATGCGTCTACAGCACGAAGGCACACTCTGACCCAGATCGTAGCGACGCTCCGCAGAACACAACTCCTTGAAAGGGCAAGCCTACTCACGCCCTCGCTTCGATACCTAGACCGCCCAAACAGTGTTTGTCATGCGTCACAACACTTTAGAAAATCCAGTACAACAACACCCTCCTAGTCACCCGTATGGAACGAACAGCGTGGAAAGAACAGCACAGCGCGACGCCGCAGAAGGCAGTTCCAACCCTCCTGCGTACTGTTTACCACGCAACTGTGTGCAGCACGCAATGTATAGGGTTGTAGGGGCAAAACAGAAGAGACGAACATGTGTACACGCATAGGTACACGTATGCCTTTACCAGCCTATGTAGTTGAAGTACCTATCTGTGTGTCTATCTGTGTGTCTATCTATGTCGACGCATAGATAGACGCATTAGAAAGCAATTTTCACCACAAGAGTCGACGTGTCACACTCTTCGCTACATCTGTCCTAAAGCCTCTGTCGCCCGAGTCCATCCGGATCTACGAATCGATAACACAGTCTCTTGTAGACGAGACTTCTCCCCACACGGGAGGAGGGGTGGGCACGGCTACTCAGCAGATTCTTGTCACGCAAGCAGACGTGACACACACGCATGCCAGATCCACCGTAAACCACGCAACACCTTAACGCATTAATTCCACCACACAAATCTCTATATAGGTGTATATTGCTCTCTGTATACGTACGTACGTAAACAGCTGTGTACGTTTCCTTGAACGTCCAGAGGCCTTTCTTCAGCATCCTTCATATACGGCAGCTACAACCGTCGAGAATTACGAAGAAGGATGCGACAATGCAGGTGCAGCTGTAGCGCAGAGTTGTTCTCCCCTACAAGCGAGTCATGTATGCAAGTATCTCAAGCACAGCTCCGTGCTGCTCTCAAACGGACCACCTCAGTCACTTGGGCGTCGACAAATTCTTTGCCGTGACAACAGCGCTACCCGCAATTAGATTCTGTCCTGCTTTTTTTCCCCTCCCGCAGCTCCATAATTCACTTTTGTCAGAAAGGCACGCAGCATTCATTCACGCAGGAACTGACGCAGGTGTTTACAGTGAGTTGTGCATGTCTGCCGCCACCCCTTTACGCAGCTATAATTCTGCATCGCCCTGCATATATATACATATATATACACGCACAGATGAGTATAAATACAGAAAAAGGGACACGTCGGAGTCCCACTACGTATAGGTAGGTAGACGTGGGTACAGCTGCATGAAATACACCGTAGGCACCAGTACTAATATACGTGGCGTGTCTAGATGCATACTGGAACATAGACACAGGAAGAGCAAAACGTATCTATTGGTCTATTTTTACTTATCTGCCCTATTTTCCCATTTTTGGTATCATGGAGGACAAACTGTGTAACCGAACCGACGCGTGTACGTATTTCCATGCGTGTGGGTATCTATACGAACGTCCTTTTGATGGGACACATGTGAGACTGCGGCACGCACGAGTTTACACACGTATGGCCATATCACCCACATATACGTATATACGTGCATAATATAGGCAAGCACACGGATATGGAGAGGTATGATGCAATTATGCAGATACGCGAATCCGCAAATATATGAAGGCAGATATGTGTATGGATGCCTGTGATTTACCGTGTGTATATACATATATGTACATAAAGACATGCAGCATGATTCCAACAGGTGTTGCAGTCGAACGCGTGACCTTCCTGATTCTGATTATTACGCGTACCCCGACAGAGACACATACGCTGGTTGTACAGGGGTATTCAGCAACACAATGTACGTGCATGAATACGCGAGGATGTTGTACGTCTGTATACATGCACGTATATGTGTGTGTAGCGGCCAGATACGCGCACGTATCCTTACACCCGGATGTTCGCGTTTGACAATGTACGTAGGACTTTTTCACATTCATATGATATACATATATATATATATATATGTATACCCAAACATAGTTGTTTATATAGAGGAAGGGAGAGACGCCCTCAAATACGTGCACACACACATGTCTATATAGGCGTCGGAAACGCCGCAGCAGACATCTGCTCTTCCCGTTTGTCTCTTTCTTGCTGCACGCGCTAGAAAGAAGGTAGCTGTTCGGTGCCTTTTCCACACAGCAGCACCAGAGGAAACAGCAGACGACAAGGCAGAGAAGGGGGAGCAGGTGAGAGAAGCTATCAGTAAGCAAACACGAAGCAAATGAGGAAGATCGAAAACCGAAAAGCGGTTCAACGACCTTACTCTCCGTTGTCCACCAGCGGGCCCTTCAAGCCTCTTTCGAGCAAGGCATTCTGGTGCTGCTGCGCTTCCCACTGCCCTCCCGTCGCCGCTGCGTGTTTGCTTGCCGCAAGCGGAGATGCAGTGTGCTATTTCTGTGAACAACAGGAAGGAGAGAATGCCGTTGTGAGGAACAGCAGCACACCCTGCATAAATTTAAAATTCAGCGACACGTTCCGTCTTTCACTTTTCTGCTGCGTCTGTCAGCATCTGTACCATTCAGGCCTCCAAGCGTAGTGGGTCCTTCCGCCTCCCCTTCCTCCTAGACCGCTGCAGCGGAATTCAGCAGCCGGGTTTTTCTTGCGGTACATCCCTGCAGCAGCTGCTGTGGGGTGCGTACCGCACACTGCTGCCGTCTTCCCCGCGATATCGCGCATCTCCTGTTATGAGTGATGACCTTCCCTCTCTGCTGCGCTTGCGCCTGCTGCTACCTCGACTGCCGCGGCTGCTGCTGCGCCTAAGTCCGCTGCTTCTCTTTTTGTTGCTGCGAGGGCGTGGAAGGGCTGCCATCGACCGCGGTAGAAGTGCTTGCTGTGGCAGCTCCTGCATTCCAGATCGACGCTGCCGCTGTCTACGTCGCAGGTGGTGTAAACGTATGCACGATTCTGCTGCTGCTGCAAGCCCACTGCTCGTCACTGCAGGGCAGCTGTTGAAGTGTGGAAGTGGCACACCAACTGGCCATCTCCCGTTCCTGCTGACTCACGTTGCTGTCTATGTGGCAGCTTGGCATACTGCCTGCTGAACGATACCCTGCCGCGTCGGTGGTCGCCGCAACTACGACGCGGAGTGAAGGCTATATGTCCTTTCATGCCAAATCTCTCTGATTCATTGCGGGTGCACTTGCTGCGTCTGTTGTGGTTGTTGGTCCTGTTGTTGCTCGGCATGTTCGGGCGGCACCCGCTGCGGCTGCTGACGCTGCTGCTGCTGCTGACGGCGGTTTGAAGCCCTCCTGCACTGCTGGTTGCTTCTCCTCCGTGCTGCAGACATTGCAGGCGGGTTTGTATTATTCGAGGTGTGCTGCTGGTGTAGCGGGTGTGGCCGTCCGCGCTGCTCCTGAGTCACAGAAGGATAATCGCAGCGCATTCTTTCAGCTGCAGTCGGCTGTTGCTGTTGTTGCTGTCTCCGTAGCTGCTGCAGTTGCTGTAGCTGATGCAGGTGGTCGTATATACCATTGGAAACGAAGGGGAAACATGTTTGTCCTCTTACCACGTACTGCTGCTGCTGCTGCCACCCACGTTGCTGAAAGCGCTGCATTTGCTGCGTCTGCGTCGTGTCCACCTGCTGCTGCTGTGCCAGCCAATGCCGCTGACGTACATACTGTGGGCCGGTCGGCTGCTGAGGGAAACACAGGTGGGCAGTTGACTGCTCCAGGATGACTGGTGGTGACTGCAACATCTGCTGTGGTTGAGAGACCCCCTGTTGTAGAGTCTGCTGCTGCGGCTGGAGAAGCTGCTGCTGTGCGGTGGGGACCAGCAGCTGTTGCTGTCTTTGTGGCGCGCTCAGACGGTGTTGAGGATACGTCTGCACAAGCATCTGTTGCTGCGGATGTTGCTGAGAAGAGGAGGCTAGTGCGGACTGCAGCTGCTGCTGCAGTTGAACAGGCGGGAGATCGCCTGCGTTCCGCAGCACCTCCTGCTCTTCAACCGGCAGTGATTGTCTCGCCTGTCCATGCAACAGGGGAGGGATTTGCAATGCTCTTGGGGAAGGTGGTGGAGTATGGTGACTCCTACGTGGCTGGTGATTCTGCTGTTGCTGCTGCAGAGCCAAGCGTCGCAAGTGAAGCAGAAGGCTAGCGTCAATCCCACTACCGTGTTGCTGCTGCAGACCAGCTGTTGTTGTAGGTGCATGCTGCTCCGGGACCAGAACAGTTTTTTGCTGTTGCCGTTGTTGCATTGCCGCCAAGCGAAAAAGCGCGTCGTTCGCTGGTTGTACGTGCTGCTCTTGCTGTTGTATCATTGCCTGTCGCCGCGGTTGCTGCAGCTCCGGAAACACCTGCTGCAGGCAGCTTTGCTGGGGTCCACGCTGCTGCTGCAGTTGTTGTGCCCACAGCAGGGCCTGCAGCCGCCGCCATGCAAGGGCGTCCTCCAACAGTTCCTTCCGAGCCTCTAGCTGCTGCTGCTGCGTGTTCGACTGCAGCATCTCCCTCTGCTGATCCCCATTCAAGCGCCGCAAGCTATCTTGAAATAATAACTGCTGCGTGGCCATTTGCTCTGCTCTCAAACGCGTCTGCTGAGGTCCCCCCTGCTGCCGTTGCTGCTGCACCGGCTGCTGCAGGGCATGCTGTTGTTGCTGGACGAGCTCCTCGAGCACGCCGTTTCGCCTCAGGACTTGACGACGGATACTGTCCTGCGGCACGGAATTTTGCTGTATTACGTTTTGCTGCTGGTGCTGCGTACGTTGTGATAGCTCGTGTTGCTGATTCTGCGGCTGCGTCCGAACATGCAGCGCCTGCCTGTTCGCCTGCTGGTGATGCTGCTGCTGCTGCTGTGGCGTCTCCTGTTTCGGTTGCTCTGCATCCATAGCGCAAAGCACCTCCCCTCGTTTTATCCAGTAAGCCTCTGTATCCTTCGCCGTTAGATTCCATAGCTGCTGCTGTTGCCGCAGCGACCCAGGCACCTCTCGTCCTACATCCATCGTTCTCTCACGCTGCTGCTGAAGCGCCTCTGCGTTTCCCCCGTGCAGTTCGCGTGCGACCTCTTGTCTTTCGCGTGCCAGCCGCGCCTCCCTGCACGCTACGGCAGCAGCGAGACGCTGGTAAGCAGTTGGACGAGCATTAGGGGCGGCAGCTGTAGCCTGGAGGCCAGCAGTGTCGGGAGCAAGACCGACAGAAGCACCAAGTGTGGCGGAGGGTGCAGCAGTCGCCTGAGGACGGAGAAGCTGGGCTCCTCCTACAGCTGCTCTTGCCCAGGACAAAAGCGCAGCACGGTCAGCCTCAACGCCACCTGAAGGATCTGCACGAGCAGCTGTCTCTGCAGCGCGGGCGGCACCCGCAGGAACACCTGCCATAGCAGTCCAGGCCGGCAAATGTAAAGAAGGAACAAGAGCGTCAACGCCACGCCGCCCTGCAGCTACTCCAGGTGCGGCCGCCTGAGACATGCTTGCAGCAGCGGCAGAATAATATGCAGCAGAGGCGTCCACGTGATGGCTTGGCAAAGCACCCACAGTCCCAGAAATGTTGTAAGTCTGGGCGTACCTTTGGGTATTCGTATCTTGTAAGGGTCCGCCACTGCTGTGCTCGATGCTGCTGCCCTCGTCTGTACGTGGGTGCCCACCACTATGTCTGGCTGCGGGTGACGCGGTTGCTACACCCCTGTTTCTTGCTTCTGCCGGAGGTGACGCTGCAGACGCGCTTCCTGTGCCTCCTGCTTCGTTGAAAGAGGGTGACGCTGCTCCTGGCACACAGCTCTTGTTGTACTTTCTGCGACTCCCCTGGTCGTGGGTGCCCCCTCTCTCGCCAGCGTTGCGGTGCTGCGGCTGCTGCTGCTGCTGTGCACCGGTATCGGGGCTGCCGCTCCTCGTTCTCGCCCTGTGCTTGTCAACGCCGCTGTTCGCGCCGCTGCTGCCGCTGCTCCTTTCGCCGTCGCCCTCCCCGCAGAAACGCTGGGTCGCTGCTACAAAGCGCTTGACGTTGTCACCACGTGTTTCGAGTGGCTCTCGAACTTCCGTTTGGAGCTGCTGTTGACCGCTGGGGGGCACTTTGTGTCTGTGTGCCGGCGGGCCAGTCTTCTTTGCTGCAGTCGCCGCATAGGTGCTCGAGGACGCCGGTGCTGTTCTGGCAAGTACTCCTTCTTCTTCTGCGGCTTCCGCTGTCGCTGGGCTTTTGTGTTCTTGCACTGCTGGCGACCCTCCTGCTCGTGCACCCGTATCTGCTGCAGCGTGCGCGGGCAAGGAACGGCTGAGCGTGACGCCCTGGGGGGGCGCTGTTGCTGCTGCAGCGTCTGCTCCGTGGCCTGCCGTTACTGTTGCTGCGGCTTCCTCCGGTGGTGGTAGGCACGCGGCCACCAAAGTTCTTGGTGCATCTACCACCGCTGCTGTCCCTTTTAAAGGGGCACAACCGCGTGATTCGTGTGAGTTCTCCAAGTGAGGCGCAGGTGTTTGAGTTGGCTCAGCTCTCCCGCCTCGGTGTCTCCTAGGGATTTTCTTGCTGGCGTTCCGCCTGCTGTCATGGCTGCGGCTCTTGCTGCTGTTGGTGCTGCCGCGACGGACGAATCGTTGCTGCGTGGAGAGCCTCGCCGCAGCCCAGCTGCTCGTCGCAGCGCCATCCACTGCAATCTCTGCCTCTGCTGTTGTCCCGGTTTTATAGGCTGTCCTTGATTCTGCCGTTGCTGCGGTTCGCTTCAGAGGCTGTTCTTGTGTCGCCATTGCGTCCCCTGCTGTTCCTGTTTTCGGCCTGCTTTCCCTTGGTGTCAGTCTGTCTTGGCCAGAGGCGAGGCCCTCCGCAGCTGCCGTTCTACTTCGTGGCGCTGTCAGGATTGCTCGCTCAATCACCTCACCGAAGGTTGCTCTTTCTCCACGTGCCTGCGGCGGTCTGTTTTCCACGTAGTCTGCACCAGCGCAGACGGACACTGATGCTTCGGCCTCTTGTTCAGAGGACCGGTCACCCCTTGTAGCGGCGGCAGCCGCAGCTTCACGCATATACGGCGCAGCAAGCCGTGCTTCCCTGAGCGCCTCCAGTTGCATCTGTTTATTGCCGTCGCTCTTTAGAGCTGTGTGGTCTGCCTTAGCAGCAGTATTGCGCCTATTCTGGCTACCAGTCCTGCTGGTGCTCCTCCTTTGCAGGGCTTGGCCTGCAACGGACGGCGTCACATTAACGCGCCCACCCGGAGATCCAACGTCTCTCCTTTTTCTGCGGCTATCTCTCCTCCTGCGACAGCTGCAGTCCTTCTTGCCCCTCTTGTCGAAATCCCCGCCGGCCACGTGCTGCCTGCTGCTGCTGGTCTTGTTCCTGTTTTGGGGTTTTCGTCGGTTGCTGCTGTCGCGTTTGCTGCTTTGGCTACGCCTCTTGCTCCTACGCCAGTTGCTGCCGCCGTGCCTGCCTCTCCCGTTGCTGCAGTGAGTGTTTTTGCGAACCTGTCCAGAGCTGCTGCTATCGCTGCTTTTGCTGTCGTGTCTGCTTCTCCTCCGGTGTCTGCTTCTGCGGCTGTCTCCGCTTCCGCTGCTGCTTCTGTCTCTGAATGCGCGCAAGTTGTTGTTGTTCGGAAAATTGCAGTAGGCAGGTGGGTGCTGCGGCACCGTGCGTGGCAAACCAAACTCTCTAAATGCCGTTGCGGATGGTGGTTGCGGTGCTGCCGCTGCTGTACGACAATCATGCCAGCGTCTATGCAACAAAGAGGCCAATGTCTGGGGACTGACGCCCGCGGCCAGCAGTTGCCGCAGGTGGGGAATGAGTCTCTCCAGATTATATTCCCTCATGTACGGAAGATATCTGCTTTGCAACCTCGCTTGGTTTGCCGTACTAGCGGTGGTCGGAGGCAAGGTGTAGAAGGCCTGAGGGGACATCTGCTCTGCAGTGGGAGCAGTACTCCATGCACTGCCTGCATCGTAAGTATTTCGCTGTTGCTGCGCCTGCTGCTCCTTCTGCTGCTGAGACCTCTGCACGGTATTAGGGGCACAAACGTCTAGGAAAGACCTTCGTTGTTGCTGCGGGTTTATCTGCCACCCTCCTGGCACCATCAGGTATTGCTGCAGAAGCTGCTGCTGCGCGGACAGATGCTGGTTTTGCGGCTGCCACTGTTGCCGCTGCTGCAGCTGTTGCGCCATCCAGCCTTCCTCCAGCAGTTCCTGTCGACGCCGCACCTCTTGCTGGAGCCGCAGCTGCTGCTGCAGCTGCTGCGCTATCCAGCTTTCCTCCAGCAGTTGTTGCCGACGCCGCAGCTCCTGCTGCTCCCGCAGCAGTTCGTGGTGCTGGAGCTGCGGATGGAGCTGCGCGGGCCGCTGTTGCTGCAGTCGCTCGATAGGTGACTCCTCCACCGCCCCCTGCCAACGCTCACGCAGGAGCTGCAACAGCAGCCCTCTGCGCCACTCCTGCTGCTGCCGCTGTTCCCATAGCTGCTCTGCTGTTTGAAAAAGAGAGGGAGCCAGAGGCTGGTGCTGTTCGAGTTGGGAACGCTGGTGCACCGCTTCCGACCACCACGTCGCGGGCCACGCCGTTACCGACGGCAGCACCCGAGCTCCCTGTGTTGCGGACTGTGGCTGACCAGGCACTGTAAATTCACCACGTGCACGCATCGCTTCTGCTTCTCTGCATTGTGTAGCGGGTGCTTCGCCCGCACTTCTCTGTGGGGTCGCCGCGACTTCTGTTGTTGCAGTGCCGCAGCAAGGCGCTGCTGCCGCTGTTACGCCGTAATTAGCTGCTGGCGCTGCCTCCGCGTTGCAGTCGAATGCTGGTGGTCGTACGTCAGAGTTGTTGAAAGCTCTTGCCTCCGCTCTAGCAGCGGCATCGGAGCTCCCTGGCCAATACAGCGGTGCACATCCTACAGGTGAAACAGTTCTGATTCTCACCGCTGTTGGTGCCAGCGCACCACCGTCCCTGACTGGTGGTATGGCTGCGCCCACGTATCCGCCTGCTGCTGCTGCGGCTGCTGTGCCGTCGTGTGTGCGTGCTACTCTCGCTGCACACCCGTATCTGCTCTGGGGGGCCGCGCCACCGTCCACTGTCGCGGAAGATCTGGAACTTCTCTCTTGTCCGGCCGGTGCCGCAGCTCTGTCGTTCCTGTCCGCGGGCTCTGCAGCAGCGTCGTGTCTCCTAGTTGCTCCTGCAGCGTTGTCGTGTATGGTTGCTGCTGCCGCCATGTTCCTGCATGTGGCTGCTGCGCCGACGCAGGAACACGATGATGCTGCATTATTGCACAAGCCTGCGGTGGCTGCTGCGACTTCAACGCCGTGTCGGTGCCCTGTGGACCTGTCCGCTGCTACTGCGCCGCCGTTGTTTTCTGCCGTCGTTGCCGCCTGGTGTCTGTTTGCTGCTCCTGCTGCAGCAGTGTCATACGTGCATGCTGCTGGTGTCAACCCCGCGTGGAATCTGCTCGCTACCGGTGCTGCATCGCGGTCGTACCTGTACCCTGTCGGGGCAGCTGCGTATTCGTATGCACCTGCTGTGGCCCCTGCAGCACCGCGGATCTCGCTGGTCAGCGCCACTGTGGCTCTGTCGTGTCTGCCTGCCGCTTCTGCAGCTGCTGCCGAGGCGCGCTGCTCCTCGAGGTGCCGCAGGTACTCCATTTGTTGCACTGACGTGGTAGGAGGGGCAACTGGGAGCTGCTGCCGTTGTTGCTGCTGCTGTCCTTGTTGAAGGTGAGCGTCGAGTTCTTCACTGACGTGTGGCACGTCAACGCCCCGCTGTCTTTGCGTCGGGGCAGCGGTAAAGAGAGCTGCAGCACTCTCGTGGAGCAGCGTGTTCACTGCTGAGGTAGATGTAGCATTCCCTGGATTCAAAACTGTACAACAACAAGGAGGTTGTTGTTCGTGCTGCGTCTGCTGAGCGGCAGTCTCGTCAACATGCCGCCTTTCCTGCAAATGTCGTGTGTCCGTGGACCCACCACCAACAGCAGCGACACGGTTTGCGCGGGCCCGCTCCTGCGGGTGGTTCAATGTGGGCTCGCCTTCATACAACGGCAGACGCTGTCTCTGTGACACCTCTCTCTGTGTGTCAGACAAACGCCTTCGCCCTTGCTGCAACAGGGATCTAGCAGAGGGCTCTTGCCGCTGCTGCTGGGGCGCAGGGCGTCCACGTCGCTGCTGCTGATGCTCTTGTGGCGCCCCTCGGTGCTGGGGCTGCTGCTGCGGTACTGCCTGTGTGTGCCGTTGCTGCAACTGGTGACGCTGATTTGTCTGGACTTCCTCCTGCCGTACGTTCGGCAACTGTTGCTGCTCCTCAGCAGCAGCGGCCCTTCTTTCGAGATTCTGCTGCTCAAGAAGCGCTGAAGCGCCTACATTTTCACTGCCCCTGCGAGGCGGCTGTCTTTGCTGCTGTCGCCATGCTCTCTGGTGGTTCTGGCGCTCTTGTTGTGGTGAGTGCTGTTGCTGTTGACGCGGCTGTCGGTGGGATTGTGAAGGCTGTTCCTGCTGCTGTCGCTGCCGCTTGCGTCTCTTTCTTCCCCGTCTTCGCCGCGGCTGCTGTCGCCGCTGCTGCTCTTCCTGCTCGAGTTCTTCCTGTAGTTTCTCTTGCTGCTGCTGCTGGTGTTCTTGCCACATTTTCCATAGAGCGTACGGTCCCCCTTCCTCCTCTTCTTTCTCCTCTTCATCTTCTTCTAACTCCTCCGCTTGAATCTCTCTTCTCTCCTCGGCTGTGCAGATTTGGTTTTCTCCGATTTCAGCAGGATTTACTACGCGCGTGCGGATTTCAGTTTCGGCTTCTGGTTTATCTGTCTCCCCTGGACTGGCTGCTTCGATTGCATGCAGCAGAAGCACTTCGAGCTGTTCGCCACCGCTGCTGCTCGTAAGCAGGCTGCTGCTGCAGGCGGACAAGGCGCCATTTCTCGGCCACAGCAGGCTGCTGTTGCTGCTGATGCTACTGTGGCTGCTCAGACTCGCGTCTAGCAACTGCTGCTCCATCAGCGCAGACGGCCAAGAGTCACCAAGCGCGGCAATCGCTGTCTCAGTAGGTGGTACCCATTTCCTTTCTCTACCGGCAACAGAGGAGCAATTGCCGCTTCTCTGCCGATTTTCCTCCATTTTCTCTTCTGTCTCCTTTTCCTTCTCCTCAGGGGCTGCCCTACTCTTGGCGAGTTTGCTTCTTAGCAGTCGGTCTTCCTTGTAAACCTGCTGGCGCTCTTCTGCTGTCATTTGCAAGAGCAAAACCTTCCAACGCAGTTTCTGCCTCGTAGAAACCCGCGCTCGCCTTTCGCGTATCTCCTCCTCCTCCTCTGCATCCTGTCCGTCTTCAATCTGCCCTCTCTCTCCCTCCTGCGTCTCTCCCTGCTGTTTCTCTTGCTCCTGTTGTCGTTTCCGCTCTCTCCTTAGGGTCCTCTGCTGCTGTAGCTGCTGCAGCCACTGCAGCTGCTGCTGCCGTCGCTGCTGTCGATGTCGTTCCCGCTGTTCCTGCCGCTGCTGCCGTCGTCGCTCTTTCTCTTGCTGCTTCTGCCGCAGCTGCTTCTGCTGCAGTCTGCTACGTCTGGTCAACACCTCGGGAGACAAATCGTATTCCCGGACCACGGGCGCAAGTTCTGCAACCTCGTCGTCAAGCAGCAGCTCCTGCGTGTTCAAACGAAGGCCGCTACGCCTTCTGTACTCCTCCTCTTGCAGCTGCTCAATAGTTCCTGGTGCTGCAGCACCAGCCGCAGGGACACCGTTAGTAGCAGCAGGAGCAGCAGCAGGAGCAGCAGCAGGGGCACCTCCACGTAGAGCACTGTCATCACGTGCACGAAAATCTGCAGGAGCGGCGTCACCAGCACCACGAGAAGTAGCAGGGGCATCACCAACAGCAGCAGGAGCAGCGCTGCCACCAGCACGAGCGGCAGTAGGCGCACCATCGGCAGTAGGAACAGGGTCCCCAGGCGCACGAGGGGCTGCAGTAGCAGCAGCACGAAAAGCAGCAGGTACATCACCACCAGCAGCTCGACCCGCAGCAGGAGTACCGCCACCGGCAGCTCGGCCAGCAACAGGGGCATTACCACCGGCAGGAGCGGCACCATCAGTGCCAGCAGCAGGCGCGGCGCCACCACCAAAAGGAGCAGCAGCACGCGCACCACCGCGGGCACGAGCTGCAGCACGCGCACCACCACCAGCGCGAGCAGCAGCAAGCGCATTACGACCAGCAGAAGCAGCACCACCAGCAACACGAGCAGCAGCGTGCGCATCACCGCCAGCAGCAGCGCGAGCAGCCGCACGAGCTGCGCCACCAGCAGCCCGAGCGGCAACAGGCGCCCCACTGGCAGCAGGAGTGGCGCCAGCAGCCGCAAGCGCACCGCGACTAGCTGGAGAAGCGCTAGTAGCGCCACGAGCAGCAGCAGGCGCACCACTGGAAGGAGCAGTCACGCCACCAGCTGCATGACCAGCCGCAGGGGCACCAGTCAAAGCAGAACCACCACCAGCACGAGAGGCAGCAGGCAATCCACCACCAGCAGCACAAGCAGCAGCAGGAACAGCGCCAGCAGCAGCGCGAGCAGTAGCAGGAGCGGCGCCACCAGCACCAGGAGTAACATCGTCTTTCATGCCTCTTGTCTCCTCCTGCGGAAGCCCTCGCTTCCCCTCAGTCCCTTCCCCTGACGGTGTTACACGATTTGCTTCATTCAGCGCTCTTGGGCTGCTCCTGCGTCCACCTTGTCTCTCGTGCTTCTCCCCCTCGGTCAAGCGCTCCTCGAGCGGAGGTTCCGGATGCTCTGAATGGTAGCTGTGCTGCTGCGGTCGCTGCCGCGGGGGCCGTCGGTCTTGGTCTTGCGTTCGCTTGTCTTGCCGTTGCGGGCGTTGGTTTTGCTCCTGCGCACGTTCAAATTGCTTCTTTTGCTGTTCGTCTTGCTCCTCCTTCGGCTGCTCGGCACCTTGTTGCCGTTCGCGTCGCTGCAATGACGGAGGCGCTGGCTGTTCACCGGTCGAACACAGCACCCCAAGAGGTTCTTTTCCTGCTGCTTCCTCCCCCGCTGGTGCTGCTGGTTTCGCTGGTGCTGCTGGTGCTGCAGCCCCCGCTGCTGCCACCCTTGTCGCTACTCCTGTCGCTGCCGTACATGTAGCTGCGGCCGCCGGGGCTGCTGCTACTGTTCCTGCTGCTGCGGCCGGTGCATCTCTCGCTGACTGTCCGACCTCTGCTCCTGCTACCGGAGCTTTCGTGACTGGCGCTTCTTCCGCTGCTAGTGCTCTTGCGGCTGCGGCTCCTGATGCTTCTGCAGGTTCTGTAGCTGCTAGTCCTAAGGGTACAGCTGTTGTCAACACTGCGAGGGCGGGCGTGGGGATAGCAGCTGAAGGGAGGTCAGACTGTGGTGAAGCACTGCTCCTGCTGCTTCCGGCAATTCTTGACGCTGCTGCTGCTGCTGAGTCCTCTTCCAGCAGCTGCCGGTTCCGCGGCTGACTGCCCTGCGCAGCTGCCTCCTGATCAGTGTTTTGAGGAGTGAGCGAACGTGGAGACGAAGGCAGACCATTGACGGGACGCCCCTTGTTTCGAAGGCTCTCCCACAGCAGCAGCAGCTCTTCACTCAATTCTTCGAAGTCCACATATTCGCCGAGTGTTCTCCTCAGCCTGAGCAACCCTCTTGCGTCCAGCGTATTCCGTTGCTGCTGGGCGGTCCGCCGTTGTCGTTGTTGCAGTTCCGCCTGTGGACGTGGTTGTGGCTGCTGCTGCTCCTCTACCTGGTGTTGTCGATCCTGTAGTTGCTCTTCTTCCTGTTTTTCACGTTGCTGCACCTGGTTCTCTTGCTGTTTTTGTCGTTGCTGCGGTTCTTCTTCTTCCTGTTGCCTTTTCTGCAGCTGCCTGTCTTGTTGCGACCATCGTTGTTGCAGCTCTTTCTCTTCCTGCGGCTGTCGTTCCTGCAGGTCCTCCTTTGTATGTTGCTGAGAGTGCTGCACCTGCCCTCCCTGCCGCTGTTGTTCCAGTTGCTGCAGCAGGTTCTCGCGCTGTCTTCGTTGTTGCAGCTGTTCCTCTTGCTGTTGCTGTTGCTGCTGCGATTGTTGCTCATGCTGCTGGACCTGTTGTATCTGCATCTCATGCTGCCCTTGCTGCTGCATTCCTCTGTTCTGAATCTGCTGCGCTTGCTCCACCTGCCTCTCTTGCTGCGACTCCCGTTGGTGCAGCTGCTCCTGTCGTTGTTCCTGTCCTTGCTGTAGCAGCTCTTCTTGATGCTGCAGTTGAGGCAGCCTGTCCTCGTGCTGCTTTAGTCCCTGGTCCTGTCTCTCGTGTCGCTGCTGCTCGTCTTGCTGCTGCGGTTGCTGTCTACAACGTAGCTGTTTTCGTCGCTGCTGCTGCTGCTGCTCGTCTTCCTTGGGCTCATTCTCCTGCTGCTTCTGCTGCCACTTGTTTTGTTGCTGTTGCTCAACCTTGTCCTCGTGCTGCCTTCGTTGCGGCTGATTTTCCTCACGACGCTGCTGCTCGTCTTGTTGCTGGTGGTGGAGTCCGTCCTCTTGCTGCTTTCCTTGTTGCTCCTGTTTCTCATGCTGCGGGTGCTCTCCTCCCCGCTGCAGTTGCTCGGGTCCTTCCCGCAGCTGCTCTTCTTGCTGCTGTCTTTGTAGCAGCTCGTCGTCGGGCTGCTGTTGCTCGTTTTGCCGGTGTTCTACCTTACAGCCGCGCCGTTGCACTCCCTGCATCGGTTGCTTCTCTTTCTGTTGCAGCTGCGCTTCTTGCTGCAGGCGTTGCTGCATCAGCTTGCCCTCATGCTGCCTTCCTTGTTGCTGCTGGTTCTCGCGCTGCTGCTGCTCGTCTTGCAGTTGCTGTTCCTCGAGCTGCTCCTGATGCTTGTCTTCCCCCTTTTGGTCCTCCTTGTCCTCGTGCTGCCTTCCTTGCGGCTGATTTTTCTCACGACGCTGCTGCTCGTCTTGTTGCTGATGGTGCAGTCCGTCCTCTCGCTCCTTTCCTTGTCGCTCCTGTTTCTCATGCTGCGGGTGCTCCCCTCCCCGGTGCAGTTGTTCCGATCCTTGCCGCAGTTGTTCTTCTTGCTGCTGTCTTTGTAGCAGCTCGTCTTCGTGCTGCCGTTGCTCGTTCAGTTGCTGTTGTTCCTCACCGCCGCGCCGTTGCACTCCGTGCTCCGGTTGCTCCTCTCTTTGTTGCAGCAGTGCTTCCTGCTGCTGATTTTGCTGCGCCCGCTTGTCCTTGTCCTGCCTTCCTTGCTGCTGCTGGTTCTTACGCTGCTGCTGCTCGTCTTGCTGTTGCTGTTTCTCGAGCTGCTCCTGATGCTTGCCTTGCTGCTGTTGCTCAACCTTGTCCTCGTGCTGGTTTCGTTGCTGCTGCTGTTTCTCACGTTCCTGCTGCTGCTCGTCGTGCTGCTGGAGTTGCTGCGGCATGTCCCTGTGCTCCTCTCCTTGCTGTTGGTGTTTCTCATGCTGCTGTTGCTCGTCTTCCCGTTGTTGCTGCTTTTGCTGGACTTGCTCCTCCTGCCGTCGTCTTTCTAGCGGCTCCTCTCGGTGCTGCCGTTTCTCTCCATGCTGCGGCTGCTCGGGTCTTTGTTGCGGCTGCTGTTGTTGGTGCCGGTGTTCCTGCAGCTTGTCTTTTTGCTGCTTTGGCTGCTGCTCCTCCTGTTCGCCGTGTTGCTGTTGTTGCACCTCTCCTTGTTCCACCTGCTCCTCTTGTCGCTGCATGTGTAGCATCCCCTCTCCCTGTTGCGGTCGCTCTCCCTGCTGCAGCCGGTCTTGTCTTGAATGCAGCTGCTCTTCGTGCTTCTGTGTTGCTTGGTCCTCCTGTCTGTGCTGCCCTTGTCCTTCCTGCTGCGGTTGCTCCTGTCTGTTTTGCAGCTGCTCTTCCGGCTGCTCCTGTTCCCTTCCTCGCTGCAGCTGCTCTTCCTGCCTATCATGGTCCTGCTGCTGCTGCTGTGCTCGTTGATGCGGTTCGGGTGCCTGCTGTGCCGGTGGCTGCTGCTGCTGCTCGTGTCTCTGGTGTAGCAGCTCCTGGATCTGCCGCTGGAACTCCTCGTATTGCCGTCTGCGCCCCTCCTCCCGCAGGGGCGACTGCTGCGCTTCCTGTTCCATGTGCTGGTGCTCTCGTTCCTGGTTCTGGTGCTGCAGCTGTTCGGTCAAGTGCCGCTGAGGGTGCTGCAGCTGCTGGAGCAAGCCGCGAAAGTGTTCTGCAGCATCTGGGTTACATGTAAGGACCCTTGCTGCCGCTGGAATCAACGCAGCAGCGGCAGCAAACGAGTTGCAGGCACCTGCTTGCAATGCTGCATGCAGCATCCCTACGGCAGAGGCAGCCTGGTGTTGCTGCAGCTCTTCTCTCACGATATTGCTGCTGTGCGGCGAGCCGCCTCTGGTACTGTGCTGCTGCGTTTCGGCTCTGGTCCAGGCGTCGCGACTGGTGTTTCCGCCGTTGTTGCCGCTACCTCCGCTGCTGGCCCTCTCGTCACTGATGCTTCTGCTGTCCCTGTCATCCCTTCTGCGTCTGCTGTTCCTGCTTTCGCTGCTGCTTCTGCTGTTCCTCGCCTCATTGTTGCCTCTCCGGTTCCTGCCTTCGTTGCTGCCTCTGCTGTTCCTGCCTTCGCTGCCGTGTCTGCTGTTCCTGCCTTCTCTGCTGCTTCTGCTGTTCCTCCCCTCGCTGCTGCTTCTGCTGTTCCTGTTTTCGCTGCTTCCTCCGCTGTTTTTGCTGTCGCTGCTACCTCCGCTGTTTCTCTCTTCGCTGCTGCTTCCGCTATTCCTGCCTTCGCCGCCGGCCCCGTTGCTCCCCCCACCTCCACCGCCTCCTCCCGTGCTGCCGCTGTTGTCGTGTCTGCTGCTGTTGCTGCGGTCGCTATGCCAACTCCTTCCCCTTCTTTCTCCGCCGCCCTGCTGCTGCTGCTGTTCCCCCACGTTGCTGCTGCTACATCCACTCCTCATATGCTGCCGCAGGGCACCGGTGCGGCCGGAGCTCTCCTGCTGTTCCTGGGGTGTGGGGCGGGCACCCCTGCCGTTGCTCCTATTTTTGCTACCGTCGCCCTCATTGCGACTGTCTCCGTTGGTTCTTGTTTGCCCCTGCTCCTGCGCTGGCCTGCTGCTGACGGGCCGCCGGTGCGCCCGCAACATCTGTAGCAGTCGCCGTCTGCGGCTGAACAGACAAGTAAACCCCCTGATATCTTCTCCTGAATCTCTGTCGTCCTCGTCTTCTGCTTCCGCATCGATGGCTTCTCGGTTCCCCTCTGCGTTTCCACTTTTCTCTTCCTTACGCTGCTGCTGTGCTGCAGCAGTGCTCTGCTGCTCTGCCTCTGATAAGTCCATCCACAGCAGAGCAAGAGATATAAAGCAGCACAGCCCAAAAAAGTCTGCTGCAGCAAACCGAATTGGGCTCCCTACGAAGCAACACTACCCACTTGTCCCACACCGCTAGTGCTGCCGCCGCCACGCCTGCAGCGAAGTCTAGCCGACATGTGCAGCTGCTCCACATCCACTCAGGCAGCATCACGGACACCGCTCGTTCTAGCTGCCTCACCACTACCACAGGGTCTGTCTCGCTCTCTTGCTGCCTCCACATTCTCCTTGATTTCTGCTTCCCCTTGAACGCGTCTCGTAATTACGACAGGAAAGTGTTAAACGCCTACGATACTTTTCTCCAGCATAGGATGCGCGCGTGCACCAACAACCAGTACTTTCCCTACTAGAAAGTACTTTTCACATATACATATATACACGTGCGTGCACATATGTACACGTGGACAGTCAGGTACAAAAACATGTCTTCACGCTTGGGGAGTAAGAATATAGAGATACGGGAAAATAAGATGGGCGCATAAAACTCATGCGTAAGCACACATATATTATAGATACATGGAAAAATATATAAATATATGCCGTCACCCCTGTATATACGCACCTGCACGAGCACCTGCACAAACACATGTACAGGTGTATTCGTATACATGTGTGTGCACCATTTTCATGAAAACAAATGGGCAATCATATCTACGGAACCACACACATGCGTGTGTATATTACGCATACGTCGTTACCCTTTCACGTACAACACTGGGCGGAAAGGATTGAGTAACTCGCACCAACATTTGCATTTGACGACTACCCCAACACCGTTTCTGACTCTCTTTGACCTGTCCGCCAGTCAACATTTCCATTGTGTGGCGCGACGCAACCCGCCACGCAGTCGGCGACACGACAGAAGCGCCGGAGCCAGCTTTGCACTGCGGTAGCTCGAAAAAACGAGATAGAGATGAGATAGAGCAACATCAGGAGGATGTACAGCGGCGAAGCAGTGGCGAACAGCGCGACCGGCATTCCTTTGGGAAGGTATTCGGCAGGAGAGGCAGCATTGACGGTGATGGCGGCAACTGACGCAACCGGTGTCAAACACTGCAGCACAACAACGAGCAGGAAGCGTGGACCCGACAGCACGAGAGGGCAAGCAGCAGCTTGCGACCGACACAATTTGAAGTCACCAGCAGCGCAGCTGCTACCATCAGACGAACGGCAACGGCCGCAGGAGAAAGAAGACGGACTACTTCTTCTCCTGCTGCATAGGCCTGCCTACACCGTTGCGCATTCCGTCAGCAGGACGGGCTTGCTGGAGGCCGACAGACCGCTGCAAAGAAGACGGCAGGGTTGCAGCTAGACACATCGTCGGTGTTCACCTGCTTGCTGCGGATCTTGCTGCACTCAGCCCAGAGCAGCAGCCGCGAAGTGCGTCCCACATCTCTGCCGACCCAGGTGGACGTGCGCGAATGTATACATGGACTTCCCTCTAAAACGGTATACAAATACGTGGAAAGACAAACACACAGGTATTCCGCGGCGCGTCTACGTCGTCAAACAAAATCACTAGGACTGCGATATTCGCACGGAGGCATGATTACTACCGTGTCAGTGTGTGAACGGCTTCTCACCTAGTGCATGCTGCAGTGGCACCAGCAGATCCGCCGCACCACCAGTTCGCACGCCTGCCTGTGAACTGCTGTCGCGATGATTGCCCCAGCGCTCCCGTCCTCCTGTCGTTTCCCTCTCGCTACGACGTGCCTCCCTGTCTATTTCGTCTTCTGCTGCCGATGGTACTGGCCGGTATCTGTCCCTGTCTACTTCCCGCTCTTCGCCTCCTGCTGCTGCTGCGGCCTGTCGTCCTTCTGCTGCTGCTCCTGCCCTCTCTTGTGGATCCGCTGCACCCTTCTCTCCATCAGTACCTGTTGCATTTCCTATTGCTGTATCCGTCGGCGTTGTTAATTTTTTGTATGCTCCCGACTGTGGTGCAGCAGGTGTTCCTGCTGCCCGGCAGTCCTCTGGTGCTGTCGGTTTACTTGCTGTTGCTGCTCTGTGTATGGCCAGGTCCGTCACGAGCTCTAACGCTCTGTCCTGTGGTTCTGCTGCTGTCGCTCTTCCTGCTGCCGCGGCTGCTCCATCTACGGACACGTCCCTCTCAGGCACTAACTCTGTGTCCTGTGCTGCTGCTGTTCCGTGCCCACACGCTGCTGCCGTTCTTGTGCTTCTGGTCGCTGCCTCTCTGCTTGCACCTGTTTTTGATGCTGCGTCTTCAATTGCTGCTGCTGCCGCCACTGCTTTCAGTACCGCTCCTGCACACGTACCAGCAGCTTTACCTCCGTTTTTGGTTGCTGCGTGCCCCCCGGCATTTGAAGATGATGTTCCGCAGACTGGTGTTGCTGTGGCTCGTATTTCTGTAAGCGCTTCTGCCTGCTTCCGTACTGCTGCTGCTGCTGCCGCTGCGTTCGCTGTCTCTAAATCTGTCGGTTTCGTCTTCCTCCATCCTTCTAGTCCGTCTACAAGTGCTGCTGCAGTCACCATCATTGAGGCTGCCGCTGCTGCGGGTACTTCCGCCCCTGCGTTTCTGGGTGTTTCGTGTCGACCTTCTAACGCGGCAGACGCTCGTACCGGTGTTGCTTCTTCTCTTTTTCCCCGTGTTTCGCCGTCGTTTACCGCTGCTGTGTTGGCTGTCGCCGCGACATCAGCTTCGTCTGCGATTCCTGTCGCTGCTGCACCTGTCCCTCCTGCGCCTGTGCCTGCTGCACGTGCGTCGATCGTTTCTGTTATCCCTGCTCCGCCCGCATCTACAGCAGCTACTACACCAGCTAATACGTCCGTTGCTGCTTGTACTGCCGCCAGTACGGCGTCTGCGGCCGCCCCTCCCTTTGCTTTGTTGCTGATGTTTTCTGCTCCTTTGTCCGCTGCTACTGTGATACGTATGCTAGCTGCTGCTACTCCCGCTCCTGCTCCTCCACCACTTTTCTGAACTGTCGTTATATCTGCTCCTTCTGCTGCTGTCCTCGCGGTAGTTCCTGCTGCCGTTACCCTCGCTGTAGTTCGAGCTGCTGATGCCCTCCCTGTAGTTTGAGCTGCTGCTGCCCTCGTTGTAGTTCCAGGTGCTGCTGCCCTCACTGTAGTTCCAGGTGCTGCTGCTCTCGCTGAAGTTGCACCTGGTGGTGGTCTGCCCCGTGTTGTTGTCTTGGCAGCCCCCGTTATTTTTTGTGTTCCTCTCCCTGCCCGTGCGCGTGGCTGATGTGCTGCTTGCGCCTCAGCCACAACAGTGAGAGACTTTTTTGCCTGCCTCTCCGGTTCTTTAGCAAGTCGTGGAGCAGGGCATGCAGGAGTACCGCCACCGTTAGCAGCTGCCGCACAAATAGCGTGCCGAGTAGGCTTAGCAGGGGTAGCAGCTGGACCGACACGAGCAGCACGTGCAGCTTCGCCGGCAGCAGCTCGAAGCCGGCCTGCAGCAAGCGCAGCGGCCCCGAAAGGCCGGCGAAGACCAGTAGCCGGAGGACTGCGCCGCCTGCCTCGTGCAGCATGTGCGCAGGTCGCTGCGGCAGGCCGCCGTCGCTGACGTTGCTCCTTCTCGTCCTTCTCTTGTGGTCTATTGGGGCCAACACTGCATGCCCAGAACGCATGCGTGCGCTCTCTTGACCGCCCCTGGCTGCTGCTTCGTAGTCGAGAACGCGTTTGCTCGGTCCAGGAGCCCGCCTCCACACGTCTCGCCAGCGTAGCGTCAGCTGCTGTACCGCCACGTCCCTCCTCTCCTTTTAAAGGAGGCGGGACCCAGTGTCTGCGAGCGGCAGCAAGACATCAGCAGCAGAACAGCGGCACTATTGCTGCAGCAGCCAGAGCAGCCGGCGCCCAGGACGGGAGGAGCAGGAACGCAGTCACCCGCGGTCCTACTGGATAGAGGCAGCAGCACCAGCAGTCGGCAACGGATACTAGCAGCAGTTCACGCAGACCCACTCGTACGTGAGCGTCTTTGTCGACACAGACGTAGACGTACGCAGGCATATGCGTACGCACGCATATGACACTGTCCCGCCCTTCACTCACTGTTGCAATCGAAGCGACACCTGTACACACACATACACGTCTGTATGTAATTTGCTATGACCCCGCCCCCACAAGAAGACAGAGTCGCAGGCTCCTATGCCGCCTGTAGGAATGACGATATCCGCGTGAATAGATTCACGCAAAAAGTGCAGCAGGCGACATGGGGAGGCTGCAGGCTATACGGAATGCTGCAAACGCAAAAAGCTGCTTGCAGGCGTCGGTGTCTGCGTAGGTTCACAGAGAGACACAGGAAAAGAGATGTGGCTGTTGCATTCTCAGAGAGACACGCATACAACTGACAAACTGTGTGTATCTACATAGGCGAGAGGGTGGCAGAGAAAGCAGGGGAAGGCACGAAGAAGAGTTCTCTTCTTCTTGTGACGCCGCCTTAGTCACCCGTTTTCTTTAGCCGCTACAGGTAACGAAGGTAAGAACAGATGAGATGAGTCGCAGCAGCGGGAGAGACACACGCGCGGGCAGCTTACTCCGCACTGCTACATAGGTGCCTGAGAGAATGCACGAGTTCGCGAAAACTCGGTCTCCTCTCCTCGTCGTCTTGAACGCAGCTGCGTGCAGCGAAAAAGACTCAAAACAGAAACGTTTTTCTTCTAACGTATTTTTCTGCCAAACACTTGGGTGTCCCTCTACGTGCAGTTGCAAGTCCTTTACCTCCCGTTAACTGGCTGCAGAGACAGACACACGTGAGCAAACAACGTAATAAGGCACGCTTTTCTGGAGGGCCTTTCAGGTGTACGTGTGCAGCAACCGAGGGACAAGGCGTCACCCGGACGAGGGACAGCGCCCTGCCGGGTGCACCTACGTGTATACTCGTGGACGCACGTATAAAGACAGAGACACGTAAAAGAGAGAAAACCACAGATTTCTACGCATGCAGCAGTCCCGTTTGTTGCACGTGAAGGGAAGGAGAACGGAGGACGGAATACTGCTGCCGCGCATGTAGTAGCTGCAGCGCATCGCCGGAAATAAACTTCCCACGGGTCTCGTGCTGCTCACACTGCTGTAGAGCCCAGCCCATGCAGAAGGCGAGAACTGCACACGGTCCTGCATTTCCCGATCTTTGCTGATCGCCTTCTATCGGGTGATAAAGAGCAGGACACGAAAGCACCTCGGCTGCCGCAGCACTACGGGCAGACTTCCTTTTTTCTGCAACTTTCTCAGGAATTTGCAGATTCACTGACGTGTATTTACGAAAAAAGCGCGGTGAAGTAGAACAGGGTCTTCTTTGCTGTTGCATCCCTCCTTGTGTACGTGGCGGGGCGTACGGGCCGAGGTTTCCATATAGGTGAGTCGTAGCCAGTTCTTTGGCTCTTCTATGTCGTGGCTCTGGGTATACACCCTCCAAAGAATATAAGAAAAGTGCAACGCTGCAAAAAACTACTGTAGCGGGAGGAGGAAAAGAATTGCCTAGCTCAACTGTTTCTCTAGGAAGAGAAGACTTGTGAATCAATGTAGATATGCGGCAGACACAACTACAAAGAGACGGGCTTTCGCAGCGTTGCACTGGCGTTACTGCTTAGCCCTACATCTCTCTCTAAACGGCCGTCTGCGTACATCCACCAATTCGGCATGCTCCCCTACAAAACATATGTATGGAGAGAGAGAGAGACAGACAGACAGACAAAGCGCTCTGTGCGCGTGCGCGCCACATGTGTACCAGTTACCTTCAAGCAAGGTTCACGGCGTGAAGAGGAGGTGAAGGCTACATTCGAATAAGAATTTCCGCGACGGACCCACGGACGAGCCCCACATAGATACAGGGCGCACGCTTATGTGCACGCCTCCATGCCTCCCTGCAGGATGTTCCTCTGGCAACACACCCTGGAAGACCTTGGGCAGCGCCTGCGGCCACTACATACCCATGCCTCTTCTGCCTTTCTTGACCGCAAACGTGTATGGAGGTAAACACATAGAAGAGAAGCGTCGTCTAGGCTAGGGCGACGACGGGAGAAATCCGCCGTAAGCACACTCTATATAACTGTGTACACACACGTGCAGAGGATCGTACGCGCACATGCTTTAATATACACGTCTATATACATATGGCTCTTGCATATGGCGTAGACAGTTCGAGGTTCTCCTACTCAAAGGCTAGTCTTGCAAGCGCTTCCGCAACCGGCGGGGGGAAGTTGGCGCGCGGGTCAACGTAGCGAACGGTGCTACGCACGGAGGACCCGATGACGGAACGCAGGTACGTAATCGATCCGTCGGGATTCTGCACAGAGAATAAAAGAAAAAAAAAGTACGCATTCTTCTCAAAGGTAGAAAAACGGGCAGCTGCTCACCCGCAGTGATTCCACTGCGCGTACACGGCGCAGTTCCTCCTCTGAACCATGTGAAAACACGTAACGAAATACGTATCTAGAGAGAAAAAAAAGCACGTGGATATATAGCCAGACAGATACATAAGTAGATGACGACAAAAAGGACAACAGGGGCAGCCATTCTCAATCAAGACAGACACACGAGTACATGGGAAAAATGACGACAGCAAGAGCAGCCTATCTGAATTAACATAGATGCATAAGTTCATATGGATAATGAGGTCAGTAGCGGCAGCCCTTCTGAATCGGACAGATACACAAGTAGATGTGAATAATGAGGACAGGAGGAGCACCCGCCACGAGAAGCATGAATTTTTTCCACCAAGACAAGAAGTCGTCAATGACAAATGATGCCGTGCGCCTCAGGTGTGGATATTTCCGTGTCCGATCGAGAAAATTTCTTCTTCCCTACTGAAAGAGCTACCCCACGTTGCGACTACAGACACACAGTACTACAACGGGGCAGGCTTGGATTCTACAGAAAAAAAGTTTCAAAAACAAGTCTTCCGTATTTAGCGAATCGTCGGCACCGCCGCCGACGCCTCCACGAGTAGGCACAATTTCGTGCACAAGCCTTCCTTCTTCCTTCTTTCCGACCGCGTACAGCTGCATGCCTCCATTACATAAAGAGTGCTGTTCCACAGCACTGATCGCCGCACTTAGATTAGCTGACAGGCTAGAGAGACGGGTCTCTGCTGTATGGAAAAGCGAAAGCCTTGGGTTCCTGGCAACCTGTGCGTCTGTGCGCGTCTCCTCGTGTTCATGGCTTTATGCAGCACGAGTAGCAGATGCGTCACGACTGTCTCCGATTTGACGGCCAAGTGTTCCTTTCCCTCTGTTCCCCTGCTCCGGTGTACGTACACTTCAATTTGACGCTGGTTATGTGCACGAAAACGCACAGCGCAAAGCTACGCACCAGAAAACAGAGTCAGCTGCGCGAGTAGCAGGTGGGGGCCACACACGCCTCCGGTTTGCTGTGCATGGATACTGCTGCAAAAAAAGAGACCTCTTCGCCAAAGCATATACACACATGTATGCATATATATATATATATGTATAAAACATGTGCAAATATATTTCCACATATATATATATATACGTATATAACGTTGTACAGTGACATGCAAGGTTCGCGGAGGCATTGGCGAACGTCATGGCGCTCCGTCTTCCGGTTCCGACTACGCAGAACCTTGCTCTACGTACTCCTACAGCTCCCTCCTGTCGTAGCCCCGCGTCCTCCTTGCCTAAACCGACGTGGGGAAGAAATCCACCTGCATACGTTTCGCTTTGCTTGGTACGAACCTCGCTAGAAAGATTGATTCTAAACACGTATACATATTTACGGTACGTAGGGTAGACTAACTTGTGCGGAGGACAGGTGGATGTGCCTACCAGAATCGCGGGGGGTTTGGCGGTTAAAAGCTCCAGAAGCACCATTCCGAAGGAGTAGACTTCAGTTTGCTCGGTGACTACCGAGCTGCGCAAAAAGGAGGCAAATGCAGAAAAAGAAAAGTGCAAGCACCGATCTCACGAAGACGTACGCAGTTTCGCACAAAGGGGAGAAGTGAACAGCACAAAGATCACGTGACAAAGCGCGCGGTAAGACGGAAAAGGACTCCGAAGACATCTTTGCATTTTTGCCGCTGGTTGGGAGATGAAAAGAGCTTGCTTGGGAGTGCAAGCGAGGTGGTGGACAAAGATAGAAAACGACCACAGCGCTACAACAGAGATATGGAACCACTCGCAGTGAGAGAGACATAGAAATTTGGGTACGAAGTTCACGTAAATGTCAGCGTGGATGGAAACGTGGTAACAAGGACGTCTGTCAGTAACCACTTTGCAGATACAAACGAAGAAATGCAGCTGGTTCTTGCCTGCCTGTTGCCCTTTGACAGCGTTTGACGTAGAAAACTCTTTTTCGTGTAGTGCCACGTCTGGACGTTGCCCCAAAACACAGGAAGCAGCAAGTGCAGCTGAACAAGTGCATCCCGCAAATGAAGGACAGAAGCCACTACCAAATACCGCAGCTCAACAGGACATTGACACACTCCCGATCTCTTGATGTAAGAAGTAAACGGAACTGTCGGCATCACCCACCGACAAGTGAGTTGGTGAAAATTTCAATCTCTCACACATACGTCAATATATGTACACGCAGGTGTCCGTATATCTATATGTATGTACAGCTAAAAGCTGCATTTCTTCGATAGAGGTGCACCCTCATGCACATCTGTAGAGATGCCCGAATCTTTATACTCATCTGGACGTGGCACTACACGAAAAAGAGTTTTCTACGTCAAACGCTGTCAAAGGGCAACAGGCAGGCAAGAACCAGCTGCATTTCTTCGATACAGGTGCACCCTCATGCACATCTGTAGAGATGCCCGAATCTTTATACTCATCCACGGATCCCCCTGAAGGCAGCACTCCGTGGTTCTCTTCGGGCGCTCGTGGAAGTTGCTACGCGCGCGTGCTCCGCGTGTACATACACCAGAGATTCTGCACCTTTGTGTAGAACGTACAGTCATATACTACAGATGGTCAGACCTCCTGCCATGTACGAACACGGGTCCAACGCAAATGGAAACACTACGGAAAGCCTACCCGGAAAACTCGTGCCCAAGCCTGACGCTGTTTTAGATAGGAAACCTTGGCTCTCCCAGCTACCATGTGTATTCACTGGAAGGCAAAGAAAAATTCAAGCAAATGCGTCTGGTGCCCGCCTCCCACACCTTCACAGGTGCGGAAATACGTTGCTGTCAGGGATGTGCAGCGCTGTCCCACTTCTACCTGTGCGAATCCGACGTACTCGCGTGTGTGTGTGTGTGTGTGTGTGGAGAAAGATTTATAGCAACACTTCTTCGTATTCGCTATATCTCGAAGCATGCGGAGAAAAGCGCCACACCTCTGTTCTTCCTACAGTATTTTATATACATATGTGTGTGGATGCTGGTAAGCAGCGTAGACACTTCTGTATATTTGCGGCATGATCACAAAAGACGCGGATACTGTACAAGAGCGCCAGTCCTTTCAGTAGCCGACGCCAACCTACGTGGCACCTTGAGATCAAGGGCCCCTTGTCGTCCGGACTCCGATGGCCTCATCGACGTCCTCACCAAAAAGAGTACCACCATCTGGACGCGTGCCTACACACGCTGCTTTTCCGCCCAGAGATGCAAATATACATGTATACATATATATATATATATACATATACAGACACATAGACAAATAGATATACATATATATATATATATTGTACATATATAGGGAGAAAGAGGAAGAAAGGGGGGAAAGGGAATTATGTGTGTGCGTGTGCGCACAAGGATCTCGGGCCGCTTACACTTCTGCGGGCCTCTAGAGACGAAAATCTTTTCAGTCGCACTTTTGTTGTACGTGCGTAAAATAGGTAGAGATTCGTTTAAGACATTTTTCCGCTTACACCGTCTTTACAAACCACTCCGCAGGCCTGTGAACCCACGTGCACATCTCCTTCTCTACACACGTAAGCTCTCTATGTCAGGGAAGTTACACAGAGAGTCGAACGCGTCCACACTCATGAACAGAGACCAACACGAACGTGCAGCGTTTAACGCTACAGACGCTGTTACGTTGACGTTGAAGTGTGTGTATGCGTGGACGAGCGTCCGTAAATCTACTGTCTCCCTAACAATTACGAAGACCGGACAAGGACGCACCTAGTGATGTAGCGTGGGTCGGCGTATCCGACGGTCCCTGCCGCCTGCTGCACGGTGCAGGCGCGCTCCCCTCTTTTCGCGAGACAGGCGAGCCCGAAGTCCGCTACCTGCGCGCATCGCCAAATTTATATTTAATGAAAGCAGTGGGCCGCGCCGTCCACACACAGAGATCATCCTTGCAGTCAGGAGCAGCACGGAGCCAGACGTCAGGGAGCCGGCTGCTGACACTGGGCCTCGCACAGAATTGCGCCTGAAGGTCGATGCAGGCTTGTCACTCTTCCGCCTTCCGACATGCGGCTTTTGTGGACGTCGGCGACCCTTGTCCGCTTCTCTTCAGCTTTTACTACCTAACGTACCGGACTCGCTTCCAGTTTGCTCCGACTATTATTATGTCGATTAAAGTACGTACATGCATCCTTCATGAAATGGTAAATGTCGGCGTGTTGACGGGTTCCACTATCTAATCTTTCTGTCATTCTCACTACATATACATGTAGACAGATAGTTGTAGATATAAACAGAACTGTGAACAGATACGGATATACACAGAGACTGGTAGTTTTAGACAGAGAGTTCCACCTCGATCGAGAGAGACCCAAAGAGACAGCTTCATGCAAAGGAAGGTGCAGAGACAGACTTGGAGAGACTGTACACGCAGTCAAAAACGAGCACGTATGCACAGCACCACTTCTGTGGAAATAGGTCGCACAGTCAGAGCCCCCCCTCCTTGATGCACATGCCGTAACCCGTCTACAGGACAACTTGCTTGGTGTGTTATTTTACGTGTCTCTGTCGCGTTGTGGAGGAGGAACACGGTGCAGCTGCACATAACCTTACATGCACGCATACGATCTGGCATTCGTACGTACGTGTACACGAATACACAGAACGCTGGGGAAAGCATATCTATCAAAGGTGCTCCTTAATGCTGGGCCCCTGTCGACCTGGAGACCCTTACAACGAAGGTGAACGCAGGCGGGAGAGACTCTGTAATAGAAGACACGCGGTCAAATATCCTTCGACACAGGGTGCAGGAAAGACCTATAACATTATGTACCTTCTTGAGTCCAGGAAAAAAACAGCGGCAGCATAGGCAGCATGCTGTACGCCTTCAGGGCGCCCTGCTACGTACTTTCGTCTCGCAGAGTGTCGTCAGGTCGCTACGCACAAGTGTTTGTCCTCGCTCTATAAAACGACAGAGGACCCTCCCCCACAGCGTGATTTCCTCCTAAGCTGCCGCGTGCAAGTCTCTCCAGGAGCAGGCACAGACTAGCCTGTCTTCCAGCCCTCTGCCTGGCAAGCTCGCCCTTACAGTGGTATCAATGTGAAAATACTTCTCTCTCTCTGTCTTCCCAGGTTGTCGAGGTGCTGCATCTACGTAAAGAAAACAGGGACAACGGAGGGATGTGGTCACTTTTCAGCGAAAATCACTGTGTCTTTAGCATCTCGTGCAATGGGGAACAGCAAAGGAACGCTAAGAATCGCCTCGAAAACGGTACCGTTATGCAGCATTCCACGTCGCCACCTGTTCCTTCGCGTCTAGCCTCAGCGGCGGCTTCACCAACAAGAGTTGCTAAATCGAGCAATGAGTTCTGGTGGTTCTTCTCATTAACGGCCAAACACGTTGCCGCAGGAGGGTAGAGCAGTCTGCTCTGCGTGTCTACGCCTCCGTGAACCTCTCACATGCATTCAACACGAGACACGAAGACGCAAGAAGAAGCTTTGAAACTCGAGTGGCTCGAGGTGAGGGACAGGAAGTGGTCTCTCAAAAACATTTTGTTTTGTGCGAAGAACCTCTACGCCTGTACAAAACACCCTGTTTACACAACACGGCTAGAGTGACGTGTTTGCGCGAAGAAGGGCGAGGCGCGTCTGCGTGTCTCTCTGGCTTCTGGCTGGACGCGCGCCTAGCAAACGCTGCGCGCGGACAGAAAGCCTTTTTCTTCCTCATCGGGTACCGCTGCTCGGCGCATTTCTAGACAAATCAAATACAGCACCAATTTCTCGAAAACAAGACGCACAAACCACAGAACAGCTTCTCAGACTCTAGGAAGGACTTCCTCTCTGTGCCGACGCAGCAGCAGCGATATCTTGCGTCGGTGTCCGGAACACATACAAAAGGGAGACGAACGCTATCGTGCTTGAGAAATGGGCAAACATTACGAGAAAAATAGGGAGAAAGCTTTTTTACCTTTGCACAGTTGTGTCTATCGAGGAGAATGTTTGCCGTTTTTATGTCCCGGTGGTAAACTTGCGGGCAGCGGTGCTGGAGGTGCGACAACGCGCACGCAGTGTCTAGGGCTACGCTCAAGCGATCCGACCAACACAGCGCCGGCCCTACAGGCGAGACAGCAGCACCACAGGCGAGGGTATCACAACAGAGAGCCGCCGCAGACGCATGAACATGTTGTCTTCTTGTTCTGAGAAGTAGATATGAGCCGCCACTAAGACGCAGAATTACCCACACACAGAGAATCGCGAAAATCCGCCACCACGTGTTCAGTAAGTCATCCGTGGTGAAGGCAGAACACATCTTCATTTCTTAAGAAGTGCACCTCACACCTAAATGTCGGGCCAGCTCCAGCTACAGAAAAAGGCAGACGCTCAGCCAACGAGCGTCCGGAGAGACACGAACGAGACACTGCTCGTAGTTGGAGAGGCGTGCCTAATTCCATCTTTTGACGGAGCAGCATCACCCATCCGATACACAGCGGAACAAGAAAGTGCCCTCAATTAAGGAAAATTATCTTTCAAACATCACCTGCAACCCCCAACCCATGTTCATATACGTCCTCCCGCTGACTTGCTTCAAACGGAGGCTACAACATACATGCAGACACATTCGTACACGTGTACATATACTGTGGAGACAAAGAACACACGCAAATATATACAGATATAGCGTAGAAAGGGAACACACATGCAAACATGTATATATGTATATACATATATATATCTTTACATATGTATACTGTTTAGCCCGACGATATATATATATATATACATATGATGTGTTAAACGAGCACACACATATAAATACATACATGCACGTGTTGCGTATGGAGAGGCAATTAAAATCGCTTAATGCACGCTTGACCACATACGTCTTTACGGCCATAGAAGAGAAGCTGTCACGCGGGAAAGTGCCACCGTAGATGTCACGTTCTCACAAAGGTAAGCGCAGATAGGCTAGAGCTCCTCTGTAAATCTGCAACACACAGGGACAACTACGCTGACACACACGCATAGGCAGGTGCAAAAGAGTCTACGGGTTCGCTGCACACCCACACCTATCACGTGTAGACAAGGGGGAAAGCAGCATCCACTTGTCGACCTACACAACGTTCTGCTTGTTCTGGCTTCAGTGGAGCAACAAGGCCATAGCAGCTTCACTGCCATTCTTCTTCGGAAATATATCGCTCACAGGTCCTCGAGTCAAAGGTCATACTTTAACATTCAATAAACTTCAGCCTATCGTGAGGGACGTGCACACAAACGTCTACTATAACAGGGGGCCTGCGCCTACACACAGGCAAAACGGGAACGCTGCACGGCTTACATACCCGACGCAGAAAAGCAGCACACCGCAGGGGAGACACAGCTCCACACTCTAACACAAAAGGACATAGCGTAGGCAAGTGCGTGCGTCGATTTACACAAACGCGGCTATACAAACGGGCAGACGCATACACACGAGTGCTCATGTATACACCCACCCACAGAGGAGCACATACGTGGCAGACAGACAGGCACGTTCCTGGCACATAGACATCGGCCTGGCACAAAGGCAGGCATGCCCTGGCACACAGACAAGCTTCTGTGTGTCCAGAAAAGGATGCGCGGACTGATATGCGCCTCTACACGGCTCGCAGACGCGCGCCGCACAGGACTGGCAGGAATATCCTCAGGTCGACCGGAACCCCACCACAGGCATGTGAGGCCCCCCCGCCCGACAGACGTGCATGGAGGATTCCATTTCAGTACCGCTTATCAAAGAGACGTAACTAGCAAGTCAGGAGGAAAATGTACAGGCAGCCTCTCGTGTGCAAGGTATTAGGTGGACACGTCTGCGGTTGGGTAAGTGCATCCCTGCACGCATGCAGGTACATATATATATATATATATGCCGTACTTGAGCGATCTGACGACGGCGTCAGGCTCCTTGTACGCGCAGTCTCTACAGAGGGGGCAGCAATTGCAGGAGGACGACGCCACAGCACAGCAAGGGCTGGGCAGCTGAAGCGAAGCGCCCCTGGGCACGCATATATCTGTCTGTATAGAGGTATACCTACGCGCAAGCACGAGGAACGTTGCATGCATCGAAGTGTATACAAGGATCTTCGTCTGCGCGCACGACTGTCGAGCGCCACCGCACGCTCCTACTTGACAGCCAAATTTTCGACCACGCGGCTGTGAACCGCCACATTCTTTCAATAAGCGTTTCTGCCGGGCACTGTCACGGGGACACACAAAGCTGCCTACTTGTCTTCTTCTTCCGTTGTTCTCTCTTCTTCTGTGCCTCCTAGTATCCGCAGACATAGAAGCATGTGTGAACGCGGTATACACATGCATACACGGTGGTGTACACTATCTATAAGGTGATTCTCTACAGGTGGGTCGATCGGTAGACAGAGATTATTAAGAGCCCTCAGGTTTGTGGAGGTCACCAGAACGCAGAAGCAAAAAGCGCGTTCTGCTGGCCAAGTGCTGCTGCTGCTCTTCGGAGCAATTCCCTCTCCCGTGGTGTGACGGTGCGCCGGAATGTCTTGGCGCGCACTGCTACACGTCCACTGCGCAGCATCTCTCTATCTTTCCGACGCCGACATGCACAAGCTTCTACATGTGGCCACAAGGCGTGTAATGCGAAGATTCGGGGATGCGGCGTACACGCACCCTCGGACGCAAGTGTGTGCACGCCCATACGTGCGAGTCTGTGGACTTGTATAACTCGAAGCACGCTGTACTCGCCACCGTGCGGCTCCCCGTCGTTTGTTTCCACACTATTTTGTCCCTCTCTCTACTCGCTCTCGGCGTTTTCTTTTTCTCTTCCTCTCCGCTTTTCTCTCTCTGCCATTTTCTCTCTCTTACTCTTTCTCCACTCCTTGCTCTTCCCGGTCTCCTCTCCCTGTTTCCGTTTCTCTACTCCTCGCTTTTTCTTTCTATTCTCCCTCTGCACAGTTTCCTGTCCGCCTTGTTCTCTCCCTCTCTATTTCTTTCTTCGTCTTCTCTCTCTGTCTTCGTTCCCCTATCTATCCCTCTCGCGCTTCTTCTTCTCTTCCTCTGGCTCCCCAGCTTTCATCTCGTTCTCTCCGTAGGTTCTCCTCTGCCATTTCCCCCCTGGCTCTCTCAATTTCTTGTTCTTCCCCGTTCTCTCTCCTTGCTTTCGTGTCTCCACTTCTTCTCTGGCTTTTTCTATTCTTCTCTCGCTCTCCATGTTTTCCTCTTTGCCATTCTCCCCCTCTCTCTCCCAATTTCCGATTCCTCCGCTCCTGCCTCTCTGCTTCCGTTTCTCTGCTTCTCCTCCTCGGCACTTCTTTTCTCTCTCCCTCTCCGTAATTTCTGCTCACTCTCCACCTTTTCCTCTCTGGCTTTTTCTCTCCCTCTCTCTATTTCTTTTCCCGTCGACTCTCTCTGCTTGCGTTTCTCTAATACTACTCGCCTTTTTTTTCCTTCTCTCTCTCTCTCCGTATCTACTTCTCTGCCATTCCCCCCCTCTATCTCAACTTGTTCTTCCCCGTCTCCTCTCCCCGCTTCTATTTCTCTACTCCTCCTCAACACTCTTGTTTCTCTCCCTCTCTGTTCCTTCCTCTTACTCTCCACTACTTTTTCCTCTGTGCCTTTTTCTCCCCCTCTCCCTCCTTCTTGTTCTTCCCCGTCTTGCCTCTCTGATCCCCTATTTTTATCTCTCCCATTCGCCCTTCTTTTTCTTCCCCTCAGCATTTTTTTTTCTCCTCCTCTCCGCTTCTATTCCTCTGCCATCTTCCCCCTCTCTCTCTATCAATATCTTGTTCTTCCCCCTCCTCCCTCTGTTTCCGTTTCTCTACTTTTCCTCCTCGGCATTTCTTTTTTCTCTCCTCTCCGTTTCTTCCTCTCACTCTCTTCACTTTTCCCTGTCCGCCTCCTTCTCTGCCTCTTTCTACTTCCCTCCCCCTCTTCTCTCTCTGTTTCCGTCCCCTATTTCTCCCTCTCGCGCTTCCTTTTCTCTCTCACTCTCTCTTTATTTTCTCTTGTCATTCTCTCCGCATTTTCCTCTCTGCCATTTTTCCCCTCTCTTTCCCTTAGTTTCCGGTTCTTCCCTATCTTCTCTCTCTGCTTCGTTTCTCTACTTCTTGTCAGAACTTCTTTTTTTCTCTTCCTCTCTCTGTTGTTTGTTCACTCCCTTTTCCCTTCGCCGCTTTCCTTTGTCTCTCTGTTTGTGGTTGTCCCTCGTCTTCTCTCTCTGTCGGCGTTCGCCTAGTTCTCCATATCTCACTCCTTTTTCTCTCGCTCTCCACCTTTTGTTTCTCACTCTCTCCACTTTTTCTTCTCTGCATTTTCTCCCTCTCTCTGCATTTCTTCTTCTTCCCCGTCTTCTCCTTCTTGCCGTTCCTTATTCTCTCCCCTTTTTCTTCTCTACCTCTCTCTCTTTATATCCGTTCCTTTTTCTCTCGCATCGCTCCTGATTTCTGCTTTTCCCCGTTTCTCCCTCCGTCCCTTCGGGTACGCGTCTCCCTACGAATGATTAGTACTCAGTACACGTGTCTGCTCACGAAGAGGAGAAAGTATCCGTTCTCTGCCTGTACAACGTCGCACAGACGTCGACAGGCCGGTGTCGTTTTTTATAAGCGCGATTTCCTCGCCTTGTCTAACGTCATGTACACAGGAACACGGAGAACAACGGTCTCCGCGTCACGAAGATAACACACCATACGCAGGAAAAAGTGTTGCACGCCCGTGCGGCTGCATGGACGTAACAGCAGCACGTAGGAAGTTGCAGGCGCAGTAGATGTAGATGTCCATCCACGGCAGCCCCGAAACTCAGCAAAGCCGCACGCAAACGTACATTGAACGACTTGCAGGTGCGTGTGCAGGAGTGAACGAATAAACGAAATTGGCTGATGTATGAACAAGCTGTGACAGACGAGTAAACTTAAGTTAGGCGGCGCACGCACAGGATTTGACTCATGAATATAGATTATCAGCCGCCGCAATGCAGACGCGGTGTGACTGATGAATGTAGACGATTAGCTTGGGCATACACAGGGTGTGAGTGACAACGTCGAAGCACCGTCCCCTTCCGCGTGTTGGCAGTCATCCATCCCAGTCCGTCCGCCCGCATGCGTTTTCTACTGGGCATGCCAGACGCTTGGCACGTGCATATCATCCGTGTGAAGAAGAAATACAGTGCACCACAGCTGAAAATCTAGAGAAAACGCCAACCGAGACGCAACATGTAGCCCAAACCTGGCCTTCAAACGAGTTCCGAGTAATGCAGGCGAAAAACTGGGTTAGGTAGTTTCCTGACCAACAAATGCAGTAGCGTCACTGTATTCCCCACTGCCTGAGCTCAAAGCAATAAGAATGCCGCTTCTACAGAAGCGAATAGCACACGTGTAGAGAGCAAACCAAGCGGACCTATGACGTCACGTGGTAGAACCAGCAGGATGCTATGTATGTCGCAGTACGCATGCACAGCACACCTTCTGATAAATAGTCTTCTCAAACACAACACGACTGCTCCGCTGCTGCTTCTGCCGCTTTCATTTTTATTCCCATTCCGTCTGTTGCCCTTGCTTCTCCAACGCGTGTCCTACGCCGGAGCGTTCTCTTGCGCCTGCTGCGTTTTTCAGGTGCAGCGGTAGTTGCTATCACCTTTCCTAGCGTTGCTGGTACTGCGCGCTTGCAGCAGTGTCTTACCTTTCTGCAGGCGTGCTCCTACGTCGCCGCCAGCGAGTAGCTCGTACACCAGAAATCTTTCGCTTTTGTGTCTCCCAAAGCCTAAGAGTATTACCAAGTTCGGGTGTCTGTACACCCCAACAGCGCACAATATTCCAGGAAGTTGCAACCAGGACGAATCACACAAGGAGAAAAGTTCATGGAATCCATCCACATGTCTCCCGATCCCTCATTGAACGTATGGTGCACGTCTTAGAGTACGTACAGCCACAGTCTCCATATACACATACATATGTACATACGTGTGTAACAACACGCGTACCTGTATACACAGGTAGGGATTCGACGACGACGTCCCGCACACAGCAGAAGTAGCACCGTTTAGAAAGGTTTTACGCGCACGTTCCCCTATGGATCATATGTGCAGGAATTTGAGCTAGATTTAAGACGTGTACGCAGATACGTCTGCATAGCGCCTCCTGTCTCAGAAGTCGTCCTCACGTGAACCTCCGTGAACTCACGTACACGCTTTCTCAGCTGTGCATCTGCAGATGTAGATATTTGTGCGCGGGTACAGCCTTACACGCAACCCCGTATACACACTGCGGTTGTCCAAGGCCAGGGACTGCTGTCAGCGCGACAGTGGCACACACAGACTCCCTGAGCGGCCTCCTGTTTCACGTCAGAATAATATATCGTTACTTAAAGTCAGTTGCTTCGAATAGACAGATACCCCTCTGATTGTCTAAGTCCCACTAATCTTTCTGTTTACGTATACAACGACCTCCTCATCCGTACTATTGTCACTACACACTGGGGGACACCTATATGTTTGCACACGCACACACACACACACACACACATACACATATAGACATATGGAAGTCGGTGATCTCGTCATGTCACTTTGTCAGTGTGGGACGTGTGCATGCAGACGTTCAGTTCAAAACATGCCGGAAGCGACTACTGGGATACGATTGCAATAGCTTGCTAGCCTTGAACCGGTCAACTACTGGACCAAACGCATGTGTGCATATGCGTCTTATACCACCAACCTAGATATATCCCTTGCAGGGGTGCAGAGGAGGCGGAAAAAAGCCATACACAGACAAACGTGTGAGGTGTGTGGTCGACTCCTTCCTGGGGAGTCTCACTGGCATCCCGTGTCTCTCCTTGCTAAAAACGTATACGTCTGGACATGCAGTACACCGTGCACCCGCAAATATTGAAAAACTCGTAGGTCCACTCCGCGCCAGGACGCATGTAAGGGATAAAGGTGACTGTTAACCAAACTCACATGCATGCATTAGGGTGCACATATGTATAGAGATACACGTAGAAATTCATACACTCTGTGCCTGCATCTGTGTACGGCGTCTGTCCTCTAAGAGATTACCAATTGACCTCCAAATGTATCTTAAGAGACACATATACATATATGTACCTTAAGCACTCCCTGACACCTACTACGGCATAAACCCTCCACCGTCTGTGCGGGTCATCCTGCTAACCGTGTCGCTTGGTGAAGGCATACTCATACGGAGGCACGCGCAGTATATTGCTTTGTGTGTGCAGCGTCCGGGTGAACGTTGACATGTGATTGCGACCCCCGCATGAATATACATACATAAAAATGTATACGCACAAACACTGGCGTGGCAGGCACGGAGTCCCATTCTGGGGACGCAAGCGTCCTTCACCCTACGCCCTTCGAAATATAGAGCATTTGTATACCCGGGCACTACGTCTGCGTGACAGACGATACCGCAGTGATACGTATACGACTCTACACAGGCTAGGCCTGCACACGGCTGTGCAACCGGCCACCACATTCACATACGTGTGTGCATATACATATATATACATGTGGAGGCGCGCACGCGTCCACAAAGAAAGGTTGCACGCGCATACGGAAGTGTCGCGTGGATGGACAGTTGTGCCTATAGCAGGTCAAGCACGCACCAGGGTAGGAAGCACGCGTGCACTCATGGCAGTGCTGCCTGTGTGCACATACAGCAGGCGTAGTGCTGCATAGCGCCCTTCACTGCGTGCGTGGAACCGCACACACGGATACGTCTGCACACGCACAGCTTTGCGTCTGTTGGACACGCTTGTACGCGTGCACTGCTACAATTACACATAAGCATATGTATGAATTTAGCGACTCGAGCACCTGCATTGTAGACGTTTTGGTACCCATGCCGTCGTGATTAGAGATGCATAAGTGCACGCGAGCGGAGATATCGGAGCATGCGCGTCTTTGCATGTTGCGCATGACTGTACGAAGGGCCAGATCCGAAGAGGTGCCGAATGAGTAATCGACGCATCATGTTGCCTTGCAGGTTTGCACGTTTGCACCACGTTCCCACATGTATACACATATGTATATATATATATATACATATGTGTATATACGAGTGCATCTACCAACCAGCCCTACGGCCACGCAAGCGTTTACCTGAACTTGGATAAAACACGGACTTCTCTTTCGAACCCGGCTTCCTTTGCCTTGTGCAGCCATTTGACTGCCACAGATCCACCATCACGCAACACTCCTTTGTAGACGCTGCCTGAAGCCCCCTGCCCCAGCAGCACGCTAAAGCCAGCCGTTGCAGCGTATAGCTCCTGCAGACAGAACGTGGAGGAAGCACCAGCACTGAGAATAGCAACATTGCGTACACACTCTGAAATATACGGGTTCCTGCAGTGCTACCGAATCCCTGGAGTGCCTGCGTCGCTCCATACGGAAACACACACACACAAATATATAAATGCATATACATACATGGTCTACCTATGCAAAATTGTATGTCCCCCTACATATACGTATACATTTATAAATGTGTACGCCTCCATTTGTATCCGCGTATTCTCATACAGTCTTACCTGTACAGCTGCTTCTATACATCGCCGAACGCCGCCAGCGGAATAGCGGGCAGCGATGCCAAGCAGATCTTCCTCGTCTTCAAGTGAGACGATGGAAACGACTCTAGCATACAGCAGCTACAATATGCGAGTGTACATATATACACCTCCAGGAGTGAAGACGGAGAAACGCAGTCGAAATTGTTCGGACATACGTGTGTGTGTATGTGGCCTACGGCGTCACAGCTGCTGCTGTTGCCGCGCAAGGATATGAGTTGCTGCTAAGCCTGCAGCCAAGCAGTTGTCGCACCTCTCCGCACGCGTCGTACACAGGCAGTACGGACATACGAACCTGTGGAAGAGTATCTGTCTCACCTGCGTGTGTAACTGGCTGCGAATGCATGCAGCGTGCATAATTACTCGTGTACGTGTGAAATAGAACTATGTGTGCCTCATTCCCACACGGGTGGTCGCCTGGTTCTCTTCCTGGCCTTTGCCAGGAAGAGCCGCGCCGTCGTTGTGCCTCTCCTTGGGCCGCTGCAGTTGCGCGCGTTGAACGCAGGCGCGTTTGGGGCTACTGTCGATGCGGCAGCCGCAGGTGTCGCAGGTACACACTTCGCCGCGAAGAAGGCGCGGCGTCGGCAGAAATAACCCTCAGGCCCGGGCGGTGGCGGCCCCCACTGGCGTCACGTCCGCGTTTCTTCACTCCGAGCCGAAAACGCACGTACGCAGATGCACAGAGATGCACTGGTTTACGACATGCGCCTGTGTGGAGAGCGAGCCGGTCACAGACAGCCTGAAGCTCGATTGCACACCCCGTGTGACGCAGGGGAAAACAGTGGTGGAGCAAGAGACTGCGAAAGATACAAACGTGTATATCCGCACCTCTCTATACATCGGTGACCTTCCCGTGTTAGCTTTCCTTCTCTGTATCTCTCTACATATATGCCACCTGCAGTCTTGGATTCGGTCTATGGTCGATATCGGAAGGCCTGTGAACGGTACCGCTGCAGGGAGAAGCACATGAGGTTCTATGCGTGGGCAAGCAGATACGTGCACGGAGCGACAAGAAAGCCTCTATGAGCATCCCCAGCAATACTCGCACGCACAAGCGCACACACACACACACGCACGCACAAGCACACACACACACACACACACACACACACACACACATACACACACACACCTAGGCAAAGCTGTCGTGCGCCCCGCCTACACGAGGCTGACTCGGCCGCAGTAGCAACTGGCCTTTCTCCGTCCGTGAAGCACGACATTAATTCGAAAGACCAGGCGGCAAGGAATTGCGGCTTATTCCCCTGCATAAACCACACTTCTCGCAGGGAAGCACCGAGGTGTTCTGCTTCAATGTGGTTGCCTCCTGCGTGCGCTCCCAGGCCACAACACCTGCCGGGTCCGACTAAGGCGCCTGTACTTTATAGAAACGTCCTCCTCCCGTACGCTCATATCCGTACAGCCATGCGTGCACCTCTTATTGCAGGCGCATCGCGCTGATCACAGCTATGTACGTTGCCGCGTACAAATACTTATGTACGTTTTTGTTTCCTGCAGAGAGCCCGAGTCCCTGCTGGGTAGGACCGGTTGTGCAATACAACACAAACAAGTACACACACACATACATCTATTTATATGTACAAAAGTATCTACGCCTATGTACAGGTGTCGGCGCGCCTCGTGCGGAGGTAAGGAAGCGCCACGCGCTACGTGTGGAGCGCCGGGGCTAAAAGGCCTCTGGTGCCCCTAGCGAAGGCAACACATATGACCGTACGCGCACGGGTGTGATCCAATGACGTGCAAAAATCCTACTCTCATTTGCAGCTGGTGTAGATACATCAGAACAACAGAGGTAGAAGTGCGTTCTGCACAGTTGCATGCGTTTTGCACCAGCTGGGCAGGCAGACGGACTCACGTCATAGCTGTATTCCAGAGATATATATTCCAAGGCCAGGTCCTCTGGTGGGTCTCCCGCTCTTCCTGTCAAAATGCCGCAGCACCTTCCTGACGCCTGCAGCCCCCCCCCAGCAGCCGCCCCTGCTGCTTCCCTTAGTTGTGCTGCTGCAGCTTCAGCTGCTAATGCAACCGCTGGTCCCCCTGCTGTTGCTACTGCTGCGGCAGCCGCTCGTGCGCACCTCTGGACTTCACTTGGTGTGCCCAGGACGCTTGACACCAGGCACGCTTCAACTGCAAGAGTCGCTGCCGCCATTTCTCGACTTCTTCTTGCCTCTCCTGCATGCCCAGAGTCGCGTCTTGTCGCTCGCAAAAAGGCTGCCTCGGCATCCAGGTATCTAAGAAATGCTTCCGGTGGTCGTTGTACAATTGCCATCTGTCCTGAGGCTGCTCTGTCCACAGCTGCTGCAGATATCGGAGCCGCGAGCGATGTGCTTGAGTCAGTGGCTGGTGCCCCGCGAGAAATTTTTTCTGCTTCCATATCTGCCGCTGGTGCTGGTACCCACGCTGCTGCTGCGGGCCACGCGAAAGGGGGCCTCCCTGCTACTCCCCATGGTGCTACCTCTTCTTCTGCTCGTGCAATGCCGAAAGCGAAAGCCGGAAGCATGCATCGCGATGGTTCAGTTTTGTGGGTTTCCGCCCTTCCAGCTCTACTGCGCACGCTGCTAGTCCCTGGGAAACCGGTTTCAGCTTCAAGAATTTGTGCATCTCTCGCCCCTGTTGCTGCCTTCAATCCTCCTGCTGGTGCGCATCTAGCAGCGGCTGCTGCTGCTTTTGGTGTCCCGCATTCTGCTGCAAGTGGTGCTACTCCTCCAGGTCTTGCCGTCTGTGCTTCTAGATGCGTTGGACGTCTTTCGTCTGTTCCTGCTGCTCCTCCTACTGGTGCCTCTCGTCTGCCCGTCGCCTGTCCTCCCGCTGAGGGTGAAGGCTCTGTCTCGTTCAGCAGCAAAGCGCTCCTCCTGCTTTCCAAGTCACCCGCAGGACGCTTCTCTCCTAGAAGTCCGACGTCGTCCACGTCTATGCCTTCTGCCTCCACAGGCTCACGTTCACGGCTCTGTGCTTTCTTCCTCTCCGCTCTATTTTGGCGATGCTTTCGTTTCTGCTGTAGCTGCCTATGATGCGGGTGTCTCCGCTGCTGTTCGTGCTGACGCTGGCGACTCTGACGCTGGTCCATCTGTAGCTGTTGTACCGTCTCCTCTTGCTTCTCCACCTTCGTCGTGAGTCGCCCGATCCCCCGAATGCGGTCCTCTGCCTCGAAACCACCGTCCTCATACTGCCGCTGCCGTCCCGCATCTAGTGAACCCCCTATCGCATCTGCTAAGTTCTTATGTTCTGCGGCTGCTAAGTTCTTATGTTCTGCGGCTGTAGTCTGATGTATGCTTTGCTGCTGCTGCTGCGACGTTTGCGTCCGCAGTTCGTTCTGGTGTACGGGAAACAGCACTTCCGCTGTGTGAGCACGGCACCACTGCCACGTCGCAAGCACCTGCGGCTGCGGTAGCAAAGAAGGCACCGAATACGCACGATGCTGTCGCTGGTGCTGCTGCCGCTGCACCACCAGCCCGCGGTGGCGCAACAGCAGAACTGTCGAGCTCCCCTCATGCGCCACCCACAGCATCTGGGTTTGCAAATAACTGGCCGGCTCTGAATGCTCGTGCTGCTGCCGACCTGCCTGCTGCTTCGGTTGCGTTGACCATCCCTGCACCATGTGTTGCTGCTCCTGCTGTGATGTGCTCTGCCGCAGCAGCCGCAGGAGGCGGAGAAGGTTCTGTTGTTGTACTTCTACGCTTGTTGTCAGACTGCGCGTCTCCCGGCGCTGAAAGTTTTCCGGCGTTTTCTTATATGAGACGCAAAGAGACATCCTCTTTTCTCCTCCCTTGTCACTACGCTTCGTCTTCAGTACCTCTTCGTTTTCCATGTGTCCATTTGCCACGGCTTCAGCCTCAGCATCCTCGTACTTGCGGCACGCCGACAAACGTGACGTTCCAGCTAAAGCCGCCACCACTCGTGTTGCAGGGGCTCCTGCTGCAGCACAGTCAGCTGCCTCTTCCTCAGCACCAGTCAGAACGGGAGGAGCAACGGCTGCAGCAGAAACACTAGCGCAGTGAGGATGAAGCACACCGTCAGCAGCAGCACCCGCTGCGACAGCGGGACGGGTGCTCTCAGGAGTCGGAAAAACTGCTGTCGTAACAGGAACGTCCACAGCAGCGGGAGGAAGACCTGCAGCAGGGGGCAGCGCCTGAGCACAAGAGGTGGCTGCGGGAGAGTCCAAACTTTCACGATGCTCTGCAGTCGCAGAAGCAGCATTAGCGCAAGTAAGTCGGGATACAGCAGCAGCTGAGCTCGCAGCAGCAGGCGCAGGAGAGGCCAAAGCAGAACCATGAGGAGGGCCACCAGCCGCTGCAAGCCCAGAAGTTGTATCAATCTCCGTAACACCAGCGGGCTCCTGAGGACCACACAAAGCGGCAGCAGCACCAGCAGCAGAAGCAGTACATTCGTTCACCTTCAAGTTCTCGGGCATTCCAAGTCTGCTGTTGAGGGTGGAGTAACGAAGCAGCAGTGGGCGTTTCGCGCCTTCGCCGGACGCAGAAATTTGCGGTTCCCTGTCGTCGAGAGATCCTGGCTCCTTTTGCGGCCCTAGTAAAATCAGCTTCTCCTCTTTTTCCCGATCCTCCTTGCCCGTTGAATCGTCACTTTGCATTAGCTCGTGTCTGGCTTCCTCCTCCTCTCGCTGTTTCGGTACATCCTTCTTTTTCTCCTGTTGTGGAGGTGTTTGCGCATTGGTACGAAGATGATCGTGTTTTGCTGTTGAGAGAGTTTCTTGGAGTAAGGCCATAGCAGGGAAAGGAGAGGACGTGGAGGAGGAGGACGAAGAAGAGGAGGAAGAGGACGGAGAGGAAGAGGTATGGGAAAGAGGAGCAGAAGGATAGGGACGGGGCTCAGCAGAGGCAGGTGAAGAAGAGCCACAGAGATGAGGCTTAGGGCAGACACTGAAAGAAGACGGAGAGGACGAGGAAGAATAGTAAGATGATGAGGCTTCAGGTAAAGGACAAGAAGGAAGAGATACACCATCGGTATCGGGGAGAGGGTCAGACTCGCACGGCGCCATCGTGACACGCAGCTGACTTTCTAGATGGTGCAATGTGGCCGATTCTACCGTTGGACAAGGTACCACAATTAAAGGCAGATAAGAAAGTAGGTATACCCATATACGTATATAAAAATGTATGTAGTTTGCGTGTGAATGCATCTGCGTATTTAGCATGTATGCTGTACGCGCATGGGTGTGAGTTGTGTGTACAAACGTTCTTCACCTAGAAGGTCTGCACGTCCTTACACGTACTTCTATATTCACACTATGTATATTCATATTTATACAGGTATATCCTACAGTAAGGTTGCGTTCACTTCGAACCAGACACCTCTACAGGTGGTGTCACGCAAAAGCACTGATACTCGTACATACACTGATACAAGGATGTATGCACGCGCACATTCCTATTTTCGTGTGTAGGCCTACAGACACAACATGTATTTTTAAAATGCAGCTTGGCAAACGGTAAACGAGGCAGGATCTAAAGGTCGAAAGGGACGGAATCACATCGATAAATATACAGGGTGGTCACGTTTGCGATATAGTGTCTGTAGTTCCCTTCCATCGCTGTTTGACTGCTGCCCGCAGACAAATCGCTGTTCCATCTAATAATTACTCTCTCTGCGTGTACACTTCCATGCTTCCACATATGTCTGCCTGAATTCGTTACTTAGTGACGCTCTGTTTTGCCTCTCTGTAGGTACGCCAATCGTCATCCCTCTGCAGGTATCTGGAACTTCCCCATAAACGAAGCTCCCCTGATCCTCAGGCTGACAGGGTTTCCTTCCCCCAGGTGAATTTCTCTGTCTTTACTCGTCTGTCAACGGCTGCGGTCAAAGTGTGTCGGGGAGACAGGAGCACACACATGGCAGCGCCGCGGTGAAGGTGCTACAGAGCAAAGCCTGGTAGATGCAGACAAGCAAAAAGAGTCAAATTCAGCGAAAGAACGGGAAAAAGGATGTGGCGCGCAGCCCAGACAACGCACCGATATACGCAGGTGCGTGGGGTGCAACGGAGGCACCAGATGGAGTAGATCTACAGAGCCACGGACAGCTGAAGATGGCCGTCAATAGGTCCACAAGCCAGCACTCTGCGCCGTAAAGGTTGAAAACGGTTCTTGGTGACGAGCTGGACGAGGCCGCAGCAGACAATTAGGTAGGCGCGGGAGTACAAAATTGAAATAACAATCCCTGAAACAGAAGGAAAATACGCACGACAGGAGGAAACACAGGACGGCAGAATGACGGACATAGACACGGTACAGAAACGTCAGAACAGCTGGACATGGAGACTGAAAGACGGCAGAGTCCGCCACCTTGAGATCTGGTTGACGCTAGGAGGAAATCGAAGGGAAAAGGTACCCTAGATCAGACCGCAAATATTGCAAATTTGCCAGAGATGGTCGCCGATGCATCACGGAAACATTAACAGAAAATTCACAGAGGACGCAGAAAGGTGACTGCTTTTTCAGGAAAAAAGCCGGGCACCAGCGGAGAAGGAGATAAGGGCTCGCGCCCGCAATCAGGCAGAAACAAAGAATTATCAGAGGGTCCGCGTGCCAGAAACACATGTGTATCCCCGTACGTGAATAGGCGAGCGTGGCATCACCACAGGTAGAACTGCCAGTACAAGAGACAGATTTGCACGCGCTAGAACAACACATACGGACACTGCGGCTAGCCTAAAGAATCCTATTCAGACCCAGCAACAACAGTTGACAGAAGCGACAGTTTGGCGGAGAACACAAAACATGGCTCCAGATATTCGTTCTCCCTGTTCATTCGCATACGCTGGTACTCCTCAGCCTGTATACCTGCAATTCCAGTATGTCTCTCCGTGTGCGGTCCTCCACACACGAAATCAGATCTATCTGCACACGCAGATACGTTTCGTTCGTGTCTTTCGTTCCAAACCGGAGAATGAGACATCGGTCCGTTGACAAATTCATGCTGGCTGACCGAAGAGGAGACACACCAGAGTTAGACACACCGCAGTTATGCAAAGCAAGCAGACCGGTAGCAACGACGAAGAGCCGAACCGAAGGAACGGGGCAGAAACCGTCACTACACACATAAGGCACAAGCACATACGGACAGAGTGCCCGGAGACGGCAGACAGGGGCATTATGTGGATGAACACGGAGATGGTGGGAGAATAGATAAAGTGGGGAGACACAACGAAAATATGGGAGAACCGTGCACAGATCGTGGGGCACATGAGCAAGAAACAGAGTAATAGATGCTGGCTGGCACTTTTTGAGTATTCCTGGAGCACGCAAACAATATCTTCCGTGCGGGAGAGTGGGGGGGCAACGGCAGATCTAGGTACGATAGTAAGGGAAACGAGCCAGTAGACACGAAAAAAAAGAAACAAAAGCAGCCTACGACAACGAAGATGCAGGTTTTTAGAAACTAGAAGAAACAGATTTCCCGGGGAATACCTCTTTCGCATGGCACTCGCGACGGCTGGTGCTCCCCGGCGGTGACCGTTGCTCGTCCTGCTTTGGCCGCTGATGCTCCTGGCGGTGCCTTCCGCACTACACGCCGCGTTGCTCGTGTTGCGGTTCACGGTGAGGGAGAGCCTATCTTCCACCACCACCTGACGTCTCGAGACACGACTACCAAAGGACTGCCGGTGCTGCTCAGGCATCAGCTGCGGCACGTCAACCCAGCACCTCGGCCCCGGCTGGGTTGCACCCGTGTCTGTCACCCGCTCCCTTGGTATGTCGCACGGGTCATGGGCTCACCGTGACCCCGCTCTCCTTCGTGGCGACTGCCGCAGTTGTGAGGGTGAAAATCGTGTAGCTGCTCCTGTTGCTGTTAAATTTTCCGCTGCCGCTGCGGCGCCGTCGCGGCCATTCAAGGGACTTTTATGGAGCATTGGCGTCAGCGGCAGCGTCTTCACGCGCTGCTGCACGGAATGGGACAACTGATGATGTTGACACTCCTCGGGGGCGCTCGGGTACCCTAACACAATTCCTGCAGGGGTAGTGCTGCCCTACAGTTGGTGTCCACTCGCACGTGGCGTCTTCAGCAACTGCAGATACCCTTGATGCTACTGGCGCTCCTCCTGGCAACGCCGCTCCTTTAGTGCATCAGATGTCGCTATCGCCAGCCGTTTGACACCTCGTTCTGGCGTTGTCCGCGTATTTCCTCGATATGGCCTACGCGGTAGAGTCTTCGCGTTGTGCTCTCGCCACCGTCTCGTATCCATCAAGCGCACCTTCCACTTCTTGACACACGTGCTGCTCTACCGTCTGCATCAGTATGGCCGCTCCCTTTGGGTCCACACCGTCATACCAGAAGCTATTGCCTTTTCCTTTCGTCAAAGCACCACCGGCTGCAACACCATTCACAACACGCAATGCGGAGTAGCTGTCTCGGTGCTGCAGCTCTGATCTGTAAGCGCGTCGCGTCCGGCTTACAGAGCGCACGGCAGAAGCAACAAGGCGCAGCAGGCAGAACACCAAGACGGGCATTTCGGTGAGAAGGCATTGTCTCACCGCCTGAGGGATTATACAAACATGGGTTTCGGGCACGTTGCGTTGTAGAAAAATCGCTCAATCCGAAGAATAATGTTATTTGACGCTGGATGTAACAGCACCCCCACGATGGTCGTCGCCCACCGGCCTGGATGGACACAGGGACCAATCCCGCACTACCTTACCCTACCATCCACACTGGTCACGACAACATCAAACACATCTGTAACACCCTCTCGAGGGGATGTCGCTGTCACATCAACACGACCGAGTGCGGCAGCACCACCAGCACCACCAGGTGCAGCTGGAGGAGCCTCTCCCCGAAGTGGCAACGTCGGAATACCCGCTGAGATCAAAGATGTCAGTAACACCACACCCGACTACGGCGTAGAGTAGCCGTAGCTCTTCAGCGGTGACAGCTCTGAGATGCCAGAAGCCGCAGTACATCAGCGACAGCAGCAGGTGCCACTACTGGGCAGGGGCAGTGACAAAAAAGACAGCAAGAAAAGGGGGTGGTGACTACTTTCTAGACACAGCTCTGACCTGGTCGTAAAATGGAGTTGATTTAGAGGAGCAGGGTGTTGCCGAGGGTCGTCATATCCGAGTGACGCTTCTCGCGAACTAGTGCGATGATCACCAGCAGCACGTCCAGAAGGAGCAGCAACAGCATGAGCTGTGCCGGAAGCAGTCGTAACACCACAAACTGCAGCTTAACTCACACGAGCGTGCGGTGCCCGAACGCGGATAGATTTGGTTGCAGGATGTGCTTTGGTGGTACCAAGTGCAGCAGCTAGAGCACCTCCTGTTGACTAGTTGAGAAGGGCAAATTCACGACAGCAGGATCAGAACGAACAGAGGCATCAGCTCAAATCCAACGCAGCAACACGGAAAAGACTATGCGGTCTCACAGGGCTGGGAGGCAGATCAGAACAGGTAGCATCAGCAAGGATTCCCAGCACTCAAAAATTGCTACACGCGACTCCACTGGAACGGAAATACCAGCAGGACACAGAGCCCTTGCACAAACACGATTAGCAAGGCTGAGTGGACCCCTAATCAAGCGCAAACACCTGGCGTGCCACACAAAGGCGCGTGCATCATAGAGCTGTCGCAGTGGCCACCAGGACACCTCCACGACAATATAAAGGACATCGGCAGCACTGAGGGCAGCGGAAAGAGTACACTCCACCACTTCAGAAGGCGGAAACTGCTGTACACGTCTCTGTGTAAGGATCAGTTCTTGAGAGAGCTTTCAGCCAAAGTGAAGGAACAAACACGCGGCGCCGTTTCTGCGGAAGAGATGGGCGACGAGTAGATACAGAGATAAGGGGTTGCCCAACAGCCTTCACACGCAATGATACACATATCTGTCTCCGCATACACATACGCGCAAAGCCAGAACAACTTTTAGTCACATGGATGCGGATACGCGTGTTTGTGTCTACGTGGAACTAGTAGGGAATTCCTCAAAGCCAAGCAGGCGAAATGTTGAAGCGAGAAGAAGTGTTGGAGGCAGGGAGCAACACTCCAGCGGGTACGCCGCAGTGGACGCCGCTGCTTGTCAATGGGAAGACAAGCGGTGTCACGGTGCCTGCTGTTGTTGGCCGCGGCTATAGCACCGCTGTTCACGCGGGACGATGGAAGGTATGAAAACGAAGTCAGGCGGAGGTCCTGCCGACCAAAATGGTGTTGTTGATGTTACCCAGCAGCGACGGGAAGGTTTTATTGATGGGCTGGTGCATTTCCGGTAGGAGCGAGACCGGGCGCTATTGTCTCGGTGACGGAAGCTGCAATTGCATGACCATCCCAGCAGCCTCCGCCCAGTCACGGCGCGGTGGACACGGGACACACGCCGCTGAAACAACGCGTTATCGGCAGCGGCACGCAGCAGTGCAGCTACAGTACCACAAAAAACACCGTAGCGGCAGCAGTGACAGCAACACAGGAAGCAGGTCCACCGCCGTGTGCGGACGTGTCTGTCACGTACAAAATGTAGACACGCCGCGTTACCACGGCAGCAGCGCCGTGTCCGGTTGCTGTATTGGTACAGGAGGCTTCTAAGCGGCAGGTGCAGCAGTGCGGACGGAAGCAGCAGGAGCACCTGTGGCTGCAGCAACAGCAGCAGCTCTGGCGACCGGAGCGGCAGACGCTGGACTGCCGGGAGCAACGGTGGCTGCAAAGCTTTCGGCGGTGCGTGGTGCAGCAATACACGGCACAGCAGCAGTGTAGCATAGCTGAGTTCACATCCTGCGCTCAAGGATGAGTACGACGTCACCTAATTTGCAGAAGCCCCCAACGTACAGCAGCCCGCGGCATAGCTTCTGGTCATTTCTGTTTCCGGCAGCGAACATCAGCAAACACAGCAAAAGTGACACAGGTCGCAGCAGCAGTACGTAGGAGTTGCACCCGCCACGAAGGGTGCCGGAACTACACTGACGTGGCGAAGCAAAAGCAACACAGTGACACAGCTGCACTGCGCTGCTGAGCGGCAAGCTGGCGCACAAAAGGTCGCAGGGAACTCGACCGAAGTTGATTCCTTCTGTAGTGGAGACAGCAAGGAGACGGCCTACCTGTCACCACAATACAGGACAACGAAGCCTTAAGTTACTCGTTTGGAGGTGCATCTAAGTAGATGCACCTCCAAACGAGTAACTCAAGAGATGACTAGGTGTGCGTGTGGGAATAAACAGGATGGGCAACGACTAGACCATACTACAGATGTCCAGGTGGGCAGTCAGTTTTTTCTCTGCGGAGCTGTCGGCCCAAGGGGGCGCAAGTACCCGTTTTCAGGATACAAGTGGCCAGTGCGCTTTCACTGGCCCAAGCGACGTCAGTCTAAATTCTGTTTGTTTGTAAATATTCGACAAGTGAACGCTCACATACACGTTCAAAAAATGAGTACAAATATGGAAGTGGCTAGGTACCCGGATGCACGTAAAGCGTGAAGAGCGCGTGCAAACACTTGAAGTCGGACATTCAAGATTGAAAATAAAGGACCCGGCGCACTCATCGAGAGGCCGTCAGGAGATTACAGTCTCGGGATGTTTGCCGTAGCTCCTACAGTTGTGGGCGCACCGATTCCAGTAACGATATCAGGAGTACGGATAGCAGATGCTGCTCTGAGGATGTGAGCACGGTACAGCACTGGTGCGAGCAAAATTTCCCACCTTTAGAATGGCCTGTGGAGAGGTGGAGAGAATTATTTGAGTTAGCGGTGATTGGATGCTTGTAATGGCGGGATTACTACTAGTGTTGCATCTAAGACTGGTCGTAGCACAAAGACTAGCAGTAGTGGTGGCGAAAAGCTCTGTGTACCGGGGCTGGAGAATCTTTTGACAGTAGCAGCACTAGCATAGAAGCTGGTGGAAGAAGTTTGTGAGTGCTGCAATAGTACCACTGTGAGCACCGACTGTACTAAGAATAGTAGTAGTGATATTAACAATAGCACTGTGGTGAAAGGCGCTACATGCGAGTCTCACCACACGCTTAATACGTAAGTAGTGCTCAGACGCTTTACGTGTTCTGCCTGCCCACCTGAGTACAGGATCGACGACTGCGTGTACGTTGAAACGTTGAGGCCAGTCGCATTGCGTGTACGTACGTGTATGTTAATCTACGAACCTTAGGCCTCGCAAGCGTCCAGTTACGAGGTCTGTTGAAGCCGCAACTTACAGGCGGGAACGGTGTGAACATTCTGCGAGAGTTGGCGTTACACGTGAAACTGTCTGTATAGGTTTATGGATGTACATACAATTGCGCACACCATTGTGGATCAATATGTCTTCCTATCTGTATCTCTCGACCTACATGTGGACGTGACACGCAGCAACGCTTCAGCATGTATCTCTCACACATTAAGCATCACCACTAAACTGTCCAATGAAGCATAGCCTACGTAGTGACTACTCGAAAGAGAAACTCTGCACGTACTCGATGCGGGCAGTCATCATTGAGATGGGAGATCGTGTGCTGACGGCAGACTCACGGACTCTCCACCTTTTGTGCTGCGTAATGTATTGCCCGCGCGATCCTCTATGTGAACACGTAGGTCTCTCAGTAGTGTTACGCTAGCCCTAGACACGCTTTGTCTAGTTTGTCAGACTGCAGTGAGGCGACTCCGTGCTTTTCTCCCCAGTGTGAAACGTGAACCGAAAAAGCGTGTTCCACGAAGATTTGTGGGGAGACGCTTTTGGATTTCCAGAGGGCAAAGATCTCCCTCGCTTTAGTAAGGCATCGATGCAAACGCGACGGGCTTCTGGAAGTGAGCTGGTAAAAAGGCTGCCTCACATACACTATCAGTCAAATATCTTTGCTTTAGTCAACTATAAGCAAAGACCGCCTGTGTTCCCACTGTGTAGGTAGGGTGCAGTTGTCGGAGCAAACTGGGTGGTCGTCCCGAAGTGTCGTACTGCTGAGACTCCCCACAACGCGTAGCCGATTTCTGTTTAGACGTGTTTACATTTACGGAGTGATGCGGACGTATACGCAGTGTATAGAGACAGCCGCCACACATTGTTTGAACATGAATTATGTGTGCACAAGCGGAGCTGGATGGAGGCATATTATATGTTGTCCGACGACGGGTCTTGTGCACCGGTAAAGCGTTGCAGAGACCGACATTCTTAAAACAAAAGCCCTTATATTTCTTTGATACAAGGCCTGCTTGAGCATAGCGAAGTCAGCAGGTACATTCAAAAAGTATTCACGCACATATATACATATATATGTAATTAGGAGAAAGAAGTCAGGGCGCCGCTAGTAGTTGAGAGATATGACAACGTGGAATTCTGCTCAGTGATGAATGTAGCGTACAAGCGCCACTTTTACTACCACGCACATTGTCGGAAGACGTCCGGCGCAGCGTATGCTTTCGAATTCAATAGTTCGGAATGCTTCCGTTCATATGAGTGGTTACGTGCGTTTATATCGACCGACAATGTTTTCCGACGTAAGTTGATGTTTTACAGCTTCTGCGACAGACGCCACATGTTTATGGGCATGCAGCGTTGAGCCCACCATGTACATTTGTACACACATACACGTATTTAATTACACACAGCCTTGTAGCTGTTTAGTCCGTGTCTCTCAATAACTAAGTCATTGCTTGTGCGACACACGCATATCCTCTGCACATACCACAAGCGGGCTGCTCATTCTTCCCCCATACTGATACATATATATATATATATATGTATATATACATCCTCATATCTGTGCTTCTCTTCGGCGACTGGGTGTCTGTACGAAGCAGGAGGAGGCCACTTTCTTGCAGAAGTCGAAACGTAACCATGATCCTAATTCTAACAGGGGGTCAATTCACCAGTTTGCGAAAGGGCAGCTGCTTCTTCCCCAATTATCACAATGCTGATTGGCAGGCTGAGAAGGGTCGTCTGGCAGTGCTTGAAATGTTTCACGGGAAGTCCTTGCAAGGGGGAGACACGGACAGAGACTTTCACGGTCATGTCAATAATTCTTTGGCTATGCAAGACCACTGCGATAAATCCGGGTAAGCTTACGCGCAGTGGGGTGTTGCATAAACGTCAACGCACGTATTTGTAACGGTCACGTCGAGCTGCGGACACGAATGAGCACACGTGCTCAAATGTGTACATCATCACGCGCCTGCCGTGCAGTGAACCAGATATATCTCTATGTCTAATCAGATTTACCTAGAACTTCTTGGCCGCAATGCATATTATAACACGAATCTGCGGACCGGTGAATGCAAGTCAGTATCTTCAGCAAGAGGAAAAGAAGGCGTCCTGCCTTTGCAGCTGCAGCAGAGCTGAGTCAACTCATCGTGAGATTCTGATAACAAGTAAGCAGATCTGATCGATGTCCCTTTATCACGAACCGACTTTAATGGTAGCCTTTGTAGCGATGAGTCCCACTAGTGTGCTTGTACACAACGCAGGCTCACTATTACAATAGGGTCAAACACTGGGAAGCAAACATTCTTTAAAAGGAGGCTGTATGCTGCCAGCCAGTCTGTGTACGGGTATGAGAGGCCATGGTGAATTCCGTAATTCACGAATATATCTAAATATGCATATCAAGCGGTTGTACGTACGTCTCCACACGAACAGATCTCTACTGATGTACGCCAATCTGTGGACCAGTACCTCTACACTTGAACTGAGTTGAAGCGCATCCCACTTGTTTCGCCTTTCATTCCACGTATGAACAAATGTGTGCATATGTATGTATGTGTGTATGTACGTATGTATAACCGCAGTGGAACGTCTGAAGAGAGACAACTGTGGAGATATCAACGCACACTCGTATTCGCGAGAGCGCTGTATACGGCAGGCAATATGATCTGAGAGAGCCGCGCGTCGCCTTCCAGCAGATGATCGTGTGGATCAAGAGATATAACTAGATCTCAAGGCTGTTTTTCCAGCGTCAGCTGCGAGCGTCGTTTTGTGTGTGCGTCTGCAGATAATCGTGTGGAGTAGGCCGTGTAACTAGAACCCAAGACTGTTTTTCCAGCACCAACTGCGGGCGTTCCGCCACTCGCAAGCAAGAATACGAGCCATACCAGAGCCCTCATACCCGTAGAAAGGCTCCTCTGTGAAGAAGCGTTTCTGACGGCGTAGAAGTAGTACGTGTGCGTCAGTTCATCATCTATTCTACACGCTGCGAACTACTGTAGCAGGTATGGATCTTGTCAGTGTGTCGGCACTGCTGAAAGTTCGCAATACGTCATACGTATTCGCGTGTGCAGCTGTGTGGAACTATGTACGTGCACACCTGTGTATGTACATATGTGAGGATTCAGGTGCACGTTTGCTCACATAGACGCACATCTCTCTGAATCTGAGTATATTTATACAGATACACGCATACGCAGGGTGCCAGCGACACAAAAGGTATGCCTGCATACGTAGTACCGTGTCCGTCCACCAAGTCTTTCTCCCACGAGCAGCTTGCTGAGCGCCTTGTCTACGTATAGTCGCATGCAGACCCGTACCCCAAATTGGTAGAGCAGGAATGCTGTAGCAATGCTCCACGTAGCGAATCCTAGCTTTCACCTTGCAGCGATGCGTTCATATGAAACGTTGTCGTGCAGAAGTGCAGCGGCGCACCGCATTGTTCATGTAGATTCGCTGCACGGAGACTCTGTGTCCGCAGCCGGTAGCAGAGAACATGTGCAGGGCAGATACCGCCTACTAGCAGTGCAATTGTGTTCGCAACTTGCATACACTTCTGCCTCTCAGCAAACGACAGCCAGGAGCATATCCAACCGCTTTTTCTTTTAACAGCTCGGAATATTCGCACACGTGCCGCACACGCAGAAAATCAATGTGAGGCAGGACGTTGCAGCAGAGCCGGTGTATTCTGCACGTAAACCCGTATGTACTCCTGGCAGGCAATTGTGAACTCGCGTAGAGACGCCGTGTTCCGAGGCGTGGCCGTAAGTGGCAAGAAGAGCCCTCATACGAGACGAAAGAACAGTAGCGACAGTTTTGTTGCGGAATGGACAACCAGCAGCCGTCCTGGCAACGATTGCAGGTGCCGCAGGGAGGGGCGGTTGATGCACCTTTTCTTGCCGCAGCGTCCATACCAGTGATTTCATGCGCCACCGTTATGAGTTTAGTGCTGCACTGGCGTCATGTCAGAAGTTGGTGGCACTAAGTTCGTTCACTCGTACCGCTCCATGTCCACGCAGGCGCGAGAAGAGGACGGAGGCAAACAACGGCACTGCACGAAGAGCACCTCATACGCCGACGGGCAGCAGAGAATTCACGAGAGAGCGTTCGTGCAGAGCCGCTTCAAAACATGAAGTCTTGAGGCGCGGCGACCAGTAATACACCAAGGCTGCGCGCACGCATTTTCAGAGCAATAGACCCAGCACCCGTGCTGCAGTGTTGCACGCCTACTTAATGAGTACAGGGGAAACGTTCGTATTCTCAAAGCCGCCGAGTTTCACATATCGCGCTGCTGCTAGCAGCCCCGGCGAGGAAGAGTCGTGCGTAGCTACGCTGCATGGAGTCGTTCTCCTATCACTAATCATCAGCAACCGCGAGTATGTGGACACGCTGCATGAATGTTTTGTTGCAGCAGCCACCAGGAGGAGAATGTGGTGCAACGCTGTCGCAACTAGAGCTCTGTGAATCAAGAGCTGGGCGCACAACACGCTTGCAACAGGGCTACGTGCCTGTGAGAGCGCAGTTCAGGCGTATCGTTTGGTGGCTGCCACCGGCAGCAGCAAGGAAGCCGCTACATACCTTGCGCGCATCCCTTTCAAAAACAGCAGCAGGGATGCGGCACGGACTCGCCACGTGTAGAGCCTGGTCCTTTTCCGTGGCTGCTGTCCCAGCACGTGAATAGCAGCGCTGCGTGCCTGTTCACTGACAGCAGCCCCTGATGTCGCAGCAGCCGTAGCCATGCTGCAAGCAGCACTGCCCGCGACAGGAACTACTACGCGTCAGTGCCCGTCACTTTACATTTCATACACGCTAGTTTCACTAGCGTGAGACCCTTCCTCGGTAGGAATGTTGTAAACGAAGCGTCGTACGTGTAGGCAGCCAACGCCTTTCGAATAAAACACAAACCTTATTTGGTAGCAACCGCATTGTCTAAAGGATAATCACCGTCAACAGGACGTCGACGGGGGGTGCAGCGCCCCATGTCCTGCTCTCTTAATGCCCCCCATCAGCAGAAGAGGCGTAGGCGTACAGCATGCTTCCATCCATCGCACCGGCTTGGCGCGGGAGAAGCCGCACGGGACCTCTTCAGACAAGTACAGCCGCCCCGTAACAGATCCACGTGGATGCCCACACATGCCTATACCACTACAGACACATACGCGTGTATAAATACACTTATTCAGGGACATAAACGTTTATGTACACACACGTATGCAGTAATGCTTTTGCTTCTCATACACGCGTAGAATGTTGTTAATGTATCACAAGCAATATTTGACCAACGCCGACGTATATATATGTATATATATATATATATATAGATAGATGTATACGGCTATTCACGGGAGTGCACGCGTACTGTTCAAACAATGGAGGGTCCAAGAAGCAGGCCAGGACGGGACCTATCAAAGCCGTCGGCGGGCACCTGCTGCAGCAACACGCTTTCCACTTCGTCTTCCTGCGGCAGCACAAGAAAAGACCCGCAGCAGATGCAACCGCGTCAACCAACCATCTCACCAGAAGGGGCACCACTCCGTTCACTCTCTGAAGTGCGCGCACGCCACTTATCTGACCAGGGGCCTTGTCACAGCTAAAACCATCAAATGTGAGAAGAACGCGACAATGCGGAACGGGTAGGAGACACAGCGTGCCCTCTTCCTGTTCTTCACACGTGTGGGAAGAAAAGAAAGATACACAACTGCCGAAGTACCGGCTTAGGAGAAATGACGGGCCGAGATTCACACAGACTCGCACAGCAGCGCGTGAGTGTACGAAATGCGAAAGATGCGACGCCTCAGTGGGGAAGCCCCGCATGCAGACAAATTGAAGCGGAGGGCAGCCCATGCGTGCACGCGACTCTCCCGCAAAACCCGCACGAACATTCAAAGAAATTATTCAACTGCACAAAAGCAGTCCATGTATGAGGACGTAAAGAACATGTTCACTTGCGCGACACAGACAAGACGAAAAGGGAAGCGCGCTCAGGCAGCTGTGGCAACCAATCGCAGGAGCACGCGTGACGCATGCAGGCAGTTGCAGGTGAAGCAAAGAGCGGCGCTCGCTCACCCCCTTTAAGGCAGAATATGAAGAAAAACAAACAACAGAAGGGGGACGAAGAAGAGAAACGGAACGGCCCGTGATAATGCGCGCGTCGACTGAAATATAAAGAAGCGTAAGACGCACTGCTCGTCCACACAGAAAAGCAGAAAAAATGAGCTGAGATCACAGGTGCCAGAGAATACCCATGCAGCAAGTGGCCCCTTCGCGGATATACATCTTGACACAACTATGTATACAAACGTATGCATTTACATATATACATTCACATATGTATATACATATGTATATAGGCGGCCGCACGTACCGCAGGTCCACCATGCAAACGCTGACGCAGTTCCCGCGTTTGTATTTTGTGTGTGAACAGGAATACGCGCAGATAGCAGGGGTGCTACTACATATCTAACATCACGTGTACATACAGTAAGTGGTGTCACAGCAGCTGTACGTACACCAGGCAGTCTAACCACGTCAACTCACACGAATCATCCTCCAGATGCCAATCACCTCAGACGTCTGCAGAGGAGTTACCCCACATACGTCAAATCAGGTGTCTGTACAGTGAGCCACCGCACACCCGTCACATCGGGTGTCTGTACAGGAGCCACCGCACATACATGTGGAAGCAGGTGTGTGTGTAGATGTGCACACACGACCCCAAGGAAAGTAAAGTGGCTATACAGGAGCAACGCTGAGGGGGCGCGGAAGGCAGTAAAATGAGACCGCAAGGATCAGCCAGGGGCACACACTGAATATTGAGTGGAGGAACTTACTAGGAAGCGCTCGTGCAGCCAGGTCAAGCGGTCAGAGATGATTTCCTGTTCGTTCAGGCGCCGGTACTTGAACGTGCTGTACACCGTCTGGCAGCGCGGACGCAGCGGCGCAGGCAAGCCACGCAGTCCCACGCGCGCGCACATGCCACCCACAAGACAGCAGCAGCACACACACACACACACACGCACATATAAATATACGTACACCCATATACACATCGACGCATCCACCCATACACATCCACCCACACGCACACACATATACATATACACACGTATATACGCACACGTAAATACAGATGCACACACACACACACACACACATACATACACGTACATAAACGCACACACATACTCATACATAAATAAACACACATATGTCCACGGGTAAGCCCGTACAACCAGACATACACACACACTCACCCACGAGACCTCCGGAGACGCAGCAGGCTGTCACACGGGTCGCGTCAGTGAGACGTGCAGAAAAAAGAGACATTCTCTGTCTGCTGCTCTGCGCGCGGAGGGCGTGCACTCGTGCTCCGCCCCCCCGTCTACCTCGGCCTTGCAGAACTGGCAATTCGGCGACTCTACAAATGCTTCTCTAGTGTACGCACCTTGAGGCCACCGTAGAGGTAGGGGACGCTGAACAGGAAGAGGAAGAACGGGCCAACATTCGCTTCGTTCCAGAAGTAGTCCGAGTCGAAGTACTGCTTCCATGACACCCTACATACAGCGAGCCCACGCAAAACTCGTATTTCCACCGACGTAGATTTGTTTGTTCGGCCTGCCGCACGCTTCTACATCTTACTGTCTACACACCGAGACTCTCATATATTTATATATGCGTATGACCATGTGCGTGCACGTAGTCTCGGTAAAGGTATGTGTATCTTCTACGTTGGTGTGTGCCTATATGCACATAGAGATATAGCTCATTTACACATATATAAATATATATATATATATATATACATAGAAGTATGCATTCTCGTGTGCATTTACGTGTTTATATACCAGTGTACATATATACTCCGATGCGCGTGTGTGTGTGTGGGGATATACATGCACTTCAGGAAAGCATATATATATATATGCGTATCAACGTGGGTGTATACTATGGGTATACTTTCTCTGTTTGCGCGCGTATGTGTATGAGTGTGCGAGTGGATCTGGGGAGAAGGGAAATCGCTGGAACGTCTTCCTGCAGACTCACCTCCCTCTGCATGCCCATCTGCGCAGAGGTTCGCCTAGGTGTCTGTGCCTACTCGCGCGTGAAGTGGTGCGTGTGAAGTGCAGACTCCCCTCCATATATATATATATATATATGTAGGTACGTACATTTATACATACAGACACGTATGTATGTGTCTATACATACATATATATGCATATGTGTGTGTGTGTGTATATGTCCAGATATATGTGTAGGTGCGTGTACATACACAAATACATTGACTTGTGTACGGCCCTTTCACTGACTCCAAACTTGCAGGTCGGTATAACAATGAACTCGCACCAGGAACTGCAGGCAGTCACGGACGACACGTTGGTAACTGCTGCAGCAAAAGCAAGGCCATTTGTAGCAGCGGAGCAGGAAGCCTGAGCGCCAGAGCGGCGCACGCGTCCCACCACCGGCACCAGAAAAGCGAAAAAGCGCAGCAGCAGCAGACGCATCTGCGACGCAGCGGCAGTAGAAGTGAGAGAGCGGGAAGAAGCGGCAGAGCACAGCAACCAGAGGAGCAGCAGCTGCATCAAGAGAGCCAGGAACAGCCGGGAACTGCAGTAGCAGCAGTAGCAGGAACTACAGCAGCCACACGAACAGCAGCAGCACTGCAGGTCAAGCACGAAACGCAGCAGCAACTGCACACGTGCCAACTGCGGCACCACCTGGGCCATACCGAGTCACACCACCCGGCGTATCACTCGCAAAGGCAGCGGCAGCAGACCCCCATGCGCCTCCTTCACCCGGCGCGCACGTAGGAAATTCCTAAGATAGTTTTCCCACAAGCGGCAGCGATACTGAGCTGCACGTCGCGCACGTGCAGGAGGCAGGCAGCATAGCAAAAAGGTGCGCCCGTTCCCCACCTGGGTCTCTCTCTGGCAGTGGCTTCCTTCCATACAGCGAGAACGCGGGAGGTGGTTTTGCTGCCGCTGCTGCTGCTGCTGACGATGCTCGTGGGGCCGCTGCTGAACAACCGTCGGGCAGACAGCCGCAGAAAGCAGGCGTTTGCCAGCATCGTCGCGGACTATTATCACTCCCGCTACTGCAGCACCCACCAAGTTCTCCGTTCAGACAGAAGACGCATGTACGTGTATGGATTAGGCACACACAGATGTGCGGGTGCTGCTGTCACTGCTAAAGCATCTACGTGACCATGCATGTGTTGAGGGGAACGAACGTGCGCGGATCCAGAGGCGGTTTTCTGACGGAAAGCACCCCCTCAGTCTTCTATGGAGGCAAGCGACAATAAGAGAAACATACGCTGGTGTAGCAGTGTATACTGACTTTCCCTACATACGTAGATAGTCAGATACGTGTATGTGTATATATTGGTATATACTCACTGCATCCATGTAGGTAGACGATCAGGGAGGTACACATACATACATTTATCTATATAGACTCTCCCTACTTACGCACGTATACAACCAGGGAGATACATATATGTATATATATGTATATAAGGATATGAGCTCATTCTCTTTACACAGGGAGATAATACGAGAGGTGCATATATGTACATATTATATGGAATGGGACAAGCGTTGTGTAGCTATTGCAGCCGCTGTCACACACATCAACGTCGCAGGAGACTGCGTTTTTCTCGCTTCGCGGCGCTTCCGTTGGTGTCCTGCAGTTCGGCACCCCTTGCATCTCGGTCGCCTTCCTACACATTCGTATGCACACAAATATTTGTCGGCAGTGAATATTGCCGCCGTCCTTCTCCTGCTGCCGCTGCTGTGTCTGTGACACTTCAGGCAGCGAGAGAGAAGACGTTGTGGTGATGGCGGAAGCAGGACGCCAGAAATTCCCGGGAGACAGAGGGGGGCAGACAGGGAAGGTGTTCGAGCGTGGAGGAGCCGAAGGACGGCTGGAGCGGAGAGCTGTGTTCTGCAAGAGCAAAGACGGAGACAGAGCCCTTGAAAGTCGTGAAGAGTTTGACTTCAAGAGTAAAACGGCGGAAAAGAGGGCCCGTCACGGAGATGACCGGTGGCTCCAGACGCGGAAACGCACGGGAGGACGAGCCTGGCGAGATGAATGCTGAGGAGGACGCCAAATGCGTACAAATGGTGAGACAAAGCGTTTTTACAGAGAAAAGGAAGGCATCCGCGTGGGGAAGACGAATTTGGTCCCTTTACGTCGCGCAGCTCCCAATGTCGACGACGCTGAAGTGTGTGCGCACCGTGGGTTCGGCACGTAAGAAGACGAGGACGGAAAATAATAGATGGAGAACGAACTAGGGACAGATTACTACCGTTACAAACGACAAAGTGAAACTACAATGACGCCGGAAGAACGAACATGTACACGAGAAGTCACTATTAAATTCTGTCGTCGAAGGCAGGTCGTGGTGTGGTTTTATTTCCGTCCACGAGTCGTTTACATCTCGAGGAACCTCGAGTAGCGGCTGTTTTCCGTGGACCAGCAGGACCTATTGTAAAACAGAGGAGCACCCCATCAGCCGCCGTCTTCCGTAAGAAGAAAGCGAGCCTCTTTTCTTCCTGTTGTGAGTGTGCCAACCTAAGAGCGCGACCACGCGAAGTACAGCAGTACGGCGGCAGCAGCAGTAGCAGCAGGCGGAGAGGGGAATGAAGATAGCACGGGCAGCTACGGAGACTGGCGGACACCGACAACGAGGGGGCCGGTAGCAAGAACACCAGCAGCAACACCGGGCCACCCCCAGCAGCATATTAGTGTAGTACGAGGGGCAACAGCAACATCAGCAGCAGCAGCACGGCCACCAGCAGCAGCAGCAGCAGTCCTCCCCTGCAGCTGCAGTACGACGGGCTGGAGTATCGGGAGCAAGGAAGACCTCGAACAGCAGCAAGAGGCTGCAGGAGCGCCAGAGCGAGATACAGTCGATCTAGAGTGGTGGCCGGGAGCAGATCCTGTGGCGGCCGGGGCTGCAAGACTATTTTTCTTCTGTTCACGCAGTGTCAAGACTAGGTCGAACCTCTTCTGCCGTATCACCGCAGAAACATGGCTGCCTACGCAGCAGCCAAGGAGAACGAGGAAGGCCGCTAGTCCGAACGCGCGCAGTTCAGGATCACGACGTGCCGCACACACGGTTCCAGCAGCCCGCTTCACGATGACCAGCTGGTTTTCAAGAAAATCCGTCCTCCACCGAAATGTGAGAGTTATCAACTCGTGCTAGTCTGTCGTTCTCGCCGCCGCGCGTGAAAGAGAGTCCGTGTGCGAGAGACCTTCCTCGCAACAGCGGGACGCTGCTGCTTCTTCCCGCTGCTGCTGCAGACGTCGGTGCTACTACACATCTACAGGGACAGACACACACACTTTTAACTTCCCCCTCATAGCCTTCCCTATGTTCCTGCGGCTTTGCAGCTACGTCCGGCAAAACAGCTACAGAAACATTTCTCTCCATTATCCGTGTCTACACACGCGGCGGCCAGCGCAGAAGAAAGGTTCGCTCCTGTGCACATATCTGGCTCCTGCAGCCGCAGCTGGCACTGAGCGGATGGCTTCCTTTATGAAGCAGCGGCGGAGGGACGACCCACCAACGTGACGCGCAGTAATTCGAGCAAAACGACTCGATACATACGGTGGAACTGCTGCAGCAGCTAAACACTTCGAGTGGAAAGCGCAGAGCCGTGCCCGCGAGAGACAAACACAAGCTTTTTGTGTTGCCGTGCACGCTGGACGTACAGGACCATGTATTTACGTATGCATACGTGCGCCTACACGTATTCCGTGTATACATAGATGTGTATCGGATACGCATACGAAAGCCTTGGACGGGCGTCTGTAGGCGGTTCGATTCTTATTGAGGTGGGCCGAGCAGAAAGATGTGCTGCGAACCAAAACTTCAGCCGGCGACTGCTCTGCAAATTTGGCTCTTCTCTCTTTGTCTCCTCCTGTACACACAGCAGCATCGGTATTTCTTCACAAGGGACGACGGGGAAGTGACAGCAGCAAATTCGCTGGGTCAGCTGCCTGCATCTCCCTTTCCCGGACGGTCTTCCTTCTTTCAAGAAGTAGATAGTAGACAGGAAACCTCTCATGAAACTGCCCGTTCCCAGGCAGAAATATACTCGTAAGCGTGTAAGTGCATATATATATACCCTGAGGCAGAACATATACTCGTAAGCGTCTGTATGCCTTTCTCTCTGTCTCTCCCCCCGTTTTCTGTGTAGCTACAAGGAGGCATACGTGAACAGGGACGCACGGAGTATATACGGGTGTACACGCACATATATCAAGTCGTACCGACGTGTCGGTACACGTATGTACGTGAAGACATTTCTCCACATATATATATATATATATATATATCATACATGTAGCCACACCTGTGCTTATACGCGTGTGCACACATATAATGTATGTACATATGTTTAAAAGTGCCGTTGCCGCCTCTACCTGTCCGGCAGAGGCTTGTTGCTGCTGTCTCGCTACACAGAGAGAGCTTTCCTTCTCGTATTAGTGTTACGCCATTGGGAAGGTCTGCAGCTGTCCAGCAGCGTCAGCACTTAAACAACGAGAGAGACGCAGCAGAGAGGCAGCAGCTTCACTGTCAGCAGCAATATAGGAGTTAGCAGCCAGTGGACACCGAGCAGTAACAGCAGCAGCACTCCCAGCAGCAGCACTCCCAGCAGCAACATCCGCAGCAGCGCAGCAGTGATAACCTTGGCAGGAGCAGCGACATGGTCGCCCAGACGCAGTGCCGGCGGTGCACCTTCTTCTGGAGCAGCAGCAGCCGCCCACCGAGTCACGTGCAGCAGAATAACGAGCAGCAGCAGCAGCAGGACCAGAGGAGCGGCAGCGTCGGCGCGGAGCAGCACCTGCACTGGCAGCAATAGCAGCAGCAGCGGCAGCAACGCAAGGCAGCTGCCTCAACGGCAGCAGCAATACTACCAGCGATCCAGCAGCAGCAACTCCGGCGCAGCGGGGCAACTTGTCAAGAAGCAGCGGGAGTGGTGATTCTCGCGCAGGAGCAGCGCCTGAAGCAGCTGCAACGCGCTCGACCCAGAGCAGCGACAGCTGCCCGTCAGCGGTGTATGGAAGCAGCAACGGCAGGTTGTCCTGGAGCAACAGGTGCAGGGGTAGCGAGATAAGGAGGAGGAAGAGCAGCAGCAATAGCCTTTCCGCTGCCATCAGCTTTCGCAACAGCAGCAGCACCGTTGTTCCGTCGCTGGTGGCTGTGAGAAACGGCAACAGCAGCAGCAGTGCAGTACACGGACGCAGTGGGGAAATGTCTCGAGCACGTTCTTGGGGCACCTGCCTCGCAACAGCGCTGCAGCAGCGACGTCCTCCTGCCCTGCTGCCACACCGAGCTGCAAGGGGCGGACGCAAGCAGCACACGCGACAGCCGATGCGGGAAAAGGAAACTCTCACGCAGCTGAGAAGAAGAGCGGCAGCAAGAGAGGAAAGTGGAGCGTCTTCTGAAAGGAACCTTTCGCCAGGGGCAGTCCCACTTCCCACATCAGCAGCAGCATTGCACACCGCAGCAGCCGCACTCTCCACACCAACAGGAGTTCCTCACACAGCAGCAGCAGCACTCCACAGATCAACAGCAGCAGCAGCACTCCACACGCCAACAACAGCAGCACGTCGCAGAGCAACAGCGGCACTGCACACACCAGCAGCAGCAGCAGCACCGCACACAGCAGCTGCAGCGCTCCACGCAGCAGCAGCAGCAGCACACCACAGAGCAGCAGCAGGGTCGCGGACAACAACAACGTTGCACGTAGCACTCAATGTAGCCAAAGCGAGACGGCACATGGCAGCGGCAGTATCATCAGCAGTAGCTTGGCCGGGACCAGGAGGAACATGCCGCGCGGCAGTAGCAGCAGGGACGGGAGCTTGCCCTTCCCCAGGACGACAATTAGCAGCCATGGCAGAGAATGCGTACACCACACCTCTGCTGCAGCTGGCGTGGGCATGCAGCAGCAGACGAGCTGCGCACAAGTACGCAGCCCCTCACAGTCCCAACCTGCTGCTGTTGCGGCGACTGATACAGCAGCGGTTGCAGCCCATCCTCTTCTTCCTTAAAAATGACCTCACCATGGGAAACTACGTGTACGACAAACACTTCCGCGTAAGAGCTGCCCCCTCTCGCTTCTTTTCGCTTCTGCTGCCTCTCTCTGTGCTGACCGCTGCTGTTGCTCCACTGAAACCCGCTGCTCCTGCTCACGCGCGAATGCTTCTCTTTGCCGCTGCTGTCGCTGTGGGCGCAACAGGCGTGGCGCGGCTGCCGTGCTGCCGCAGAGATGTCTGGATGATGCTGCCCTGCTCCTGCAGAGAGTGTCACCACGTGCCTCCTGTAACTTCTCCCACGCTGCACCGCCTGTGACAGGTACACGAGCTGCTGCGTTCTTTACTTCCCAGCAGCTGCTCGGGACGGACCGGAGTCTGCGAGCAGTGGTCGTCAACATTTTAGTCCGTTGTTGTTTATCTTCATGTATATATTGCCCGAATACTCAAACACAGACATTATATGAAATGGGAAGACGTACCTCGAATGCCTGCGCAGGTCGACTTCAGTGGGACCGGCAACCTCCGCGACAGCTTAGACAATTTCACCCCTATCTGCGCATACACATATATATATATATATATATATATATATGTGCATGTTTATATGTCTGTGCATACACGAATGTATGGACGCATGCAAGCTACTGTCGGTAGACGGACGGCCATGTACCATATCCCATATATGTACATTAATGTGTGTGCAGGGGTGTGCCAAGGTATGCGCCCGCACCAGTCCGTACAAGTTCGTCTCTCTCTATATATTCTTGGCGTGTTCCTCGATGTTGCTGTGCTCCGGATGGTGGAAATGTGGTGGGTCAGCGGTACTTGCCTTTTCTTGTACGTTACGGAGGCAGGTCTACTGCTACTGGTGTGACCCGGCTTCACTACCGCACACACCTGAACATGCAGTTTTTTCATTCTTATTGAGGACGCAGTGGCGATCGCGTGGCGGTCGTCAACAAATGTGGCCGCGGGTTCATGTCCCGTCGACCGACGCTTCGGGTGTATGTCCACCCCAAGTCACGTCTCGTCGGTACCGCGCCGAAGTGTCGTGACACCGCAGATGCCTAGGTGTTTCACTGCCAAGAAGCGACTCTCTCCACCCGGTTGCAGCACCTCTGAAATTATAGGAATTGGATGTTCTTCACGCCTTCCGGCTGCCTCCTGGTGGCTGAGAGTACATGCGTCTGCGCTCTCGAAAAAAGGAGAAGTGCTGGGCTCCGCTGGACTGTTTTCCGGTACCAGCAACGAGAACGCGGTATGTACCCCCTGCCCGCTGGTGGGGGTCTGCGCGTAGAGCGGCCATCTATGATAGAATGCGTTACACGTGCAGACACAGAGAATCGACTGAAACCTCCGTACGTCAATGGCACGCCGGACTGACCTTGAGGCTGCGTCTTCTGTTCCTCACTTGCTCTCTGTCTTTCTGCACGAGACTGCTCCGCCTCCCTATTCTGTGTCTTTCTTCTTCTTACGCACCGATGTGTACGTTTTCCCCTTTCTTTCGGCTGCGTGCGACTGCTGTGTCTCTTTTTGTTCCGTTTCTCCTCTCTGTGCACCGATGTGAAGAGTTATACTCGTCTGCGTCTCTCGTTCTGCTGCGTGCGACTGCCGTGTCTCCTTATCTTTTTCCTCCTTGCGCACCCGGTGTGTGTGAGCAAGTTGGTGGGTGGAGGTCCGACACAACGGACGACGCGACGTGTGCGAGTGCCCCTCGCAGGGCATCGTCTGCTCGCCACTTTTCGAAGGCAAATCGCAGCAGGAGATACAGGCCATGGTGTCGCGGCTGGTCGAAGAGGCTGGTACGTTCACTTTCCCGTATATCGCTGTGGACGCCCAAATTGAGTCTTACATGTGCAGGCAGGTGAATGAAGGAAAAGACGTCCCCGAATGCAAATACACATATCTATGCACATGTGAAAACGTATGCACATTCGTATGTCTGTATATGCATATGTGAATCATAACGAGACGTACAGGCTCTACATCTATAGATGTGCATGCGCAGGTGACAAGTGCACATGTAGATGCGTAGTGACGCAGACCGACACGCTACAGAGCCGTAGATAGGTATGTGTGGAGAGAAAGACATGCAAAGATATCCTCACCAGCGTGTGTGCGACCCCGTGCCCACAGCTCGTGCGGGGGTGCACGCGAACACTAATGACTTCACTGTTACACACGTACACTCCCCCGTCTGAGTAGGGGAAACTGAGACGCACACATCTTCGAGTATGCGTCTGCGTGCGCAGCATCTGCTGCTACAACCCTGCGGACAGAGCCCCAGGGAAAGAAGCGTCTTCCTTCGGATTACGTTTAAGCAGCACTCTGCGGCAGCCGGCTGTGTAGGAAGTCATCGCTGGAGTAGACGGCGCGCGGGCCTGTACACAAGCAAGCGTAGTGGGGTTACCTGCTTCGCGCTTACGTGTTAATATATCTATATATATATTTTTGACTGTGAACGTGTGTTTGTGTGGCTCTTTGTATATGTGTGTGAGGATATAGATGTGGAGTGTGTTGTCGCCGCTGGTGGGGCCTGCGGCGAGGGTCCGCTGTTGCGTAATACAGGTACTGCTCAGTGTATTTCTTCTCTTGCACGTCTGCGTTTTCTGCTGTTGGTTTGGTAGTGCCCACTGTTGCTGCTTCTTTGAGCGCTTGCTTCTGCCGCTGCTCCCGCCGCGGCCACCTTGGCGGCCTCTGCGCCCGCGGCCTCACTACGTGGATGTGGGAACTTCTTCTGTGGCGCAGCTGCTTCTGCGACGCTGGTTTTCCGCTGCGGCTGCTGCAGGCCTTCACCAGTCCCAAGTGCGACTTTACTGCCAACCGCCATCCCTTATGAAAAATGTACGGCGCACTCTTTCGTGTACACGCTTCCATCAAATTCCAAGAACGAAGGCTTTTCTCTCCTTACGTTTGTCTACACGTTTAAATGAACCTTCACATGTGTTCAACGCAGTGAGTAGTGCACATGTTTACCGGTACAAAGAACGTGTACACCTGTGGGATGGAATTCTGTCTTGACACGTTTACGCATCTGCCTGAACACGTCTTAGGCAGTAGCCTTTGTCCCGTGTTTCCTGGGTCGCAAGGCAGTCCACCCCCACCGCCTGCTGCTGCGGCAGCGTTTTTTACTGTTGACAAGCAGTAGAGCGAGAAACTGTGAACTGCAGCCGTTGTAACCCTTCTTCATATGGAAGCAACTTGTTACGGCAGCAGGAACAGTCTGGCAGGCATAGTAATAGTAGTAGGAGTAGCACCGGTGTGCATTCAATATACGGATATATATATATATATATATATTGAACATGCGGCGACACGCAGACGCGATAATTATTGTTGCAGTCATTAAAACCGATTTTCATGGAACTGTCATAGAAGCGATACGTTTTTGCTTTGTCGAGCCTTGCCAGGGTGGCAATGGTGGCGACCACGCTAAGCCGGGCTGGGGGAGTTACAGAGATGGAAAAGCCGATGAAGTGTGCTGGTGCCATATCGAAATTTAAGAACCACAAACGAGAGAAGAGAATGAGGACAAGAAACTTTAGACTTTGGTGGTGACTTCCCAACAGCTGAGAGAGTGTTACATCTACGTGTCTCTTCACTGCGTGGTACGGTGGGCAGCTCTTATGAAGGATGCTGTTTCTGTTGTGAGCAGATATTTCTGAACCGCCACCCAACCCACACTCAACAGCATCAGGCACTTACTGCTTTGGCACTAATATCGCGAACAACCCGTGCACACTATCTTGTCAACGCCCTCTGAAACGTTGTAGATTTAGACCAGTCATCAACACTTTGCGGCATACCTATTGTTCCTCTGAAGTACGTTACGCGTGACGAATCGAGCTGTTGTCATCTACATGTTTTGATGCTCGTATTACATCTTCCATTACGCGCAGCTGAAGTGGGTGTGGATGTGTACGACGACGACACGGGAACTAAGAAGTGAAGTAACTATCTCCGTCTCTTTGTCTCTGTCTCTGTCTCTCTCTCTCTCTATATATATATACATACATATATATGTATATATATTCATTACACGCATCCTTATATGCGTATTTTTATATGCGTGGGTACGTGGATAGGTAATCTATATGCGTTACCGTTTGTGTGTGCGGGGGGAAATTGACAGCTCTGGCATTCTAAATCATTAACCGTGTAAGCGCGTCCAAAGGCATGTGTGTACTTCGTGGATGGAAAGGATACACAGTTGTCAAGGAGTACTCTGAGGTGAAGGTCGTGGTAATGTTGCAGAGTTCTGTGTGCTTGTCCCAGAAATTGGGAAATTTATTTTGGCTCTGGTGTAGATCGGTGGCCTGTGGCTTTTCTGCTGCTACTGTCGTTTGTCTCTGTCGTAGAAGATGCGACGTCTCGTCAGGCAACGCTGGCCGATGGAGAAATAAAATGCTGCTGTTCCACCGCTGGCACCTGTCATGCCCTTCTTGCCACTCCTTTGCCGGCCCCACGTCTTTCTCTGCTGCGGCATTCATACGTTCGCGCAGCTGGTCCGGCTGCCATAGCGTGCACTCACTCTTCTGTGTGCTGCCGCGAGCATCGTTCGCTTCCACTGCTGGTGCTGCTGCGTTGTCCTCTTCCCCCCAGCACAGCAGTCTCCGTGTCACCTTGCTGCCGCGTTCCACTCGGGGCGCAGGTGCTGCATCCCATAGCCTGCGGCAGTGCTATTGGTCCGACTGGAAATTCAGAAGGCCGCTGCGGCTGCTGTCACGACCTGCCTGCACCTCCCTCCCCGGCGAAACATCTCTGGTGCAACTGGTACTGCTTCTGCAAAGGCATCTGCTGCCGCGGATCGGTGCCTTCTCGCTTTCATACCCTCGATTGTGTGAAGTACAATCTAATTCCCACTGGGTCATATGTCGCGTCGTCAGAATGCTGGTAGTTCTAAGTACGTACTTACAGCGTGTGCCGTAGTGGCCACGTGCACTTTCATCGTCTACAACAGTATGTACTGCTTCCAAGATTACAACTACTCCTGTTGTATGTACTGGAGCTAGTAAAACTACATTCTACTTCTCCCACCACTACTAGCACCCCTCATGATCTCACACAACAGGTTGAGCCTCCTTTGGTGTGGTATTGTATGTGCACCGCACTGCAGTTTTCAGAGCACAAGTGTAATGTTAAAGGAGTTGTGATTCTTTAACGGTTTAAAAGAGACATTTTGAACAGTCTTCGGTTCCTGCAGAGTGGACACATTCACTGTCTCCTTCGCAGCCACTTCAAACTGTCGGCGCACCGCATGTTGGCAAAGGGCTGCTGGCCCTGATAAGATTAGTGTTTGCAAGGCGTGGTACTGTCCACACTCCAAAGTGCACTGGCAGTTCAGCAAGCTACGGGCTTGCTGCATGCGGTCGTCTTAAGCCACCTTGAACTACAGCTGCGGCATCTTTCAATACCCTGCTCCGATTATGGCGGCGCCGCAAGCGCCTACACGGCAGGACACACGTAGGTATGAATGTATGAGTATGAATGTGTACACTGGAAACTGCGTGCTTGTATATGCGTATCTGCGTAGTTATACCTGCGAATACAGTGTGCGCATTTGTACAGGTCTACATGCTTGTAGGTGAGTGAATATACGTTGACTAATTGGTGAGTAAATGGGTACGACTTCTTACACAGAATGAGTGGTTACCTGAACGCACCCATCTATGTTTGCATGTAGGTATGCTTGGGTGCATGGACACGGTGGAAAATCTGTTATTCCGCGTCCAGAGACGCGGGGTTACAAGCGGTCTACTGTCACTGTTCTCTAATTCTATTGGGACCGGAACTCTGTAATATTTATCCTTCAACCAGAACAGCGCTGCTCGATTTGGAGCGGACGTGACATTAACGGAAAACATAGGTCAGCGAAGTATAGGCAGCTGGAAGTCCAGTTTACTTTGTAGAAGGGGATCCTTACCCAAGAATTGGAGCCCGCAGGTATTCCCACGTTGGTCAGAGACACAGAACATCATGAAGTACAAGAAGCCCGAAAAGACGAGCCGACGTGCAAATGAGTACAAACCTGTAGTTCCGTCAGTTTAGAGATGACCGGAACGTGTCTGAAGTGTTAGCCGGGAGGCGTATACTGGAGTTACGAATTTGCGGTTCACTTCAAGTTCCATGGCCGAGTTGGTACAGCAAATCTATATCTTCGCGTATTGCATAGCGGTTCTCAATGAACACCGCGCGCGCACCCTAGAGATTTCGGCAGCTCGTTATTGATCATGTAATACGTGAAAACGACAACGTGATGATGTGTGGGTAGTAGCCAGCCCCTGCTGCAGAAGAGAAACAAACCTTTCGGACTGCGTCGAGTATGCGTGATACTTTTCGCCACGTTGATCTCGCTGGGACGTTCACCTCTACTCAAGAATGAAAATACTGCATCTCTCTACTTCAAAATCATGGCTTGTAGGTGTTTGACCAGATTTCACACAAGATGTCTTGACAAAACTTGTCTGTTGCCAGCGGAGGGTCTAACGTATCAGTAGTGTCCGTGCATATTTGTCCGCTTGCCCATTACCGTAGCATTATATTTATTAACTGCCTGTGTCCACGTATATAGTTCTGAACCATGTATGCATTTACACTGAGTTGTGTAATACGGCACAAAATCTTCCATACGACAGACATAGTGTGTACATACGCAGCAACGGTCAGCGCACGCACTGTCACGCTGTTCTTCTGTCAAGAACGTGCGCAGTTCCTTCTCGGACAGATACGTACATAAACATATATATATATACGCGTATCCGCCCACACACGCAAAAGAATATACACTGCGAGCTTCGGATCAACAATGACGTCCTGCAGCGTCGTACACCAAACGCCGCACTAGCGTGTAAACGAGGAGGAAAAGAGGTAAAAGTCGACGACAAAATAAGCAAGCCACTCGGAGTCTCGAAGCCGTGAATTCACGATAAGGGGACTCTTAAAGAACACAAAATTGTTGAAGAGATGAACTTTCCACCTGCGGTAGAACTGTAGCCGCGCGCTCCTGTACTGCAGCGTAGCCGGTGCAGCGATTCCTATCTTGCGTTAACGTTTTGTGTCCGTAAAAACTGTGGCATGGATATCCACACATACACTTCCGTATAATTCCACTTCGAGGACCTCTGTTAGATTTGCACAGATAGCCACCTAGATACGGTTCAAAATAGCACTGCCAGTACTTTTGGTAGATTCTTTCCCTCTTTTGCACTGACAACCACTTCGCTAATGTACATCCAAATTCAAGTCTCGCTAGTGGCATTTCAGATGCATTTTCAGTGCTCGTTTTTACTCGTAAAACATGCTGCCATAAACAGCCTCCTCGCAGAAGTGACGCCACGTAACACAACGTGCAGTGGGGACGCACGAGCTTCGCAAGCACTCCGCTTCGAACGGAAGCACCGATTCAGTTGCGGGGAAGGAAAACATCCTTTCAAGCGGCTATATGGTGTACACAGGCGGGAAAGTGCTGTGCGGCGGTCACGTGACGAGCCGTCTCTCGATCATAGGCAGTGGAGCACTACGGCATGCCCCTAGGTGGACACGTTTACATAGGCAAATACAAAGTCCTTCGTAGATTAGTTGTAGCAGAGTACATCTTTGCCATACTGGAGTGCTTCACTGGGTTCACCACGGTTATAAAACTCTGGCCACCTTTTTTCACTCATCAAGTATGGATTTAGCTGTTCTGCGCCCCGACTTCCTATCTCTCTCTGACCTTTCTCTCTCTCTCTTTGTATATACATATATATATATATATACATGAATACGCCTTTGTACATCCCACCTACCATATGTCAACCTATGTGTGTGTTCTTAAAAAGAACCCCGTTCATCCCACGATGCCTTTCTAACCGCTTGTCCCACCACTTCAGATGAACAGCACGCAAAAACAGCGACTTTTTGGACGGGCAGCCACAATGTCCAAGCTGCTGCAAGTGCTGCGAAACTCTAGTCTCCACAGTCAGAGAACGGGGTGTTCCACAGTGTTTCCAGCTTGACATGAGACAGTCTTTGTGTCTGTCTCGTCACACTGTAACGAAAGTTCAGCTAACAATGTTTGGATCTGCTGCTGTTCATTAAGAACGGATAAATCTCTTCTGATCTAGAAGCATCCAAAGAATGCATGACTTCCATGTCTCAGCATTTCCCAAGACCAAAATCTGGAATAGTTGAATGCCCCTTTTTTTGAGAGCACTACGAGCTGGCCATACGTCCGGGCGGCTCTCAAGGCCAGACAAAGCGGCTGAGGGTTACCCGAGCGCAGCCATATGTAGGCAATGCACTGTGGACACAGAGCGTGCTGGGACACCCACAGCTCAAATACAAACGATCTGATTCCGTGTATACGTCTACACACTCTTCATATCCAGGAATTATCTACGAACTTACAAAAGTACATAGACGCGACTTGGCTGCCTAGTTGAAACTGCCACTGCTTTTTAACACTGTGAGCGTGGCATTCTGTTGCCCTCACGAATAATAGCCGAACACTTAGAGACAGAGACGAAAGCGAGCACCTGAACCATGGTAGCATGTATCTGCGGGGATGATGAACTTAGAATTAGTTGGCTGCGTTCCTGTCTTTTCTCTTTCGTTCTACATACGCAGCTCCTACAAGCACTGTGTGTAGACAGGGTAAGTATCGGATTCGTCGCTCTTAAGACTGTTCACTGCAGCTAGGCGCCACAAACGATTGGAGATTCATCTTTTGCGCTTGCGTGCGATTGAGACGCCTGGGCGTATGCAGGCGTATACGTCTTGCACTGCCCAAGCAATATTCCTCGATTGCACAGCGGGTCTTCAAGAAACTTAGTGCGACGCGCACATATCTCAACACCCATTTTCCGATAGCGTGCGGCGAGCCGCACGCACCTGGTGTTATTTCGAGCACTTCTAGTGGCTGAAGGCGCCTGAACGTTGCAGCTTCTCCATTATGCCGGAGAAAGCACCGAACCCGGCGCAGCCTGCAGCCATGCCCCATGGGCCCCCTGTAAAGACAGATATTCACCGACAGAGAGAAATAGATACGGCGGGCATGCGACACGCAACACTCAGAAACAAAACGTCCTCAGCAGTGTTTTACAGCTGGATACGACACACACGCGTTAACCTAAACAATACAGGACGCCAACGGGAAGCAAGGGACACTGTCATAAAAGCAGAAAACAGGCGCCTGAGGCTTCTCAACGGTTTTCACATAATCGAACAACTAGCGACGACAACGGGAAGCAACGAACACTGTCACGAAGTCAAACAGTTGTCTGATGCTGGTGCACACGAATATGCTGGCCACACCTTTTAAGTGAAATCAAGCTCCTTACCTTTGTACGCGAGAACAGCACCGGATATGCATCCTGCGTAGATCGCGTTGTTTAGGTCGTCAACCGCGCGTGCCTGAAGCAGAGCAGATGGGCACCACCGCGTAGAAAACCATTTCTTAGACACTCCGTGACCACTGCAGGCAGCAAGACCTCTGACAGTAACGGCGAACAAAATAGAAGAAAAGGTGAAGGCTCGAATCAGCCGCATGCGGCGGCGAGCGTGCTGGCATCGCAGTGCTGCGTCTGAGGAGGAAATGCATACAGTACACACTTTTAGACTAGTGTGCTTGCCCCTGTAGATGATAACGTGTACACACGTACACGCAGGGCGAAGTTATACGAGGCTCAGTACGCTGGATACTGCTTCACTAATGGATGATTCTGTGTCTAAGGTTTATGACGTACTACGTATATATATATATATATATATATATATATATATATACTCGTGTCGCACGACGACGAGA
>KL647288.1:7335367-7673253 GCA_000727475.1 Sarcocystis neurona | reverse complement strand
AGTTAGTACGTACTACGTATATATATATATATATATATATATATATATATATACTCGTGTGCACAGGCAGAGATACAAGGGCACAGGTTTGACACGTGTTTGCGTGTATAAACAGATGCATGTTGCTGTATTGGGAAAGGAGCACAACGGGTAAAGACGCACCAAAAACGAAAGAAGGCGGCTTGGCCACGAGTACAATAGTAACGCAGATGCCATGAAATAAAGGAAACCAATTGTAAGGGAAGCGTGGAGAAAGTGAGGTGTGTGTACGCTGGAGAAAATGAAGAGCAAGCTGTCCAGGCATAAACGAGGGAGCAAGTGGGATGTACAGGCACCGAAAAACAGATCACAAGTCCGACGCAGCGCTCTGCAAAAGAAGGCGGAAGAGATACAACAAAAACGGGAAGACACGAGGTGTACGTTGGTGAGCGGGGGAGAGAGCGCCGCACGTGTAGCGGTCGACAAAAAGAAAAGACGTTGAGTGTACAGAGAGCAACTATAGAAAGCGTGGGGTGCCCAGTATCAGTAAAGAGGAAGTGAAGCGAACAGAAAAGGCAAAGCGTCCACGATTTGAAACGAAAACACGAAGTGGAACTGAAGACTGGGGAACAGAGAGTGCGCCCAAACATGGGCCGGGGTGCAAGACGGTGTACAGACACCGGGAACGAGAACACGAGGCGTCGTAAATGCACAAGATGACGAAGCCGACGTCTTACAAGGAGAAAGTCAGTATACGGGTGGGTGACGCGCCGGGGAAGGATGGCGGAGGTCGTACAGAAAGAAGGAATTCCGAGGTATACGGACACCATATGGAAAAGAGGTTGTGATGGAGAAACACTAAGAAGAAACACAGGAGCGGCTGCAGATATAGGCTGACTCAGAAGGACGACAATTACAGTAAGTAGAACAGATATCGAGAGAGAGTGAATGTAACGTGCACTACAGAGAAGGAAGGAAGCGTCTAGACTCCAGGAAATATTTTGAGTGGGGTGTACGTACAGCGTGCACAGATACTGACGCAGAACCGAAGGGGACCTGAAACTCTACAAGGTAGAACAGGAATTTTTAATCATAAGAGCAGCAGCAACATGTCAAGAGAGCGTCGGACACTCGCCGCGTTTTGCTGCAGGAGCAGCGCCAGCCAGTTCCCCAGCCCCCCCAGCAGCAGTACTGTCCGCCGCAGCTGCTCCTGTGACGTCAGCAACACAGCAGCACACCCAGCACCAACAAGCAGTCTTCCACAGAGGACCGCAGCTCGCTGACCAGCCGCCTCGTCTACCAGCAGGTGCAGCAGCTGATCTCGCAACACCGCCAGCTTCTCTGGCCACGGCAATAGCAGCGCCAGATCTACCAGCCGCGGTAACACTCCCAATGACATTGCCATCCGCACGCCCGCAGCAGCGTCAATCCGGGCTGCTGTTTCTCTTCCTCCACCTCCTTCTTCACCTCCTTCTCGTCCTCCTCGTCGTTCTGCATCAGGCGCCGATCAGAGCGGCGAGAAACCCGCGGCTGCAGCAGGAGAGAGCGACCTGCCCAGGAGGGCCTGCGGCCGACAAAAACGAGCTCCATCCCTTCCTTGGGAAGCACCCAGGAGAGAGTGGAAGGGCAGCCGCGGAAGGAGAGTTGCTGTCGTCGAGCAACAGAAGAGGGAGAGCAGTCCAAGCCCGAGCAGCACCCACACGCAGAAAGAGAAGCAGCACGCAGCGCAGGCGCACGAGCAGCAGCAGAAGAACCAACGCGACGTTGACATCCTAGCACTGCAGAACGTGCAGAGAAGGGAACTAACCTTCTGAATGAAACACTCAGTAAGAGAGAAAATGAATCCCAGCTTCGCGAAATTCTTCGCCGAGTGCGCGACGTCTGGCAGAAAAGACTTGTACTGCTGTCGCAGCTGCGCCCGGAACGGCAGAGACGTGTCCACGTCGACGGGTTTCATCGTAAAGAAGAAACTTCCGAAAAGCACGCCTGCACACACGAGACAGCCACGCGCCGTATAGACGGGTACAACGCGCCGACCATCTCTATACGCACGTATACACATACATATACGTACTCATAAACAAAGAGTGAGAAGCATCAGTCCTCGCTGGGGAACAACGGAAGAGAGGAACCCGCTGGAGAATCTCCCTACGCAACGGGACAGCAGCTCTCTGCGTTAATATCCCCTCTGTGTAGGGCTGTAGAAACTTCACCGCAGCCCACGCACTCACCGATGCAGGAATCGCAGCCGAACCGATAAATCTCTCCCTATCTGTGCCTGTGTATTGCGTCTCCCTCTCTCTTTGGCTCAGTCTTGCCCCGTACTTCTATTTCCCCGTATCTCTGCATTTGGATTTCTCTGCATCTCTGTGCCCCTCTCTTCAGACTGCTCTGGAAGTCCCTCCCCCCTGTATGAGTCTCCTCGTGACTCTCTCTATACACATACATATACATATACACATATATATATGTATGTGTAGCTTTCTCTCTGCAGGTACTACTTCTCTCAGTGTCTGTTTTCTTTGTGACGCTACTTTCCCTATTTCTCCGCTTCCGTGTTGTTCCTCTGGTCCTCTTCTGTGTCTCTCTCTGTGTGCCTCCGTTTCCCCGTGTCCCCCCTTCTCTCCGATGCTGTTTTTTTGTCCTTTCCTCCTTTCTTTTTTTCGCTCTGCTGCTGTCTACCTCTGTGCTCCTCTGCTTCTCTGTAACGCTGCATTTTGTCCCCCTGTCTTTGGAGTGTTCTCTCTGCAGTGGCCCTCTTTGTTTCTCTGTCCTCGATTTGCTCTCCACCTCTCTCCGTCCCCCTCCCTTCCCTGAAAGACGACAAGGGAAAGCAGCAGCAGAAGATAAAACACCGCCTCCCGCTATAATGTATGGGCGGCACACACACACACACACATACTTCTCTTTGGCGTCAGCGACGAAGAAGACGCGCGCAGACAGGCCCAGGCGCGTACGGACCTGTGCAGATTTTATTCGGAAATTTCTGTCTGCAAACATGTACGCCGATGCAAAGAAAAAGAAGACGAATAGGCAGCGGACAGAGAGAAGAAGAAGTGTCACTGACAAAGCATAGACTCTTTACTACACCTGCCTCATACGTAGGAAAATAAACGACACACAAATCGGTCGTTGAAAAGGTGTGCAAACACATAAATATAAATAAGTTCTATTTATATACATACAAAAATCTGTGTACGTATATATGATATATACACACATACATACGTGTACGTATACATATATTTATATATATACACACATACACAGATATGTGTACGTATATATGTATTTATATATATACGTAAATGTATATATTTGTATGTGGTTAAACAGATATACAAATATACAATTATTGACGGGTAGCATGTATATATATATATATATATGTACACACAAGTGTATTCATTCCCGTGTACTGTACTGGCAAGAAGGGCGGTGTGAAGCGTAAGCGTACCAAGAACGCCCCCTCCGGCAGCCATGAGGCAGGCACGTGGGAGACACCCTTCAGAGAAGAACTGCTGAATTCGTTGTTGAAGAATAAGCTGCTTCTGCAGCAGCAGCTCCTCTGGCGTCTTCGCCTCCATCGCGGCAAAGCGCAGGGTGCGATATCTCTCTCGAAGAAATATGTCCATGGGCTCCCAGCACGGTGGCTCCTTCGCGTATGCCGCCAGCACTGCAGCAGCTGTCGCTTCGGTTGCTGCCGCAGCAGCAGCAGGATCAGCTGCCGCAGAAGCAGCGGCAGCAGCAGGCGGACTTGCAGCAGGGGCAGCAGCGGGAGCAGGAGCAGAAGCAGCAGAGGCAGGAGCAGCAGACGGACTGGATGGAGAAGCGTCACCCTGCGGCGCTTCAGCAGCAGTTGAAGTAGCTTCAGCAGCAGCAGCAGCGCTGTTCCTGCTCTGCGAAACGTCAGCGGCAGCGACCTCGCCAGAAGCAGGAGAGCCAGGCGAAGAACAGGCTGCAGGGGGTGCAAGCGCGGCAACAGCAGCAACGGGAGAAGGAGACAACAAAGAGGAAGACCAGCGTCGAGAATTCACAGCAAAGCGTGCTGCAGCAGCAGTTGCCGGTACCGCAGCAGCACGAGGACGTGCCGCAGCACCACCAGCAGCAAGACGCGTTGAAACGGCAGAAGACCGCAGCGCAGAGGCAGCGGCAGCGGGAACCACTGCAGCAGAGGCACCAGGTATTGTCAGAGCGGCACGAGCCGCTCCAGCAGCAGCAGCAGAAGGCGCGGCAGCTGCAACAGAAGCAGGAGGCGCTGTACCAGGAGAAAGAACGGAAGCTGCAGCACGGGAGCTTCGCATCACAAGCGCATCAGCAGCAGCAACAACGGGCACGGCGCTTCTCCAAGTACACGAGCCAGGAGCAGTCCTAGGTGCTGCAACAACCCCAGGAACAGCCGCTGCAGCAGCAGGAGCAGCAGCAGCCGCTGACCGCGTGTCGACAGGGAGAGCCGACGAAGACGGCAACAAATACGTAGGGGCACTGGGAGGCGAAGAGCAAGAAGCACCGGGAGGAGAAGACAGAGAAGCAGCAGGAGAAAACAGAGAAGCAGAGGAGCAAGAAGAAAGGCAAGCGTCCACAGGAGAATAGGAAGAAGCAGCAGAAAAAGAGGAGAGAGCAGCACACGAAGAAGAAGAGAGAGAAGCACCGAGAGAAGAAAATAGAGAAGCAGCGGTCGAGGGGGGCCAGGTGGTTCGACCGTGGCTGGCGAGCTGCTGCCGTTGCAGCTCTCGGCCCCCCTGTTGCTGCTGCTGCTGTTGCACCGCGTGCTGCCGCTGTTGCTGTTGTTGCATGGGGTGTTGCTGGTGTTGCTGTTGCGCGAGGAGGGCCCCGCTTTTCTTCGCCAGATGCACCTGCTGCTGCCGTGTCTGCATGTCGGGGTGGTTCTGCTGCTGCATCTCGTAAAAAAAGTCTGCTCCTGCAGCAGACGCAGAGAGGGAGGGGAAGACGACCCGCATCGTTCGAAGAAGTGAACTGGCCACCGTGAGCGCTGTTTGTGGGCAGAAAAAGCCGCAGCAGCAGCCCTTCCTCCGAGACTGAGCAGAGTCAACTCAGACGAAGGCGGCTGTTGCTGCTCAACGGTGCTGCTGTGCTTGACGAGACTGCAACAAGCTCGCAGCGCGACGCAGCAAATAGTGCTTTCGAGCTTCTCTTCTTTTCTCCCCTTCTCTGTCCCTCCCTCTCTTTGTGTCTCTCCAGCAGATACACCTACATGCAGAAACGAATGCAGACGGAAGATAAATTGCTGTGGCTTCTCGCCCTTCCTCCCCCACGCTCTCCTTTCCTATTCCTCTCTCTCGAACAGATACACAGACGGCTACATGCACCAAACTCCACACACACGTTCGTATATATATACATATATATATACGCATGTGTATTCGTACATACAGATTCGCATTGCAAACAGGTATAACAAGGTAACCAACACTACACATACGGACCTGGCCCCCTGGACATATATATATACGTATGTATGTACATATAAATGCACAAACACATATGTATATATACATGTGAAGAGAGAGGAGAGAGCCACTAGTTGAGAGAGTGCAGTTGACAAACGTGAGGGCTCTACGAAGGACGGGAAGTGGACGGAAAGAAGAGCACGGAAGAAGAAGGAGACTTGTCAAACGGTTTTACGTGTGTGTCACCGGATTCCTCCCCCATAGTACCGACGATCGTGTGGCCAGCAGCACCAGGTGTCTGTACACCTGAGAAGAAAACACGCCGCGTTTCTCCTCGCTAGAAAGAAATACTCTCTCCCCGTCTTAGCGATACGTGTAGGTCTACATCGATATGACATCTATTCAAACAGGCGGGCGGCTCTACACCCAATCTCTACGCTGTGGCGCGCACGCATATGAAGACCTACGTATATATACACATATACAGAGAGATGTACGCAGGACCCTACCTACAGGCGTGCATACATCCATACGTTTGCTCACACCTATGTACATGCTTATATTATGTATGTGCACACACGGCCGCCTGGGCACACACGCAGTGATGACAGATGTAAACTTCCTTCCCCACGTACAGAGACATACTCGCTCGAAGATCGAGGTGTGGACGTCTTGATGAAAAATACAAAGAAGTACGAGGGGAGGGCAGAGAGGCTCACACTGTACATGTGCGTAATGGCGTTGCAAAGCTTTTCCGAGCAAGAAGATAGCGCATCGCCTCAGAGACCCACGACGCTACACGTATAAAGGAGAAAGGTTCCCTCGGCAGGCTCGCAGTCCTGCAGCGGCAGAGAGGCGAGAAGAAGCATCGGGAAATGAACGCGAGGGGTGCGGAAGAACGGATGTAACAGAAGAGGCTTGTGTGCAGCAAAGGAGAGAAGAAGCTGCGCGGAAGGAGGAAGTCGCAGGACGTGAACCGCACACCGCCGGCAGCAAGGAGACGAGAGCTGCGCAGCAGCAGCAGGGTCTCCCTGCGCACTGAGAAGTTAGTGTAGCAACGAAAGTGGCAAGTGAAGCAGCAGGAAGAGAGGGGGACGGCGGCAGCAGGCGCGGCCGCACAGAGCCGAAAAGTGTTGCGTGCTGAGGGTGTCGTCGGAGCCACGAGGAAGGGAACGGGTCGCAAAGTGACCCCGGGGCGAAGGACGGAAAGGGAAGGGAAACACAGTGACGAAAAATTGTGCTTTGCGGGTCTACCATCACGAAACTACTGCGGAAAGACGACTTATTTACCGCTGCAGGACGGGGGCTTCACAAAATTTTTTGCATGCGCGGGCGGGGCACGCATGCGCTTCCCATTCACGTGTGTGTGGCATAGACACACAAGTACACATGTGTGTGTGTGTGTGTGTGTGTGACTATCGATGCCCGTGGTGGCCGTCTCCGCAGACTTTTCTCCGTTCCGCTGCCAATCCTCACTTTCCTAGCGGCTGCCGCAGCTGCTGTTTCTGCCAGATTATACGTACGTGAGTGCAACTTCTAAAAAGTGCGCCTCGGACAGCGTTGGTGCTGCCGCGGGTCTCTCGAGTGCTGTGCCGCTGCGGCTGCAGCTCCTGCGGTCCCTCCTCTGAAGCTGCTGCTTTGCTGCGGGGCGGCGTTCCTGGCGGAATTATCAACGCAGACACGCACACAGATGTAACAGCCGACTCCACAGCAACAGGATTTCTCGTGCAGCGGCAGCAAACGCTGGACTCGCGTCCTCGGTGTGACTTGCTGCGGCTGCTGCTATCGCAGCTGCTGCTACCGGTATCGTGCGGTTGCTGTGCTGTTGCTGCTGGTGCAGGTGGTCCTGCTGCAGATCTGGCTGCTGCTGTGTGACTGCTGGTGCTGCTTCAAATTCACTCGCCGCCCAACGGTGGTGGCCGTCCCCTTTTCACCGGCACTGCTGCTGGTAGAGGGGGAACCGGCTACTGCAAGCCGCCGTGTCATGTTCTCAAATCTGCTCTTTCTCTTTCGACAAGAACATCCTTCGTCTGCTCTGGGTGTGTTCATGTCTGTTGTACACATGGGTCGCCCCACATAAAACGGCCCGTCACTTCTAGACTACACGTGTCTACCTGTGTACATGTACACACGTGTCTGGACATGTATACCGTATACATATAAATATATATATATATATATGCATGAAAATACAGATATTTACGGGGTCTACAGGCAGCCTATATATGGGATATAAATATATAGAGAGATATATATGCATTTGGACTGGAGAAGCTACCTGTTGCCGTGTGCACACACATGAACGCGTGTGTGTGACAGTTACGTAGAACGTGGCAGTAAATTGCTATCCCTACAACCATGCTTATAGATCTCCCTTAATATCTGTATTCACATATATGTATACACTATATAGATGCTACCTATAGACCACTTAATATCTGTATCTATCTATCTATATATATATATATATATGTACATTTACACTCGATTAATGTTGCCTCCAGGCAGCTTAATATCTGTACCTCTCTCTCTCTCTTTACATCTATATATATATATATGTACATACGGTGTACGTGTTTCCTATAGTAATATCTGTATCTATACATATATATATACATACTCTATCAGGATTGCCTCTAGACCTCTTCATATCTGTACAAATGTATATAAGTATATACTATATGTGCTCCCTATAGACCTAATAGCTGTACTCACATATATATATATATATACGCACATGTGTACGCTAGGTGTTGCCTACAGACCCCCTCATATCTGCATATATATATATATAGATGCGTACATACGCCATGTGCGTTGCCTATAGACCTCTTAATATTTGTATCTATATACATACATACACACTACGTGTCTTGCCTATAAACCGGCAGATATTTATATATATAAATACGTGTGTGCGCGATGTATGTTGCCTATAACTACAGTATAGACCTCTTGTATCTGCACCTATTTATATACACCTACAGATATATATGTATGTGTATGGTGGTGGTGAAATGGTATGGTATATGTGGTGGTGCGCTATGTATGTGGCCTATGAATATCTGCGTAGAGATACGGGCCGACGTATAGAGTCCCGCAGGTGGGCTTGGCTGATGAGGCGGGACAGCCGTCTGCGTCTCTTCGTCACAGCAGCAGCACCAGCAGATGAAAGGGAAGCCGGGGAGCGCAGCAGAAGGACAGCACCAGCAGCTGCAGCAGGGGCGTGACGTCGGCAGCTTCGTCTCCTTGCGTGACAGCAGCTGCAGCAGCGGCGCACCAGACCCGCTGCTGCAGCAGGCCTCTCTGAGAAAGAGGGCAGAGTAGAACGTAGGGAGAGGAGGCCCAGCCCCCCTCTTCCACAGTACGGTTCACCTGCCTCTATACAGAAGACGCCAGGAGTAGCCTACTTATAAGTGTACCACGTGGCAGGCTTGCTCGCCTCCCTAGGCAGCCTTGCTGCCATTGTACATACACACGGCAGCGACTTGCGCTGCCTATTTAATATGGCCGCAGCCGAATATAGGCTTCTCCCCACGTGTGGTAGAGAGCAGCGCTGCTGCCAGTCCTCTCCCCACCAGGGACACATTGGCTGGCCTATGTATATTATAAGCGCCGGCGCTCCCTAGTCAATTTACATAGGGAGATAGGCTAGCGTGTGTATGCGTACAGCTAAGGCGAGCCTATTTGTATGTAAAGCGGCACTGGACGGCTTCGTCGTCTAGACTAAGGCAGTGCACCCCACCTATAGAGAGATGCAGGGTCGTAGCAGCAGCACTATTAACGTGGGTATATATAGAGATCCAAATAGAGTTGCGTCATTATCCACATATAGAGGTAAATTTATATATAGAGAGAGAGACTGATAAGTGGATAGATACGTAGTGATGTACCTGGTCATCGAGGTCCTCTACAATCTGCGCATGCATGAAGGACGCGCAGAAGAATGACAATTCTCCGATGTAAAATCGTCGTGGAAGAAATTTATCGTCGTTTCTGCAGGCCGTGCAGTCAACACTGAGGACGTCACGCCTCTACACACCTATAAAAGGCATGCGTATACATACACAAATATATATATATACGTATATATGTACGTATGTATGTGTAGCTGTCTCCGAGAAGCGTTTGTCTGAGTCATACGTATACGTCCCTTACACATCGCCTCGATATATACACATAAATCTATCCATGTATATATATGTATGCAGGCGTACGAATATGTAGGAAGAGGAGGATACATGCGTAGAAATGTGTGTGTATAGACACACGTACAAATACATGCGTGTGACTTTCATGTGTACGCTGCGCATTTGCTTAGCCGTCCTAGAGAAGCACACTGACTTTCGCCTTTTCTATACATACATATACCCAACCATATATATACATATGCATACATATATGTGTATGTGTACGTGTTAATATATATATGTAGACGTGTATCTGTATATGTGTATGAGGACTGCAGGAAGCGTATAGTGTTAGCTCCTGCTCGCCTTTCCTACGTCGTACTCTTCTCGTGCCGCTGCTCCTGCCTGCGCCAGGGCTGCGGCTTCTTCTTCTTTTTGCCTTCCGTCTGCTGCTGTCGTTCCCCAGTGCCGGGCTACAGCTGCGGCTGCTGCTCCTCTTCGATCTGCATCTACTGCTGCGCTCCTGCCCTGCCTGCTGCTGCTGCTGGCCTGTCGCAAAAGCGCGGCCTCCCCATCTTTCCCCCTGTCTCCGCTGCCCCGTGCTTAGCAGGATGACTTGCTGCAGCAGCGACCACCCCTGCCCAGGAAGCAGCAGCAACAGGCCTACAGCCAGAGCAGCTACGGATACAGCCACAGGACAACGCGCTTCGAGCACGTCAGAAGAAGAAGCAGCAGCAGCAACTACAGCTAGACCAGCCACAACTACAGCCACACCCCAGCTACACTTACAGCCACGAGGCTGCGGCCACCTCTGCAGCGACAGCAGCAGCAGCCACACACACAGCAACTACAGCCCAGCCGGAGCAGCTGCAGTCACAGCCACAGCAGGTGGTGCCACAGCCACAGCAGGTAGACCCACAGCAGGTAAGGCCACAGCCACAGGTACCACAGCAAGTACGGCCACAGGTATAGGAGCAGCAGCAGGTCCATCCACCACAGCCACAGCAATAAGTAGAGTCACAGCAGCGACTAGAGCCGCAGCAACTGGGTGCTGCAACACATATCCGTCCTCGTGTCGCGTCCGCTCTACCAGTGCCAAAACTGCAACGTCTGGAGCCGCGGCTGCTGCTGGTCCTGCTGCGGCCCTACGCTGCTGCTGGGGGTAGTGCAGAGGCTCTTGCTGCTGCTGCTTGCGCCGTCCCTTCTGCCTTGAACGACGCTCACCCGTAGCGCAAGACAGACCGTCGTGCTGCCGTGCGGCTGGTGCAACACCAGCAGCAGCTGCGGCAGCAGCTGCATGAGCAGGAGCAGCAATAGCACCAGCAGCAGCAACAAGCGGCAGGAGCAGCAGCAGCAGCAGCCGCAGAGACAGCGCTAGCATGGGTCTGCAGGACGTTAGCAGCGCTTGCAGCGGGAGCAGCTGCAACCCACTCCTTACGAGCGGCAGAAGCGCAGCAGCCGCCCCTGCCCAGGCAGCAGCTTGGCGTGCTTGCGCAGGACTGCAGCAGTACTAGGAGGTGCAGCAGAATCTCTTCGCGCGGGAGCCTCTGTGATGGCGGCGACAGCAGCAAGTGGAAGGACAGCGGCACAAAAAGAAGCAGCAGCAGCAGCCGAACGTCAGACACCTGGACCACCACCAGGAACTGTGCTGTGCAGACGCGGCAGCGGGAGACGGCCGATGAAGAGGAGTTCGCGCCTCGTCGGTCGTCCTGCCTGCTGCGTGGCCGGCGCCTTGTTCGCTGTTTTGTGTCTGCTCGCTGCTGCATGCGTTTCAGCTCGTGCAGCAGCAGAAGACGGTGCACTTGCGTCGGTGCGGCTGCGGTTCGCTGCCGTAGAAGTTCTTCCTGCTGCTGCCGCTGCTGGGTGGCCGTCTGTGACTGCTGCTTTTCCTGCTGCAGTATTGCTGCCTGTAGTGGTTGGCGCGACTGCTGTTGCGCCGCTGCTGTCGGCGAGAGCTGCGGGCGCCTTATTGTCCGTCCTTTTGCCCGCTGCTGCACCTGCGGCTCGTCCTATCGCTTTTCCTGCACTTCTGGCGGCAGCGAGCCTCGCGATTGCCGCAGACGCGCCAGCTGCACCTCCTGCAGGTGTGCTTGCTGTTGCTGCTGCTCTCCTCCGCAGCGAGACTGCTGCTGCTGCGCCTCCGGCTCAATCGGTTGCCGTCGGTTCTGCACCGTCACCCGTTGCCGGCGCAACACGCCTGCGGCGGCCGAGTTCTTCTTCCTGTCCTGAGGTTTGTCCTGTTGCAGCACTCGTGCCTTTCGCTGCTCCTGCTTCGGCCCGGCTGTCTCGTGTTGCTTCTCCTCCTGCTGCTTCAGCACGGCTGCCTCTAGCTACTGCTGCTTCCGGGCGGCTGCCTCTTGCTACTGCTGCTGCTCGCGGACGACTGCCTCTTGCTGCACCCGCTGCTTCAGCGTTGCAGCCCTCTGCTGTTGCTGCTGTTTCTGCTGCTTTGACACGTCTGGTGCTCTGTCCCGCTCGTGCTCTTGCTGCTGCTGATCCGGCTGGGCCCCCTTCTGCTGCGACTCGAGCACGACCGCCTCCCGTTGCTGTTGCTGCAGGTGAGGTCGGCTCTTTCTTTCGACGGGGACGTCTCACTGCTGCGAGTGTCTCGTCAGGAGTCGCGCCGATAGCCGAGCCGCACCGGACGACCGCCTGTTTCCTGCAGCAGCAGCACCAGCAACAGCAACTAAGTCAACACCGGCAGCCCGAGCAGGATCAGCAGGAACAGCAGGAACAGCAGCAGTCCCGAGGCAGACAGCGGCAGCAGCAACAGGCACAACAGTCGCAGCTGCAGCGACAGCGTCAGCAGCAACTCCACAAGCAGACGAAGCATGAGCTGCAGCGGGAGCCGTCGCAGCCGTTGCTGCTGGTGCAATGGGTAGTGTTTTGCCGTGACGCAACGGTCTCCTGTGGGAAATGGATACTCCTGCCGTCCAGGAAGAAACAGCAACACCAGCAGCAAAACAGCGGACTTCTCTTTGTTGCTCTTCAATCACCGGCTTTCCGCAGATGCTGTACTTCCTGCCCGCGTCGTAGCTGTAGCGCGGCCTCTCCTCCTCTGGAGCGCCATCTTCGCTTCGGGCAGCAGGTCGCTGCTGCTGGTGGGGCATGTGGTGGGATAAGAGGCTGCAGCAAATCGACACCTGCTGCTGTTTTCGTCAGGCTGCCGCAGCAAACGCCAGGCGTATTTCTTCCTCCTGCTGCTACTGTTGATCTATCGGTAGAAGAAGAAAGTGAAGGAAAACGATTTGGTAATGGTGGGGTTGCTCCTTCCACGGGGCGCACTGACTGGCCTGTTGCTCCTGCGCGTGGCGCAGCATGCAAGGCCGCGGTAGTCACTACAACGCCACTACGCAGGAAGGAGCTGCAGCAGCACCCTCTCGGGGGAGATCCAGCGCTTCAGATAGCAGCTGCAAAATGGAGTGCTGCGGCAGCAGCAGCAGCAGCAAAGAAGCGTGGGTCGGTTTCCTGGGCAGCGGCACGGGCGGCGACCCCTCGTCGAACAGCAGCAGCTCTAGGAGCTGCGACAGCAGTTCCAACAGCAGCAGCAGCGCTTCTTTTGATTGAAGTAGGAGGAGTACCGGGAGAAGCGAGAGCCAGTGAGAGGCCAGCTGCGGAGACAACAACGATAGCAGCAGGAGCAGAGGGAACGACAGCAGGAGCACTAGCAGAAACGAAAGCGACCGCGACGCCACGCGCAGCAGGAAGAGCAGCAGCTCGAGCCGTCTGGACAGCAGCAGGAGCAGCAGCAAGTGCAGCAGCACAAGCAGAGGCAGCAGGGACAGCAGCGGAAGCATCACGAACAGTAGCAGCGAACCCTAGAGCACCACGTCTGGGGAAAACAGCAGCAATGACGTTGAACGCAACGGCGGGAGAAGCAACATGCACAGGAGGAGGAAAAGTAGGGGGAATGGCACCGACAGCAGCAACAGCAGCGCGGGCATCGGCAGCAACATGGGGTAGGAGGTGGCCGCAGCAGTTTTTAGGACAGCCAGCAGAGTACTCAAGCAGCACGGCTGCCGCGTGTGTTAGTCTTCCACCAGGATTAAGCCACCGACGAGGTGCAGCTACAGCAGGCCCTGAAATATACACACAGGAGATAGAAGCACAGACTCTACAACCGAAGCAGCTACCGCAGAAGCGGGAATGTCTGGCGCGGCAGCAGGTTAACCAGCAGGAGCAGCTCCAAGCGCAGACGCACGAGGGCCACCGGCAGCAGGTCCAGCAGCACCAGCATCGGCTTGAAAAAGGGGAATTTCCCGAACAGCAGCAGGACCTGCAGCAGCAGCCACAGCAGCAGCAGCAACAGCACGTGCAAGAGCAGCAGCGTCAGCAGCAGGTGCAATCGCAGCAGTTCGGAAAGATTGAAGGCGCCCGCCTTTTTCTTCAGCAGATGCCCTGCAAGCAGCAGCAGCAGCTGCAGCGTCACGAGCCCGTCAGGGAGCAGCAGCAGCAGCAACTCTTGCAGCAGCAGCAGCAGGGGGGCTCTTGGGGTAGGCAGAAGAAGGAGGAGGAGATGCGCGAGGTCGTCAAGCTGCAGCGCCAGAAAGCGACAGAGAACGAAGCAGCAGCAGATGCCAAAGCAGCCGCAACAGCAGAGGCGCATCAGCTCCTGCAGCGGCGGGTCGAAGTGATGCAACGGCAGTTGCTGCAGCTGTGGCAGCAGCAGCAGCAGGGACGACGGCGTGAGCAGCAGGGGCTGCCGCACGGGGGACGTCGTGCTGGTGCTTCGCTGCCGGATGTGCTGCGAAAACTTGAAGCGCGGGAGCTGGAAGTGCTGCGGCAACATCTCGAAGAAGAGAAAACGCTGCAGCAGCAACAGCAGCTGCAGTGTGAACAGCCCGGACTGCAACAGCGGGAGACACCACAGCAGCAAACTGCGTCGCAACAGGAGCAGCAGCGGCAGCGAAGCCAGAACGCATCGCAGCAACAGCAGCAACAGGGGCAGAATACCTCGCAAGAAAAGCAGCAAAGAGAGCATGCCTCAGAGCAAAAAAGTAGGCAGCCGGGTGCCTCAAACCAGCCCGGTGGCGCAGGCCTGCAGCAGAGTACGAAGTTTGTAGGAGAAAAGTCTTTAGTACCAGTACCCTCGACAGAGGGGGTGGAAGTCTTCCCTCTCCCGGAAGCGTCGTCTTATCCGCAGGAAGTGCAACAGCAGCAAGAAGCGAAGCGGCGGAGCAGCAGCAGACACACACACGCAAGACAGGCAGCCTCTGAGGGGAGAGTGCCGAACTGGCGACCTCCGTCTTTTGCTGCGGTTGCAGCGACGCAGCAGCGTCTGCGGGATGAAGCGCGGCTGTTGAAGCATCTGAGACGACACCGCAGGCAGCAACAGCAGCAGCAGCAGACATACTTGCAGGCGGCAGGGCAGCAGCCGCGGCACGAGCCGGCAGGAAGGTCGGAGCAGCAGAACGCCCACGAAACGACGCAGAGCGAAGAGGAGGCAGGGCTGCAGACACAGGCGGCGCAGCAGGTATTTGGAGAAGAGCGGCAGCAGGGGAGCCAAGAACAGCAGCAGCGCGCGACGCCGCAGCAGCAGCAGCAGGGTATAGCAGGAGAAGCACTTCGACGTGAGCAGGAGCAGCTAAAGCACAAGATAATATTCTCGCAGGAGGAGCAACGGCGCTGCAGAGAGCGCGTGGAGGCATGCGCGGCGATGGCGGCGACAGAGAGTGAACAGCGACTGCACCTGCTGCTGCCTCGGAAGGCAGAGCAGTGTCAGTCTCAAGAACAGCCAAATGCGATGCTTCAGCCACAGCAGCAGCAACTACTGCTCCCGCAGACTTCTCTCGTTGCTGCTGCGTCTGCTGCGGACAAAAGCTACTCTTCCGTGCCATCTACTCGGCAGCCCACATCTCCCACTACAAGTAGCTTCCCTGAAACTGCCGCCCTCTCTCCAGCTGCTGCGCCTGCTGAGACTCACAGCAGCAAGAGCAGCAAACGCACGCTGCCGCCAGCAACTTTGCCAGCGGGGGAGTTCAGGTGGGGGAATCACAAGCACCGCCTTCTTGCAGCAGGAACAGCAGCGCTACACGACACCTGGCTAGCGGAAATATTGCCAGAGCCGCTGAGAATTTACACCTGTTTCTTGTAGGAGGCACGTGTGTTCCTCAGACAACTGCGAATTGGCAGAGAACGTTTGTAGAACGCTTCTGCATGTCTCTGGCCGACGGCGTCCCTTCTGATCTTCGCCAAGCAGCGTGTCTTCGTCACTGCAGGGCTCCAGCGACTGCACCAGTGCCGCTGCGTTGACGCCGGGCGTTTTGCTCTGATTTTCAGCTGCGGTTTGCAGCTCCGTCTTGGTGCTGCAGCGTTTGTGTCCCTGCTGCTGGAAGTCTGCCCCTGCTGCTGAACTGATTTTCCGGCTGCTGTTGTGGGACAGCTGCTGTTCTGTGCCGCCGCTGCTGTGCTGCTGCTGGCGTCAGGGATGATTATTCTGAGCGAAACAGCAGCGTGATGGCTGTCCCGTCCCCCACTCCCCACATTTACTCTTGCAGGGATTGCTGCTGCTCCTTCCCTGGTGCCACCAGCTTTATCGCCTTTTTGTCCTTTGCTGCTCAGAGGTAGTGACTTCACACTCCTCTCTGTCCCTCTTGTGACCCCTGCTGCTGTTCTTACTCGTGCCCTGCAGCTGTCCTTCATTGCCTTTTTTGCCAGACTCCGGCTCTCCAGGTGTGACTACGTCTTTGCTGCTGCCGGGGCGCTGTCGCTTGTGTGTCGACGTTTCTTCTCTCGCTCGCTCTGCTGTTCTTTCTTTGCTGATGCTGCTGCTGCTGCCACTGCTTCTCTCTGTTTTACAGCAGTGCCTCTCCTCCTGTTGCTGATGCTGCCGTTTCTTCTGATGTCGTTTCGTCTGGTGTCCGTGCGGCTTGTTGCCCGTGTTGCTGCTCTTGCTGCTCCCTTCTTCTGCCGCGGGCGCTGCTGCTGCCGCGCTTGATATTGCTCTTGCGGCGTCTGCTGGTTCTGCTGGTCCTCTTTCTCCTCGTCCTGGTGCGTCTCCTGAGAGGCTATTTTCTCCGCTGCCCTGTGCCACGGTCGTTGCATCTGCAGCCCCTTTTACGTGCACTTTTCTTTGCAGACCGAAGCAGAGCCTTGGGCAGAATTTTCTACGGGACGAGAATATTTGCAGATTCTTCGCGACTGCCTTAGACGACACTTCTCCAGGGGGTTCTGCTGTTGTCGAAGTGGGGCCCGGCACCGGCGCCATCACTCGGTTCCTCATCCGAAAGTTTCCGCTTCTAACAGGTAAACGAGCCATCCCACTCGCCGAGCAGCAGCACTACGACAGCAGCACTCCCAGCAGCAGTGGCAGCACTCGCTCGGGGACTGTTCCGCAGCACCAAAATGTGTGACAGCACCAGGAGAAGCGGAAGCAGGGGCAGCAGCAGCAACGCAGCAGCAGCTGCGGCATGAGCAGCGCTGTGAGGACAACAGTGGCAACCGCGCAACAAGTAACGACAGACGTGCTGCTGCGGCAGCAACAACCGCAACGCACCAGCAGCAGCCACTGCGCGGTTACAGCTGCAAGAGCAACAATGCGGCAACAGCAGCAGACGCAGCACTGCAGTGGCAGTAGGTGAAGCGAAACTGCAGGAGGGATCCGCCTCCTTCAGCAACAGCAGCACTGCAACGCTGCAGGAGCAGGCTACGCTGGGAAGCTCTAAGAACAGCTGCAGCTCTGATGTAGCTGCCGTGGCCAGACGTTGATAGCAGCAGTGGGAGCCCAACAGCGACGTTGAGAAAGTGCGCCGCCATGGCAGGTGGCAGCACAGCGTTTCAGAGCACCGCTTGCTGAGAGTGTATAGCAGGGCACGCGGCTCATACTTCTTGTACACTAACAACTGCGACCGTTTTTAGAAGAAGACGAGGCCGCGCGATAGCAACCCCAGCCCACGGTGAAGGGTAGCTCCGACAGCTGGAGAAGCTGCTGCCGAAGATGCAGAAAGAGCAGCGGCAGCAGCAGGGGAGTTCGTCGACATTCTCCGGGCTACAGCTGTCCACAGCGTCGGTAAACAAGCAGCAGCAGGAAGATGGTGCCAGCACTCCGCCGTGTGCTCTCAGTCAGTCGAGAACAACGACTGAGAGCACACGGCGGAGTGCTGCTGCAGCGTAGCCGCGGCAGTCACACTTCCCTTGTCTTCTTTGATAGCCACTTGGGAAAGAGAGGAGCAGCAGGAACAGCAGCTGCAGTTGCCAGGAAGACAGTCTGCAGCAATAGAGTCCAGTCGCCCGGCTGGGGTGGCTGAGGTAGCAGCAAGATACGTCCTTGGCTTTTGAGCAGTACGCAGCAGTAGCAGCAGCTCTGAAGAAGTGCAGGAGAGCAGGCAGCAGCGCTGAATTCTAGCTCGCTACTGCTGCAACACTGCTTCTGGAAGAACAACTCTGTAGACTGCCAGCCGGAAAAGGAACGCGTGAAGCGGTCGCTGAAGGAGAAGAGAAAAAGAAGGGGACGCCCCAAAGGACGGGAAAATGCTGGGAGAGAAGAGAACAAAGGAAAAGAACATTGAAACGAAGCAGAGAACGCCAAAGAAAGGGGAGAAAAAGGAGAAAAAGAGCCGTTAGGCGGTAGCGACTAACCGCAGGGGTGAAAGCAATTAGACTTGTAGAAATCTTCGTAGCAGCAGCTGCTGCAGCTAAAGCCGCTGCTGTGCGACTGCCCGAACAGGGCTTGGCGGCCCCCCTTTTTGCCTCTTCGGCGAAGGAAAGGGAAGCTTAGACGTGGAAAGAGAAGTCAGCTGTTTTGTACTTGTCGAAGCAGCAGGAGAACTCGCGGTCTTTTGTTGCTAACTCGAGAAGCAAAGCAGCCCCGCGAGACGAGGAAAAGAAAGAGTAGCGGCGGCAGCGGTAGTTGTTGGAGTGTCCACTTCTCACGGGCCGAGAAGCAACACGAGACGTCACAGCTTCTCTATACTTTCCTCCGTCTGCGTTGACTTCTCTTGCTGTCCTCCAGTCCCCCCCCACCGGCGGGGAAAGGGCAGCGGTTCGTCGCCTCCGGTTGCACCGGTGGTGCACGTCTGTGTGAACTTGCTGGGAGAAGAAGTAAAAGAGGAAGAAGATGAAGAAGGGGAGGGCAAGGGAAAAGAAAAAGCAGGGAGAAGAAAAGGCAGGGAAAAGAAAAGGCAGGTGGTTGCTGTGTGATGTGTTGTGGCGGGCTGCTGCAGCCATAGAATTAGACGTCCGGGCGCTCTCCCTTCTCTCCCGCCGTCTACCGTCTCTCCGCGTCCTTCACCGAGACGTCCTGCAGGTGAAAATTGCGATGCCCGTTTCTTCGCTGTTCCAACAGCAAGGTGTATTGTCTGAGTCTCTCCGGAAGCGCTGCCGCTCCGGCTGCATGCGGTTCTCTCTTTTTCTCTGCTGCTGCAGCTGCGCGCGCTTCTCTCCTTCTCGCTGCTGCTGCAGCTGCACGCGCTGCTCGCGTGGTCTCTGCTGCTGCAGCGACAGGTGCTCGTCTCTCTGCTGCTGCACCTGCGTGCGTTGCTCTCTCTTCTCGTGGCGCGCTGCCGCAGAAACGGTAAAGCCTTCGCTCGGAACGGTCGGGCAGTAGTACGAGGGAAGACGGTCTGGCCGCATCGAAGAGTCTCTTGAAGGAACCGGCAACACACGCACACTTTCACGCAGAAGAAACCGACCTCCTTAGCTGGTCGAAGGCCGTGTTAAAGTTGAGGCGCTGCTGGGGACGCGAACACTGGCAGCAGCACCGGCAGCAACAACGCTGTAGCACGACTGTCTGCCGTCTTGTCTGCCCTCTCGAATAATGTCTTTCTGTCTCCATTCGTAAATACGCACCATATAAATGTATAGAATGTATATCTCACCTCCTGACGCGCAGGTATCTATACGCACATATATATATGTGTACCAAAGCATGCACATCTGCATGCCGCGTAATTCTCATCTACACGCATGTTTGTGCTTGCGAGTCTCTACGAGTACGAAGCATGTATTTCCTCCTACATATACGGAGATTGGTCCACCCCTTCCTGCGCAATAATTCTACGATTCATCTCCCTACATATCGACACATATATGTATATATGTGTAGCTGATTCTCTGTCTCTGCGTGCATGCATTTCGTAGTGAAATAGATGGGACGGCACCCGCTGCGACAACTACGTCTCTCATACATGTCTACATATGAAGGGGTGTTTCCTTTCCTCCGAACAGCTCCTCTGTGTCTACACATATCCATAGGAACGTCTATGGTCGCTCTATCACATCCATATATGTCTGCGTGTGTTGTACGTGTGGATGGGTGCCTCCTCTGTATACGTGTGGTGCTGCTTCTGCACGTGTGTTTGTATAGCGCGGTCGACGATTGCAGACGTGTAGATTTATATGTGTGGACGCATGCGCCCATTTCCACTCTCCGCTCTCATGCATGAACACTCTACAGGTCAACTGGCCTCGGCTGGCGTCGGAGGTCGCTGGGGAAGGCGGGCGGCTGTCGGTCGTCGGCAACCTCCCTTTCTATCTCACCAGCCAGGTGCGTCAAATTTCTCTTCTTCTCTTCTCGTCCTTCCTGCTGCCCTTCCTTTGCCTTCTTCTCGTTCTTCTCCCCCTCATCTTCTCCGTCTTCCTCTTTTCCTTTCCTTTCTTTGTCTCTGTTCTTCCGGTTTTCCTCTCCTCGTCCTCTCTCTATGTGGTCTTCTTCTATTCCGTCGTCTCGGCTTCTGCCTTGCTGCTGCTTCTTCACTGTCTTGCTGCTGTTCTCCTCCTTTGTCTTCTTCGGTTTCTCTCTCCCGGTCGACAATCGCCCGCTCTTCTGCTGCATTGTCTTCTGCCTCTTCTGCTCCTCTGCGCCGTCCTTGCGCGCGCGCGTCTTCTCCTCCAGTCTTCTTCTTCGTCTTTCTTTTTTGTTGCTTTGCACGTGTCCCTGCTTTCCTCTGCCGAGTGCGGCTTTCCTCCGCTGCGCTTCCTATTCCTTCTTTCTCCTCCTCTTCCTCAGCATCTTCTTTCTGCTCCTTCACGCCCGAGCGCAGTTTCCGGCTGCTGTCGCGTAGGACGTGCACGCTGATCAGAGGGCGCGGTGGGTAGAGAGAAAGAGAGGCTCGAAGGGAAGAAGACTTTGAGCGGAAGAGGGGCACGTCTTGCGTCCAAATGCGTGCACCGTCCTACGGCTATGAACTGGCGTGCCTTGGCCTTGCAGCTGCTCTTCTGCCTGGTGGATAGCTGGAAATACATTCGGCAGGCGCTCGTGACAATCCAGTGGGAACTCGCGGAGGTACGAACAACAACGGCAGCAGACTGCCGGGACGGCACGCACACACACACAGCGCCACAGCAGCGGCAGCAGGAGCCGGACCAGCAGAAGCAGAAAGGGGAGCTGTAGCAGCAGCAGAAGGGAGTTCAGCAGGACCAGCAGAAGAGTTGCATCCAGAGCAGCGGCCGCATAAGCAGCACAGCAGCAACAGCGACCGAGATGGCAGCGCCAGCAGCGGCGTGGCAGCAGAAAGAGCAGCGTAAGCAGCACAGCAGCAACAGCGACCGAGATGGCAGCGCCAGCAGCGGCGTGGCAGCAGAAAGAGCAGCGTAAGCAGCACAGCAGCAACAGCGACCGAGATGGCAGCGCCAGCAGGACCGCGAGGAATACCAGGACTAGCAACAGCAGCAGAATTCGCTGTACAAGGGGACGCTATATCGATAGCAGCAATAGGTGCAGTATGCGTACAGCAGGCGCAGGAGTTCTATGAGCAGTCGGAAGCAGATGCGCAGCAGCTGCACTCGTTCCACCAGCAGCAGCAAAAACGCCTATCAGCAGCATTTGACCTGCAGCAGCAGTAACGGCGACGTGGCAGCACGAGCGGTTCATACAGGTGTAGTGGGTCACATCTGAGGCACTTGCGTCAATAGTGGCCACAGCGCATCAGTAATCCCAAAACAGGAGCGGCAACAACGGCAACCGCAAGACGACCAGTAGCAGCAACAGCAGCAAGGAGAGCAAGCAGCTGCGGCAGCAGCAGCGAGAGAAAGAGACTGCGGCAGCAGCAGCGGCGCGGGAGAGAGGAGCATCATGAACTGCTCTGCAGGGCAGAGCCATGCGCAAGCGACACCAGGGGCAGCAGCAGTCACCCACCTCCCGTCCACTGGCTTCTCTTGCTTTGCTGCTGTCGTCGCGGTTGCTGCTGCTGACGGTGGAGATGCGAGCTGCTGTTCACACAGCGACAGGCTACGATCTCAGGTCTGCCCTTGCTCCTCTCGTCGCTGCTACTGCTGTTGTTGCCATGACTGCTGATGTTGCGGCGCCGGCTGCCGTTGCTGCTGACGCTGCTGCGGATGCTGCTGCGTACTAACTAGCTAATGCGGGAAGTGCTGCTGCTCTGGTTTATGTGCTGTTGCCGCTGCCTTGTTCCGTTGCTGTTGCCGGAGCCCTGTGAGGACGGCTGCTGCTTCTGCTTCTTCTGCTCGGGGCCTCTCTGTTCATGCTTGGTGCTGCTGCTGCAGCAGCTGCTGGTTTTCTTGACCCTGCCGCGGGTTTGCTACGAGCCTGAACAGTCTGCCGACGGTCCCGTGCACTCCCTGACTATGTCCGTCTTGCTTCTTCCTCTTTGTCTGCCCCTGTCGTGACTGGCCGCTGCTGCAGCTGCGTCGACTGCGCTCGCCTCTGCCTGCAGGCGTCCGTCTGCTGCTCGCACTGCTGCTGCTGCGCTTCCCGCTGCTGCTGGTGCTCTTGCTGCTGCTGCTCTTGTTGCTGCATAGCCCGTGCCTCTTGACGCGGTGTCCGAAGTTCCGTTTTCTTCTCGTTCTCCTCCTCCTTCTTCGACCGTCAGTCCTGCGCGTGCCGCCGCTGCTGCTGCGGCTCGTTCTGTCTCTCTGTCTCTCTCTTTGTCTGCCGCATCTGCTGCAGTCCCGACGGGTGCTGTCGCTGCCACGCTGCTGCGTGAATTTGCCTGCTGCAGCGTCTGACGGCCCGACCAGGAGAGAAGCAATACAGTCGGCTGAGCGTCGTATTCTCTCTATATACAAAGACGCGCATCTTGAAGAAACTGCGCCCGACAGTCTTCTACCCCTCCCCAGCTGTAAGAAGGGCCCATCAATTCGACTTACCTTTCTCCACCAGATGGCCCCTGCATCCCCCACGACGTTCAAGAAAAGTAGAACTACCCAACTAATAAGGACGTACAGGAATATTTGTACCCCTACTTTTGTGTGCTCATATATGAAGAGGGAGACATATATATGAATATGATGATGTAAGCGTACATGTACACATGTATATGTTGAAGGTTTCCTTTACTTCTCAATATGTGATAGTACTGATATTCGTATATGTGTAGAAAGAGAATATTGGTGTACGTGTGTGTATATATATATGTATGCATACATATGTGTATATATATATATATACGTGTATATATATATACATACGTATGTGTATATATATATACGTGTATATGTATATATATATATATATATCGAGGAATTCCTTTACATCACATCCATACATATATATGTATGTATAAATATATATAGAGAGAGAGTATTCGTATATATTTACATACGTATAGATATATATATATATATATGTATATCGATGCATTCCTTTGCCTCATATATATATGTCTCGGTATGTATCAGTACGAATACTCATATATATGTGCTAATATATATGTTTATGTATATACCGATGAATTTCCTTGTATATCACATGTATACGTATAGAACATTCGTACGTATGTATGTATTTATGTATGCACGTATGTATATATGAACGCCTTTTCTCATCAGATGTATTCAGATCCGTAAATTATATCTGGGCCGAAAAAATCTCCCTACCTGATTAAACAAAAATGATGGGCGTAGGCCTCTAACTCTCGTCCCCGCCCCCCCCCCCTCCTACCGACTCCACCGACCTTCGCCAAACTTTCTGTTTCTGTCCGTGTAGGTCTGGCCATATATATATATATATACATATATATATATGAAAGAACATCGTATCTCACCACATGTATGGAGGAGATCCGCAGTCTGTGGGTGGGGTCCATCTAGATAATATTGCAACGTTATCGTCCGTGGAAGAAACCGCATCTGCAGCTGGCACAGCACTGTCTCTTTCTGCAAATCTCTACGCAGCTCTTCCTCTTCTTCTTCTCTGCATATCAAATATATTGCCGTTTCATATATCGAGACGTGCATATATCTACGTGTCCCCCTACCCTGTCTCTCTCAATATATATGTATATATGTATATGTGTATGTATTTGACTGTCGTGGGTGTGCGTATGCGTGTGTGCGTGCGTGTTTATGCGTACGTGTTGTTGCAGTCTCGTGTACGTATCTTGGTGAAGAGGGAGTGTGCGTCTGAGGAGGAAGACTGCGCGTGTCGCGCCTTTCTCCTTTTTCTTCTCGATAAGGCCATCTTTCACCGCTTTCTTCGTCGGAGGAACTTTTGCATGCGCCCCGGCTTGCTCTTCGTTGATGTGTAAACGCACGTGGCGACGCTGCTGACCAGAGCTCTCAGAGACAGAGAGACGGAGAAGAGAGAGAAGGAGAGGTAGTAGAGGGCAGATCTGTGCAGGAAGACAGACACGCGCAGCCTTCTCCGTGCTGCCGCCGGCTGGTGCGGCTCCTCTCCAGACGCATGCGACAGCCACACGTCTGCCCGCAGGTAGACACACACAGGCAGCTAGTATCTACAGGCTTGTGCACGTAGTTGCGTACAGTGAGAAGGGAGAGAAACGCAGGAAGGGAGAGACAGCTATATATAGATAGAGAGACAGAGACCCATTATATATGTATATATGTATATGTATGTAGGTGTATTATAGATCGATACATGTGCTCGCATGTCCTGCCCTCTGTAGACTTCCGCAGACAGTGAGCGTGATGGCGGTAAGACCCGACTGATGGTCGCCGGTGCACAGCGCGGACGCTTCTCCTTGACTTCTCTCCCATTATGTATATATGCACATATACATATGACTTCACGTGTGTATATGTATACGTAGCTACGTGGACCTATCTATCTCCGCGTGGGGGTGTGCGGACATGTATAGAATGCCACATAAATACCTCTATATACACACACGTGTACGTATCTGTGTCTCCAAGTGCGGATGTGTGTATATACGACATTTGGTATATATATGTGTCGATGTGTGTCTACGTGTCGGTATGCTGCTTCTCCGTTCGGTGTGATAGGATGTGTGAGACTTCTGGTTGTTCATGGAAAGAAATGTTTGGTGAAGTCGTGAGTGACTTTGCAGGTGGACGCAGCAATTATTTTGGTGGAATTTAAGGAGAAGTCCTTGACGGAAATTCTCGAGGGCGCCGACCCCCGGCGTCTGCGCGACGTACGTCTCTTTTTCTCGTCCGCTCACGTCGCCGCGCTCTTCGCAGCTGAACTGCTGCACCCATATGCGTCTTTCTTCTTCTCCCTTTTCTTCGCCGTGTCTTCTTCGTGCTCGGGGTTTCCTCTCCAAATTCTTATTCTGTGCGCGTGCGCCTTCTCCAGTTCCTGGCTGTCGCACTGTCTGTGCCGTTGTTTGCTGCGGTGCCAGTCCCCAGGCGCGTCGCTCTCTCTTCCTCCCCAGCAGAAGACACTGCGTCTCGAGTCGTCAGTCGTAGATATACACAAAGGGAAGGGAGAAGGTGTTGAAAGATTTTCTTGAAGAACAAATCCCATTCTGAAGAATACTTCTGGTAGAACAAGTTGCACCAGGAGTGCAGGTGTCGCTATCACCATACACACATGACGCACTCGATCTACGTTTCTTCTCTATCGTCTCTGCAGATCGTTAAATGAACCTCTCCCCCTACATACATACATATTTGCACATACACGTATGCACATATACGACACACATACATAAATACACACACGTATATATATATATATATATATCGATTTGTAGGTACGCCGGCATGCGAAGCGATGTATTGATATGTGTGCATGCATGTACATGTCTATAGTTCTGTGTATGGGAGAGTGTGTATTAATGCGTGAGCCCTGAGAAGGAGCTGCTGTGAGTCTTAGCCGCCAACTCGTGTGTCTCCTGGTGCGGGAGAAACGAAGGACGAGAGATGCAGGGGAGGTGGCACCAGGGGAGGAACGATCCTCTGTCTCTGACCTGCTCCGGCACATGCAAATGTAGCCGCACTGCTGCATGCGGGCCACGCGCGTCGAAAAATTGCGCGGAGCCTCTGCTGAAAGGAGGAAGCCGTGACGCGCTCCTTCGCAGAAGAGAGCTCCTCCCTCACCCTTCCTGACTCCATGGAACACTGCTGCTCTTCTTCTTCGTTTTCGTTTTGGTGTGTCTCTCTCTGTCCCGCGTTTTCTACCTATACGTACGTATGTGTGTGTGTTCGCCACGCTCGAAATCCTCCAACTTTGCTTCAATACCCTCTTCATCATCTTCGTTGTCTTCTCTCTTTTGTCGCTGACTTTCCTCTGTCCTCTGTGTATACGTCTATGTTTCTCTGAGACAGCAACGCCGACGTCGTCCTGTCGAGCAGCATCTACCAGCAAATATATACAGCAGGATAGGCCGAGTCTACCGTAGACGTGTACTTTGAATTTCTGCGCTGGGCTAGCGCATGTCCGCCCACGAGCAAATATTCGCTGCTTTTATATATTGACGAACATAGACGAGAGCCCCGTGCGTCGCTGTTTTCCTGCCTCCCCACATGCAGCAGCGCAGTCTTGGAAGCTCGCCCTTTTCCCGCCTTCAGCAGCAACTCGGGATCACGCCTGCATGTCTTCACTATTTTGCGCCCCCCCAGTCCCTAACATACAAATTTACTGTATCCACGTCCGTACTTCTCCTCTTTTTGCTGCTCCGTCGTCTCTACGCAACTGCGGCTGTTCGAGTTTCTCTTGTCCGTGTCTCTCTCTGTCTGGGCAAGTGTTGCTGCTTCTCTACTTGGTAGATTGTGTCCGCATGCGCGGCCATGTCAACGATCTTGAGAATAAATATTCCATCCGTCTCTACACCCCTCCTCCTACCTGGAGCCAACTACAGTGCCCTGTCCGCAGACATGTACGCAACACTACTCCGCTCTTTCTAGACGTATACGCATATATAGATATGTGTGGTAGCAGACCTATCCAGTGGCGTGTATGGGTGCGTGCATATATGTGGGGATACACACATAAATATATATGTATATATAGGCGACTGCTCATATATATATATATATATATATGTGTATATGTACATATGCATCTTTACGTGTACATATATATATACACGCACACACATAGATTTACGCCTAATATGATGATTGTCGTAGAACTGATTTGGAGTATTAAGAGGTACGTGCGGGTCCACGCTTGTAAATTTGTTTCACTTGTGGCAGCAGTGCCAAATTTTTGGCGTCTCCTTGTCTCCACGTGCACTATTAAATCCTCACTTTGACACGCAGATAATATAAATTCAACAAGACATACAGGACGTACTGCACGCATTCATACGCATGTTTATATATGGTTTTTCAGTGTATATATATATAGATAGATTCGTGTGTGTATCTATATATATATATCTGCAGAATGTGTATATTCGTGCATGCTTCGTATGCAGGTATACACGTGTCAATCTCTCTGTGTCTCCCAGTGTATACATATATGTGTATGGATGCCGCGAATGCGCATATTCGTCTACACCTCCGTATAAGATCTACACATATATACATCTTTTCAAACATGTTTGTGGATAGGAATATATGTAAGGCTCCTCGAGAGAATATGTATATATATAAGTGGATACGCAGCTGAATACACACTTGGTTAATAGGTGTGTGTGTTTGTGTCTTTCCATATCTGTGGAGAGACCGATTTGTACGTAACTCCGTCAATATAAATGTATGGAAACAGACACGTACATAATTCAGTACATCTCTGTATATCCGTGGACTGACTGAGACACAGATTTGTACGGCGACTCATGTATACATGTATGTATACGTGTGTGGATCTATCAACGTGTCTGTATATACATTTTTGTCCACCCCACCAAGACAGAGGTATATACGCAAGAGCGTCGAAAACAGGTGATGCCGTTGGTGCAGAAGTTCTCGGGGCAGAGGCCCCCTCCAGCAGCAGATCCTGCTGCTTTATGTCAAAGACGTCTGCTGCTGCTTCATCTCCCAGGTGCTTCACGCGGCCTTCGCAATGCGACGAAAAATGCTGCGGACCAGTATGAAGGTAAGACACTACCCGGCGGTGCGCGGCTGCAGGCCCCTGCTCCTCCTCTCGCACTTGACCCACTGCTGCGCGGCGTGCACCTGTGCCACTTCTGGTGAACTGCTAGAGAAGAAGTGAAGATAAGCAGCGGGGAAGGGCGCAGGGGGACAGTTTTTCTCCCGCGTTATGTCGCACGCCTGTTGAACAGAAAAACTGCGCCTCAACACTTTTGCCAACTGCCAGTACTGTAGCTCTGACACTCCCGATACTGCGCGCGGACACACACATACATATATACATATATATATGAGGGGATGTACGTACGCGCAGATGGATATATATGTGTATTGGTCTAGAGGTATACACCTACATACATAGGCATAAATACACATGTCTAGGGATATAGCCCTACGTAGGAATATATACATATACATATATATATATATATATCTACGTATAGATGTTCCTAGAGATGTGCGTATATACATATATATACGTATGCGTAGGAAAGTTCGGGGTTGGAGATGTTATATCGCGCTAGGCACCTCATACATATGTATATATATAGGTATGTGTACAGAGAGAGAACCAGAGAGAGAGAGGTAGGTAGACAGAGGGGAAAAGATGTGTGTGTATACACGTGTATATATATATATATATTTGTACAAAATCAGACGTAGTCTGATATAACGAGGGTGATACAGAAACTCTCTAATCAGAGGAACTACTTTGTACGTGCCCGTAGAAGAGATTTACTGGTACATTTACAAAGCTGTCTCTACATATAAACAGAGGAATCCCTTGCCCGTGTTGGCAGCCCTCTGCAGATATATGTATATATATGTATTTAGTCGGATGTTGAAGAAGAAGCACTTTCAAGGCGAGAATCGCATCACGCGGAAAAACTTGTGTATACGTTTGTATTTGTATATATATTATGTCAGAAGGCGACTCCTGACAGGCCGTACTCAGAAGATATGGAAATTCAGGTATACAAGTGCACACGTTTCTGCACATACACACAAATGCTCATCAACGTTAACGGACGAAAGCGCGATTCTTACTCATAACGTCCTACCTGCACATATACGTGTATACATATGTGTATGTATATATTCACATGTCTGTACATCTGATTACCTATCTCCATATATAGGTATACTTACGATCTGACACTTCTTTCTTCCTTTACTTATATATATATGATAGTCATACATCTGTTTATACATATATATGTGCATATATCTATATCTATATCTATAGGTATATGTACAACTTGACGCTTCGCTCTCTCTATCTATGTATATGTATATATGAGCACCTGAAGAGAAGCTAGCTTTCTGTGTATCCACATCCATGTATATCTATATATGTATATACGCATGGGTATATATACGACTTGACGCCTCCCTCTCTCATATATTTATAAACATTTAGAAGAAACTAGCTTTCTATCTTCCGTTTTATTGCCAATCTTCCTGTAGTAGTGTGGCGTGCCACTCTGCGTCGTGCAGCTCCTCCTCGCAGCATCATCCTCCACCGTAAAAGAAGTGCCCGAGCAGTTTGCTGCGCTGCGTCCCCAGCAGCTGTCTCCACGGGACTTTCTCGTTCTCACGAAGCTGCTGTTTCCGCCTAGCCAGAAGGGGCAGCAGCAGACACTGCAGGAGAGGCGCGAGCAACAGCAGCAGAAAGAGAAGCCCTGCCGGCATCTGGAGGAACAGCAGGACGTGGGATGCGGCAGTGCCGAGACGGCGCAGCAGCTTGGACAGGAACAGCAGCAGGCGACGCCGCAGCAGCAGCCGACGCCGCAGCACCGCCAGGCGCGGCAGCAACAGGAACCATGGAAGCAGCATCAGCAGCAGCCGGAGGAGCAGCAGGAGCAGCAGAGTTGGGAGACGCAGCTGCAGGAGAAAGAGGAGGAGGAAAGAGGGAGTAAGAATGAGCAGCCGGTGCAGGACGGACGATGGCGGCCCTTGGAACAGATGCCGCGAGTGTGGAGAAAGGCCTGGCACGGGAACTACTGATTTTTATTCCTCAGCGGCGTCGCTGCAAGCCGTCACATCCACTACCCAACTTCGTCGCAGCTCCACAATAATGCGTCCACCACCGCCGCCAAGACAGAGTTCGCAACGGCAGACAGGAAGTGCGATCCAGGGAAGAAATTAGGAAGTCAAGAAGCAAAAAACAGTTATGGGTGCCAGGTGAAAAGGAAGAGATGGGAAAAGGAACTTCCGAATATTGTGAACCAGCGCTGTTGAAGCAGTGGACTTCCCATGAAGACAGTCCTTTTTATCACAGCGGACCTTCATCACCACCACTCCTCCAGGGGGCCATAAGAGCAAACAGTGTCTCCACAGGCGTGGAGATATATATATATATGTGTGCACATATAGATGTGTATACATGTGTGTGTAATACACTGGCACATATAACTACATATATGTGCCAGTGTACATGTGCATTTATATGGAGAACCGTTTTCGTATGTCGGGCAGTGTGGAGATCTCCGCCTACACGTAGGCGTAAGTACGCCTGAAGTTTGCATGCTGCAGACACCTGCTGAAGAATGCCCCGCGTCTGCCGGGAACGCCTCAGCAGCAGTCGCTCGTCGAGACTCACCTACACGTGTATATATACGTATATATATATAGGTGGGTGTTTTTCCGTAAATGTACGTATGCGTATGTCCACCAGTTTTTCCTGAGTTACGACAACTACACACGGATTTGCTGTATGCGCACACAAGACGTGTGTATCTACGTGTTCCCACTACCTGTCTCCCTCTGTCGATGTGTATACGTGTGTATTCACGTATGTGTATGTCCCCCCGCGGGTCCAGTCCGACTCTCCGTCTGTCACGCAAATATCAATAAATCTCTCCAGGTGTATAGGCGTCTTCACCAGCACTGTCTTTGTGTTAGGCAAAAGGACATACGTCCTCTCTCATCTTCTACGGGCGCACACGTAGATTCCGCTGAACGTAACTGTGTCACGTGAATTTATACGCGTATTCGACGACACACGTATATACGTGGAAAATTTGTCAATGTGTGAACTTATACATATATAAATGTTATATATATATATATGCCTGTAAACAGACCTACGTAAATTTGCACAGGCGAGGATGCGGTCACGTGACTGTGTACATGTACTCGGCGGCACATTCCGTGAAATAAAAAGATACACATGAATGTACAAATGTATGAATCTGAAAAATTCGTAAGTGTGTGAACTTTTATATATCTAAGCGTAGCTGCAAAAATCCGCACAGGTGAGGACGCGCTCAGGGGAGAACTTCTCAGTTGTAGTATCTCGGCGCCACTACGTGAGAAGACGACGGCGTCTTCTCACGAGCTCTGCAGACACACCTGCACATCCAGGGGTTAAACGTCAATTTTTTACTGAATATAGACCTAGGTACTACGTATACTCGCGTGCGCATATCTCTGCATATATCTTTGTTGAATATGTATCCCTTTACACCACGCCTGTACGTATTTGTCTGCCTACGTAAATGTTTGGGTGTCGAAGGAGGTGCAACACATCAAGACTGACTGTCGACGTACGTGTACTTCGAGACAAGAGCGCAATCTGGAGGAATTTCTGTCTGCGCCGCTGTCAAGAGGGCTGTCTCCTTCGCTCAAGGAGAAGATTTCTGTGCACCTTAGCGTCGACTGTACACGCACCACTTGTCCATCCGCACGTACACAGAGATTTCAGAAGTGCTGCGCACGTCGTCTGTCCGGCGCTTTTGGACTGAGTTACCGCTGCGGCACTACGTATACGTCTGTAAATACAAATAGATAGATATAGATACCCGCGCAGCTGTATTTACCTGTAGGCATATGTGGATATATACATATATATATATATATATATATATTTCATGCACACGCAGAGAGATCCGCGCAGAGAGACAAATGTGTAGGTGCAGCTCTGTATTGGTGCGAAGAGCGGTATACGCCGTCGTCTGCGTGTCCAAGTGGAAAGCATGTATAAGTGTTGCTCTGAGAAATCTCATCGGCACGCGTGGCATTTTTGTGGACTTTGTAGAGCCATTTCAAGGAGAAGACGTCAACGGCGCCAGCAGATATAGTTATCTCTAATTGCTCAAAACAGAAGGCGTCAGTGTCACAGCTCTCCTCTGCAGCGGCAGAGATCGATACCTTCTGTCGCTACATCCACGTGGCGTGTTTCGCTACATATCACATGGGTCTCTTTTGCGTCTACAGATGGACCATATTACAGAGTGACACGTACGTGGAAGTAGTGAATCCATCCTAGCCCGTCTTTCGACACAGTCAACGCACTATCCTACAAAGTAGTCAGCCGACGAGGACAAGTAGGGCAACTTTACCTACGAGTCAACTGGAAGTGCGTTGCGACCACAGGACCTAGTGTACAGCGTAAAGATGCATCTACACAGTATGCTCAAAGGTGGCGTCCGCGGCAGACGTCTACTGGCGTGGTTGCAGGTACGTGCAGACGTGATCTTTTGGTAAGGAATTATACGTAACTACACATCTAACGGCGTACACGAGCAAGAATGTTGACTTGTTGACGCAGATTCGCACTGCGGCAGAGTATCTTTACTACTTACGAAGAGAAACGCCGGTCCTCCCTATCTTCGCCCGATCTAGCCACTATTTCTCTCACTATATGGCTTCTCTACACGAAGAAGGAAAACCGGATACACTTCATCATCGCCTCGTCGCCTCCCGCTGTTAGCGCCGCCTGCGACGAAACCACTCTACGGAATACTTCAGCGTGCCACATGCCGGTAGCCACGTAGGATATTCGTAGATGGATATAAATACGTGTGAAGTCCCTTCGTATATACAAACCGATATAAAGTCAACCAAGCCACTTAGTCGTACAGTTGCGTGTCCAGCTGTGTGCGCTGTTGCATCAATTAAAGGACTGCTGAGTGCACATGCAGGAAAAGGTGTAAGTTCCTCGCCAGGTGTTCTTCGCCGACTTTCGCAGTGCTTGGCATACAGCAGTTTCTTCCATCAGCTGATAAAGTTTCAGTGCATCATACTGTCCAGACGTACAATCGAGCTGTGCGTATACCCTGTGAACGAGTTTGGTGCACACGTGGAGCTAAACGTAGACAGACACGTTGAACTGATGCACTTTACATCTCTCTTCTGCATGCGCCGAATATGCACGTACACTTGTGTAGACGCTAACTTTGACGATATGTACACTGTATCGAAAAGCTTACCTCTACAAGACACTGTCAGTTTCTTCTCCAGATAGTGAGTGTCTCTCTCTGCATTTTACCTGGGATGTAACTGTTCATAAACTAGCAAAATCACGTGTGCGTCGAGTTCCTGTTATTTTCTCGTTTCCCTTTCAACAGTCCTGATCCCCCAAAGCGCATGTACACGCATACATGTACATATATATATACATGTGTGTGCAAATATTCATACAACACGTGTACATGTATACATGTTCACATGTACGTAGACATTCATCATAAAGAGACCGACGCCAATTTACGTGGCGCGGGTGCCTCAGAACGCATTCCCAGAGGGCAGGGTAAATTGAAGGTCGTTTGCTCAAGAATTACGGAAAAGAAGACACACCCAACTGCAGCACCGAAGTAGTTGAGTGTAAGTGGGAGTATGGGGAATAGTAGATAGGTCTAATTGTGAGGGGACGAGAAGTCACATATATGTAGAATACCGTCTTTCGTGAATGACGCCAACTCGTTAATGGATTTTCCTCTCAATCTTGGTTTCTCGAGTATTTTTATCGGTCAGGGTAGAAACTGCGCGGCAAGATTTGTTACCCAGAGATCCATTTTTCAACGTTGTTACACTTTTGTCCCGTCGGTTGCGCCTGATCTCTCTTTAGATGTACAAAACTCTCGCGAAGATGTCACGGTAACCCTAGCGTTGCTCACTACTGCATAAAAATCCAGTCTTTTTCGTTAATCTTGTTCAGCTGAAGGACCGCACCTCCTGGGGCCGTGACGAATTCTTCTTCTGCAGTGGTCTCCCTCCGATCTAACTAGCATTCCGGCCTCTTGCTTTCTCTAAACACTCTTCACACACGTACGCTGTCCCCTTTCAAAACAACAATTTATTCCGGAGAAAGCGAGGTAACTGTGTTGGTATCGAGATGCACGTATCAAGTGCTGAAGGTGTATACAGACGTATGTATGTATATATATATATATACATATGAATGCACGTGTTTTCGCGTGTATACTTCTGCCCTACTTTTCCTTTGACATATGGGACATCTCTGCGAAACGTCTCAGTGGAATACGCATGTCCTTTCCTACTTTTACAGGACACGCGTACCCAACGTGGGTACGCACGTCGCTCAATTGTTTGATTCGACAAAATCTAACACAGAAATTCGCTTCTTGAAACAGATCCCGTCCCAAAAATGTGGATGTTCTACGTGTGCAATGTGTTTTTTTAGAGAGTCGAAAAGTCACTCGTCACGTCCAGCGTTCGCGCATTTGTATGTGTAAGACTATACATACACACAAATCCACGATATTCATTTGTGTTTCTTCGGGTATAAACAGGCTCACGGTTGCTCTTGCCTGCTGCCTTTTTTTCGACACGTGAGCAGCCCTACCAGTATTTCTCAGACTCACTTCCACAAGGTACGGATGCACCCAACTTGAGTGCCATGAGACGGAAGACACTTCCAGTCCTGACGCGCACTTTCAGCTGCCGTGTAGCCGCTAGGATCTCTCGAAAAATCGTCAACGTCTATATACCAGCTGTACTGCAGGTGGTCTTCGAGTGTTGTGGTAATCACTAATCGATTTCCATGTTGCATTACTGAGCTGAAATTTCTGTGCCACCTAGAGGCGGGTACTGGACACGTGTGCATATACACTGTGTATATTCACAACATATAGAGGGAGAAAAAGAAAGCGAGAGGAAGGAACCATGAGAACCCATTCACAGCCGTATTATAGGTGTCACGTCGTGTGATCTAATCATCATGTGAAGGCCTGTTACTGTCTTCGTATGGCGAAGTGAACTGGCGTTCAGCATAGCGATTGTTAGCAACGTAATACGTTGGGGCATATAACGCGCGGTCACTTTAAAACTGCCGTGACTACGATATATACATACACGTATGTCCGCGCGCACCATTCCTGCGTAACAATTCCATTTTCCTTGGCAGTGGTTCAGTCAGTGTTTTTCGATTGTGTGATGTTGGAGTCGAAGAACACCGTTGACGCGTATCTGTAAGGTCTTCCTTTTTTCCCTTCCTGTTTTCCGCATATTTGGGGGCAATATGCGTTCTATGCAGTCATTATGCGTGTATACACGTGCAGACCTCTATGTACGACTTATGGATATATGGATATATTGAATTATGCAGGCGTACTAATATTCGCGTACATGTGTACACTTACACAGAAGTAAGTGTTGAGACATCAACTAGGGCTAGTGCTCACCGTACGAGACATGCAGGACATCTCCCATCCGCAGCAGGGTTGGGTCGGAAGTCGTAGATGAACGAATATATATATATATATATATATGTAAAGGGATGCGGTTCGTGTGTAACCATCAAGATAGAAGCACTAGCGTATATGCACACACACAGAATGTGTATCCCAGGTGTAGTTTCCATCTGCCGTTCGCCGTTGAAATGCTGCTGTTGCCACCGCACGCGGCACTTCCCCATTGTCGACTTCCACTGCAGTAATTTACCACTTCAGTGGCGGGCGGCCATACGTTTCCTACATATCCGTATACATATGTATGCAAAACAACTTGGTGATGTCGTGCCGCAGCCACATTTGTTCCCCGTAGTCGCGTCGCGTTTTGACGACGATTCCTTGTGTATTCGTGAATATATATACGACTAGCCACACTGAAGTACGCATACGTCCGGATCTTCTCATTGACGAACTCCCCTACAGATCAGGCAGATATGTAAATTAGTGTAACATGCTGCAAGTAACCGTGCTACAGCTGAAATGTTCTTCGTTCAGGCGACACTAGTCCACAGCGGGGGGCCGCGGAGAAGACCCTCCCACATGGGTGTATATATACATATATATATATATATATTCTCACGTCAAAAGAAACAACATGAATGCGTGTGCTACATCTGCGCATTTTCGTGGTATCTTCTTTCGCTGTTGGGGCAGTCACGTCGTCTCTTACAGACACAGAACATACACTGATTTGTAGACAACTTCGCTGATTCAGAGATACGCAAGTGGTCCGAAAAGGCGGCACACCGTTGGCTACGCGACAGTGCGCTGATTGCGTATGTATGAGTGAAGGAACAGAGCTCCGTGTGGTGCCGGTGCGTACTACCGCACACCTGTTTACCAACAAGAATTACGTGAAAAGCTTTTCTAGAAGGATTTTATCTTTCGTACTAGTGCTACCCCCTGTACTTGGAGCCCGCTGGCTAGCCGCAGCTCTGCTCGACCCCCTGCACCGGGTGGAGTCGCAGACATCTCCGGCGCACTGTGCGTCGCACGGTCGAAGGATTTCTACTGCAAAAATGTAGTTCCCGTCCACAATCCATTAACGGTTCCCACGATTTATATTTTCCTGACCCGCTCACACATGTAGAAGCGTCGCACTGCGGTACTTTAACAGATATGCAAGTATCTGTACGGCGTGTGTTCTTCCTGTAGTTCCCAGAGGGTTTTGTAATTGGGAAGGCACACTCTTCGCGTGCCAGAAATCTCAGCGCAGATGGTGTCCCTTGTAAATCTACTTCCGCAGCTTATCCGCGACGTTAGGCCTCTCCTCCCTTCTATGACCAGCCGTCCTTTCGTAACTTCATTTGTAGCTCTCCGTTCTCGGGAACCCGCCAGGGGGGCACATGCGAGCTGAGCTGCGGCACAGATGCCAGCCGGTGCTACTTGGAGACGAAGAGAAGGGAGAGGTGCATGCGAGAAGAAACGGTCTTTTCTCTAGATCGAGCATGTGGATACCTAAATGCAGTTCCTGTGCATCTACGCGCGCAGCTACGGTCTTCGTGCGTTTTCGCAAAGATGCGTCTTTCCACGTGAGAACTCGTAGAGCGAAGCAGCCTCTACCAGGAGGGTGTTCCTGCATGTGGCTGGCACCGTCGTCTACGGCGCCATAAAGAGAAGAGCATGGCGCGCTAATTTTTTTTGTTTGCTTCATTTGAACGAAGCACCTCCTGGAGCAGCAGCAGCAGGCGAGAGCAGCGGCGGCACTTTTATCGCACGCCGTAGCAGAAGCACCAGCGGTGGGAGTCACAAGACAACAATGTGGCCACTACACAGGAAAAGAGGATGCTCCGTTGGTCAGAAGTCGGCAGCAGAAATAATAAGGGGATAGAGAAGAGAATATTTGGTGGCAATCCCAAGTGTGAGGACTTCCTGGTATACACGTGTACGGGGAAACACAGAACTGCAGTACGAAAATACCTGTCTGGAGGGGAAGAAACAAGAGAGAGAAGAAGAGAGCAAAGGCAGAAGAGCTAGCATTCCCGCCGAATTCCGTTTACCTCGTAGTGTGCCGCGAGGAGCAGTCCAAAGACAGAATAAAGAGCTGCGCTGCCTTTTCCGTCTTTAGCTCTGTAGCAGACAAGTTAGTTTGAAGTGTCGCTCCTGCGACCTGCCGTTGTTAGCTCGCATTTTACGCTACCCCGACAGATATCCTATTTCAAAGTTCCAGAGTGGGAGCACCCTGACTTCTTTTTTGTCGTCCTTGTGGAAAAGCGTGAGGCGTCCTTTCCTGTTTCTTCGTCGGCCCTACCGCGTGTATGTCTGTCGCGGTCCAAATTTCCTCGTGCGCGCGATCTTCGGCGCCGGTCTTGCAGTCCCTATTCCCGCAAGCCGTGTGAGCGTGCCTTCGCTCGCCGGGGAGTTCCCTACTCCATACTTTATAAACCTATATTCATACATATACGCAGCGACACCTCCAAACATTTGTATGTGCATTTGGGTAGGTGTATAACTTATACGTAGCTCTACACACAGATTATATCTCTGTGCACCCATGTTCCCTGTACGCGAGATGACAGGGAGATCAGGAACCGAACGTTTTCTGCTTGTGCGAAGAAGTGGAAAGGTCTCCGTTTTCTGACAGTTGCTGCTGCTCGAGTTGCGCGCGACGTAGAAGGGTGTCATCTGGACACTGAGAAAAGCGGCTGTGTCTCCTGGAGCTGCTGCGACTGCAGGACTGTTAGAGTGTACTCTCTACACTCTGCTGCAGCAGCTGCTGTTGTTGCCACGTGCTCTACTGCTGCTGCTGATGCTGCTGCGATTGCCTGCTGCTGCTCCCGTGTGTGGGCTGCTGCTGCTCTTGCTGGTGCGCGGCATGACGAGGAGGGGGTGCAGCTGCTGCCGACACGTGGCTGCTGCTGCCGACACGTGGCCGCTACTGCTGACACGTCGCTGCTGCGCTTTTGTCGAGAAGCTGCGAGCGTCGTCAGGGTTATGGTAGGCTCTGCTAAAACTATTGCCTCGCTCCTGTGCGGAGACGTTTCTACTGCGACCACTGCCACTGCTGTCTCGACTGCTGCTCCTGTCATGCTGCTGCTGGCCGAAGGCGTTCTTTCCGCAGAGGCTGTTGTGTGCTGCGATGAAGCCGCAGAACTTCTTTACCACGCCTTCGCTGATAAGAAACCTTTGGCGAAGAAGCAGCAGCAGCAGTCCCAGCAGCAGCAGTCCCAGCAGCAGCAGTCCCAGCAACAGTCGCAGCAGCTCCACGAGCGGCGAAGGCAGCAGGACGGTCCTACGTACCGCCAACACAGACAGGAGTAGCATTGCTGCAGCCACCAGCAACAGGACTCACAGCACTGCCGATAGCAGCTGTACGGAGGACAGCAGCAGCGCCTCTTCCAGCAGCAGCAGCGACAGCGCTTCCAGCAGCAGTAGCGGCCTAAGCGCTTCTTCGAACAGCAGCAGCAGCAGGGCTTCTCTCAGCAGCAGCAGCAATGCTTCTTCCAGCAGGAGCAGCAGCAGCAATGCTTCTTCCAGCAGGAGCAGCAGCAGAAATGTTGATGCTGCTGGTGGTGCCACGCCCGGCAGAAGCAGCGGCGGCGTTGGCCTTGGAATGATGTCATCTCTCACGGAGAGCAGCAGCAGGAGCAATGGCAGCCGGAGCAGCAGGAGGAACGCAGATAACATCTGCAGCCGCAGGCCACAGGACGGCAGCACCAGCAGCAGCGGAGACTCTCCGGAGACCGGAAGCAACAGCAACAGCAGCGCTGGGTTCAGGAAGACGGGCTCCGCGCACGGCAGCAGCAGCAGCAGATGCGGCGGCAACAAAAGAAGCAGAAGCAGTAGCACTGAGAACTGTTGCCGCAAGGAGAGGACCACGAATAATGAGACGCATGCAGACAGCAGCGCTAATAGCAGTGCAGGAGAGGCGGTAGAAGTATGCGGCAGCACCAGCGGCAGCAGGCGCGCCCCCCGCAGGAGTGTCAGTCGCAGCAGTGGCCAGGCCGTCAGCAAAACCCACGTCGACAGCGTTTTTTCTGCCAGCAGCCGCCGCAACGGCAGCAGACATGCAGCAGGTGGAGAGAGCCAGGCAGCAGCAGTAGTAGTAGTCCCCGACTGGCTTCCCGTTAACGAACCAAGCGAAACTGATGCAGCAGCAGACAAAGGAACCTCAGGTGCTGGCGACGCCGCTGCTGATTCTGCGCGGTCGCGTGTACCCACTGCTGCTGCTGCTGCAGGCGGCGGTGAAGATTTGCCGATATGCGTATCCGTCTCGTCTCCTTCCAGCGCTTCCTTTTACTCAGTAGACGAAGATGAAGATGAGGCCGGAGAGGCTACAGCAGCGTCAGCTGGGCACCCTGCCGCGACGGCAGGAGCCGCTCCGGAGTCCGGCACCGCCGCAGCCACCGCCGCAGTGCCGACAGCAGCAGCAGCAAGAAACGCCGAAGAAGCAGCATGGCTTCTTGAGAATCGAACAACGTTAGGAAAGGGGGACTCTTTGAATCAGCTGGGGCGCAGCAGCGGCGCGAAAGAGTTGCCTTCTGCGCGAAGGGCTGCTGCGCGTTTTCCGGCTGCTGTCGCGGCTGCAGCAGCAGCAGCAGGAGATGCGAATACAGCACGTGGCGAAGCTGTAGCAGGTGCGTCTGTTCCTGCAACACGTTGTCGGGCCGCTGCTGCTGTAGCTGCGTGTGAGCAGCACCGTGGGATGGCAGGCCGCGCCGTGGGGCAGACAAATTCCACAGAGAAAAGGCCGAGGCAGAAGCGTCAGGAAGGTTGTAAAGAAGAGGTGCTACAGTCGCCTGCAGCTGGTGCTGTTAATAGAGCGACTCCTCATGAAGAGCCGCACCAGCTGCAGCAGCTGAAGAGCCACCCCACTGTTATCGTCCTGAGTTCCTCATCTGAAACGTCTTCTCCTTCTGCGTCTCCGCGAGTGACTCGACGACGCGGTGCCCGTCCTGCTGCTGCTGCTCCTGCTCTTGGCGCTCGTGGTGTTGGCGCTTCTGCTGGTGTCTTTGGCAGTGCTGTCGCTTCTTCTGCTGCTGCTCAGACTGCGAAAATGCCGGCCGGGGCTGCTGCCGACGCTTCTGAAGACGAGCTGCAGCATGCAGCCTCTTCTTGGGCGTGCAGCACCTGGTCCAACAGCAGTAGCAGAGCCCCCAGCGCCAGCAGCAGCAGCAACAGCAGTGGGAGGAACACAGCTCCGCTGCGTAGAAGTGGCTCATGGAGCATACAAAGCGGTGGCAGTGCTTCCGCATCTCCACTTGAAGCGAGGGGGGGAGAACAAGGCATCCCACAAGAGCAGCAGCGGCAGCACAAGCGCGAGAAGCAGCGCGAACCGCCAGAGGAGAGGCAGCAGGAGCCTTACATTCTACGAGAGCCTCCCCAGAAGGATGACCAGAAGCAGCAAGAAGAGGAGGAGCAGCAGGCGGAGCGCGTGAAGACGGACGTAACGGAGCAGCCAATGCAGCGCCGCAGCAGACCAACATCGACATGCATGCGAACTCTGCTGCTGCAGCATCTGCAGCGTCCGTCCAGTCAGCTGCCTGCAGCAAAGAGAAAGAGAGAGGGTTTGACAAGCATCTCACAGGAAGGCGCGGAAGCGGCTGCCATGGGCGTGGCAGAGGACGCAGCAGCGGAGGTGGTGACGGACGACTCTGCAGCGGACAATGCCGCTCGATTCTCCGCCCGAGCAGCAGCACGCGCAAAAACGCCGAGAGGAGAAGCAGGAGCAGCAGAAGGAGCAACGCCCGAGGAAGATAAAGCAACAGACGTCAGCGGTGGCAATACCCCGTGCAATGAAAAGGCAGGGGAGCCGCCACGTCCGAAGAGGCGTAGACGGCTGCGAGCGCGAAGTGGTGTCGCTGCGGCCTCTCCTTGTCAATCTTCGCATCCTTCTGCTGCTGATGGTGGGACCTCAGCTGCGGTTGATGAAAATTTTGTTGCTGATGCGACCGCTCTTCGCTCCTCTGCTGCTCTTGTGTGTCGTTCACCATCTCCTCCCTCTGTCTTGTTTACCGGTGCTTCTCCTTCTCCTTGCCCCCGCGTGGTTTCTGCTGTTGATGTTCCGACTTGCTTGTCTGCTGCGCCTGCTGCTGCTGCTGTCGCGTCTCCTTATTCGTCTGCTGCTCCTGCTTCTGCCGGTGCCGTTTCTTCTTCTTGCTCGTCTGCTGCTCCTGCCTCTGCTGCTGCTCCTCCTCCCTCACGCAGCAAGGGGAGGCGCCAATGCAGCAAATTGCCTGCTGCGTCGGAGTCGACTGCGCACCCGGCAGAAGAGCGTATCTCCTCTTCTTCGTATGAAGTTGCGGATGCTTCTGCTGCTGCGGCAACTGCGAGCCGCGCCGTTGCTTCTCCAGTTGCAGCCGAGACGCTCTCTACTCGCGTTGCTGCTGCAGAAGCCGCTGTCACTCCTGCTGCTGTTCCCTCCCTTCCCGCCGCTGATGGTGGATCTGCTGCTGCTTCTCCTCGTCGCACTTTTCCCGCACAAAACGACGTTTCTTCCATATCTGCTGCGCAGCGTTCTGCATCCCCTTCCCGCCCTGCTGTAGTGGCTGGTGTGCGACGCTCCGCACGCTTCGTCCCTCCTGCTGCTGTTTCTGCAGTCTCTCCGGCTGCCGCGGCGCCTCCTGCTCCTTGCAGCAACACGCGCAGCAGCAGTTCCAGTAGCTTTCCCCCTGCCAACGTGTCGCAAGTCATTCGTAGTAGAACGCCTTCGCCTAGTCATTCGAACAGCTGCAGCGACAGCAGCAGCAGCAACAGCAGCAGCAGCGAGAGGAAGGGCAGCTGCAAGAGCCCTGCAGCTGGTGTTGGTCGTCATAGTAACCGTCGTGATGGTGTTGAACTGACGAAGAGCTGGTGTGACGGTAGCAACGCTCCTTTTCTTTGCAGCGTCAGCGGCAAGAGCAACACAGGCTGCGTTGCTGTTGCTGGACAGGAGAGAGTGACGACGAGCAGCAGCAGCGTCAGCAACCGTAGTGAAAGTAGCAGTGCCGATCTTGGCAGTACTGAGCCTGCCGCAGGTCACGAGGAGGCTCTCGAGAAGCCTGCGTTCTCGTGGAGTGAGTCTGGTGCTGACAAGAAGGACGAAGGAGGTCCAATCGCCACTTCGACGAACCCTCCCTGCCAGGGCGACGCATGCAGTTCGAACAGGCTTGGTCTTAATACGCCTAGCAGTGGCAGGGTGTCTGCCTCCAACTCTGAAAGTAGTAATAGTAGTAGTCGTGGGAGCGCCGGCAGAAAGGAGAGGAGCAGCAGGGCTGGTCGAGAAGTCGGTTTTGGCCGGAGTATCGGCCCTGCCAGCAGCAGCAGCTGCAGTAGCGCGGAGGACTGCGTGGGCGGAGGGAGCCGTGCCGGGGACAGCGAAGCTCAGCGGCGCAGTACTGTCCCCGGAGACGCAGCTGCGGAGCCTGGCAGGGCTGTCTGTGGAGGGGAGACACGTGCGAGTCAAATGAGTAAGAGAGTTCGCAGAAATCCTTTCCACGGAAGCGTGGGGAAAATCATCAAAGTAGAACTTCGCGACTTTCTCAATCACAGGAAACTCACTTGGGTCCCCGGTAGCAACACCAACGTCATTACAGGTATGGCGTCTTCTGCCTTTTCCTCCCTTTTCCGTTTCTTCTTCTTCATCTTCCTCTTCGTTCCGGCGTTTCTCCCTTCTTGTCTTCTTCCCATTTGGTCCTCTTCGCGTTCTTGGCTCTTTGCTCCTTTCTCTTCTTCTCCTCATCTTTTCTTGCCTTGCCTTTTCCGTCCTTCGTTTGTGTCGCTGTGCTGTTTGGGCTCTCAACGGCTGGTTCCGCTCCTGCAGCCAGTTGCGAGGAAGTCTCTTTTTCGTGTTCTTCGTTTTGTTCTCTCCCGCCTGTTCGGTATCTCTCGCCTCTCTGCACGCCGCCTGCGCGTTACACTGGCTTCGGCATTTCCTCTCCTCGTGCTGCCGTGGGATCTGCTGCTGCTCTCCGGTGTAACAACGGCACATCCGTCTCCCGTCGCTGCTGCCCTTCCGCAGCAAATGAGGGCGCGTCAGTTGCCCACCGTGTGCAGCAGCAGCTGCTCCTGCAGAGTCACCGGGCCACAGGAGCGTTTTCTTCTTTCTCTTTCTGGTGCACTTGCTGTGACGGAGGGATGACGGGAAGATGGTGTTTCTGTTTGTCGCTGTTGCTGCCGGAGCAGTACCATGCCGCCTTGCCTCTCTACGCGAGGACTCCTCTCTTCCTCTTCGTCAACTCTCGGTAATTCCTTCTCCGCAGGGACAGCACGTGTGCGAAGATACGTCTTTCCTTTCCGTCACTGAAGTATATTTCTCTGTGTCTTCCTCCTTCTCTGGTCGCCCGCTGCCTGGTTTCTGGTGATGCTGCTGCACTGTTGCGGGCCGTTGTTCTGGCTTTATCTGTGGTTCGCGCGTGCTGCTGCTGCTGCGCTGCTGGTGGGAGGTGTTGCTGTTTGCTGCTGTTTCCTGCTCAAGCTCCCTGTGTGTGGAATGCTGCTGGTGCTGCTGCGCTGGAGATGGGTGTTGCTGTGTGCTGCTGCTTCCTATTTTAAACCTGTGTGTGTGGGATGCTGCTGGTGCTGCTGCGCTGGTGATGTGGGGTGTTGCTGTTTGCTGCTGCTTCCTGCTGCACGTGCGCATGTGTGGCTTGCTGCTCCTGGTTCTCCAGGTCGCAACGGCAGCGGCAAGTCTGCGCTGGCTCGCGCGGTTCTGTTTTGCTGCGGCGTCGACGGCGGCGGCAGCACGGGGGGAGGAGGAGGAAGAGCAGCAGCAGGAAAAGAGAGGGTGAAATTGTACGAATACATTCGCCAGTACTGGACGGCAAACGGCCCACGCATGACCGAAGTCCGCGTCACGTTCTCGAACTTTTCGCGGCCTAGCGTGTCCCCAGCAGCAGCAGCAGCGCAACGACAACAGGACCGCCTGCAAGAGCAGCCCCTGCAGCAGCAGCCGCCCAAGGAAAAGAGAGGACCGCAGCAACAGCAAAAGAAAAACCAGCAGCAGCTGGACCACGCAGAAGAGGACGAGGAGGAGGAGGGGAAGTCGCAGGAAAAGGAGCAGCAACATGCAGCGCACTGCGCAAGACAGGGGGAAGAAGACCAAGAGCCAACAGGAGTGGAGGACCAAGAGCACTGCGTGAGGAGAGAAGAAACCGAAACAGCAGCAATCGCTTCTCCCTTGCTGCGCGCAAAGCATGAGCCTGGGGCTACCGACGCAGAAGAAGTAAGGTCGCTCAACAGGTCTCTGGCTATCTCTCGTGCAAGTCTTTATTCTCCTCTCACTTGTCTCATGTACCGCACCCACACAGATCTGCCTGCCTGCGTTCGTGAACAAAAGAATACACGGAGCCATGTGTGTGTGTGTACCACTGCCTACGTAAGGCAGTTTTTGAAAGTGGGGGTTGGAGGAGCGCGAGCGCAGACGGCGATTTCTCGCTGTTTTCCTTTCCTCGTCGCAAGCTGCGTAGCAGCCGAGAGCGGACGGCGGCGCAGGAGGTGGGGACGTGGGCGGGTGCAGCTGCGGCAGGCGGAGGCCGCGCACGCCTGGAAAAGGCGGGCACTGCAGAGCAGCCGAAGCTGCAGCCGCAGAGGAGGGGAGAAAGTAACGCCTGGCAGCGTTCTCCACGTGTAGAAGACTTCGGCATTTCTTCCTTCGTGCATGCAGAGAGGAAAAGTCTGCCCAGCACCAGTGAGACAGAGACACAGGCGTATGTGTGGTACCGGCGATGTTAGTGGGTCGAAGGCCGAGACGCTTATAGCGGGACCGCGCGCAGGGGCCATTTCTCTTTTTCTGTGCTTGCAAGTAGCGATGCAGGTGATGCGCCTGTCTCCCGCCTTCGCTCTCTGTGTGTGGGACTTCTTTTTTGTTCACGGAGAACTGGCTGCCTGGGGGTCTGCTGCTCGGACGCCGACGCGCATAAGCACGCGGCAGAAACGGAATTTGTATGGAGGAAGGCAAAAGTTATCACCACGACAGAAAGAACTTCTCTGAGATGACAGAGTGTAATGTACAGATAGATAACCGCGAGGACAAGCGTGTGACTACTACCGTGAACGACTATGTGTCAGTCTGTCTGCTGACGGCGCAAGACGAGGGTCGCTATATAAAATGGTCCATAGGGCTGAGGTTGCGCCCACTTACGCGTCTACCTATATATATATATATATATATATATACGTATGGCTGCACATGTGACCGTGTGTGAGTCTACCGATCTATACAGGAGTACATACGTGTGCGTGTGTGTATGTACCCATACGTCCACCTCTCTACATATCTGTATATCCACACATATGCGTATATATATGTGTGTATATAGATGAACGTATGTGATGGGGAGTAGAAAAGACCGAGGGGTCTGTTGCCTGTGTACCTGCCGATGCTTTTCCACCTGACGGAGCTGTGTCGTAGCTGCCGTATTTGTCGAGGTGGCAAGAAGGGCGCGTGGATTCGCACAGCCACCGGCAGGAGGGCACTTTTCTTCCGGCGTGGAAAGAAGTGCGCGTCCTTCTCTCGCTGCAGCCCCAGCAGCAGACACGCACAGCAGGGGGTACGTGTGTACGTGGCCGTGTGTGGAGGGGTGCGTAGGGGTCTGTAGGGCCCCTACTCTCGGTGGGCGTCTTCGTGCGTTGTCTACTTCTGGAGATGAATATGTACGTGTGTCTTCAGGTGAGGATGTGTAGATGTATGCGCCTGGGAGGTGCATGTATATCTGCTGTCTATATCTGTGTGGACCCTAGGGAACGGTGCAGAACAACGTGACGCGCCTTTACACGCTTCCATGCGTTTTCTTGTGTGTGCATGTATGTGTGTGTACATTGGCCGTACGCCTGTCTTTCCACATATATATTATTTTGCATGGCCTGCACAGGTACCTATGCTAATATGCGTGTGTACCGGCTATGGTATATATATATATATGTATATGTATGTAGGTGGTGAGGTGACTGTAGGTCAGTGAGCCGGAAGTGATGTGAGAGAGAGGGTGCCGGTGCTGCGGAGCGTGTGCAGGGGAGAGAGGAGTCTCAGACGAGCGACAGGAGCGGGCCGGTGGCTGCAGCGGCACGTCGCGCAGAGAGAGTAGCCCACGCGTGCTGCTTCGGTGAAGGCCCAGTAGCAGCGGGCGTGCTGCAGCAGGCCTTCGAGCCGGAGGTGTACGGCAACGCGATTACCGTCATTCGTCGGGTGTGGAAGAAGCGGTTGCAGCCGCGCTCGGGCCGGAGCAGCCAGAGCAGAAATAGCAGCGGAGGCAGCAGCAGCAGCAGCGGAGGCGGGGCGACGGGGCGTCAGGAAGACGTGGCCGAGGACCAGCAGGAGCTGCTGCAGGAGAAGGAGGCGCAGGAAGAAATCTGGGCGACCGAGCGGTCGGAGTTTCTGCTGGCGGCAGGAAGCGGTGCTGCTGCAGCTGGCAGTCTGCTGCGGGGGGGAGGGGGAGCGCGGGTCGTCAAGCGGGAGAAGATCCAGCGGCTGCTGCTCTTCTTTAATATCGACCTTTCGAATCCCGTTGCATTCCTGACGCAGGAGCAGAGCAAGTCGCTTCTTGTCTCCGCAAAGGACGAAGATTTGTATCGATTCTTCACCGATGTGACAGGCAAGAATGGCCGTGCCTGCAGCTCGCTGCTGTTGCTTTCTTTCCCTACTTCTCGCTGCCTCGCGCCTTTGCTGCTGCGTACGTGTCTGTCTCTGTTGCTGCTGTTGCTGCTCTTGCCAGTGTCGTTTCAACCGGGTTACCGGGGGTTGCTGCTGCTGCTGGTGTTGCCTGTCCTGCGAAGGGTGCTGGAACCTGCCTGCAACGCCGTTGCTTTTTGCTTTTTGATACTCGTTTTGCTGCTACTGTATCTCTTTTCTTGCTGTTGCTGCTTGTCTTCCTCGTGCCTCTCGGCTTCGGTATGGCTGTTCTCTCACTAGGACTCGGTCGTGCCAAAGAAGAACTCGAGCAGCTGAACGTGCGGCTGCAGCAGGCGGAGAAGGAGCTGCAGCGCAGCGACGAGGTGCTGCGGCCTTTAGAAGAAGAACAGAGGCAGTGGACTGCAGCCAAGCGAGAACTGCAGCTCATCGCAGAACATGAGCAGGCTGCCGCTGCGCTGCGCCGTGAGTTGCCGCTGTTGCAGCTGCGGGAGAAGCAGCAGCTGCTGCAACAACGCCAACAGCACCAGCAGCAGCTGCAGACCGAGCTGCAGCAACTGACGCAGCAGGAAGAGGCGGCGCAGCAGCGCCTGGATGAATTTCAAGGCACCGTCAAGTCGGGCAGCGGCAGCGACCGCAAGGTGGACACCTACAAGCAGAAGCAAGAATTGCTCGAGCAGCAGCAGCAAGATATCAAGCAGAAGGTGCGGGAGCAGACGCAGACGTTGCAAACGCTTGAACATGAAGTCGGCGCAACGGAGGGGAAAAAAAGGCACATGCAGGACCTCCTAAAAACTCTACAAGCAAGACTAAACGCAGCTGAACAGGTGTGTTGCTGCTACTGCTGCTGCTCTGTGCTGCTTCTACTGCTGCTGCTCTGTGCCGCTGCCATTGCTGCTGCTCTGTGCTGCTGCCACTGCTGCTGCTCTGTGCTGCTCTCACTGCTGCTGCTCTGTGCTGCTCTCACTGCTGCTGCTCCTGCTGCTGCTGCCGCTCTTCTGCTGCCGCTTGTCTGCTGCTGCTGCTCCTCTGCTGCTGCTGCCACCGCTCTGCGGCTGTGCTGCTGGCGTGCTGCGGCCCTGCTGCGACTGATCTTCTGTTGGGTTCTGCGGATAGCCAGTCCAGCATGGGAATACGTACGGGCTGTGGGCTACCACCGCGGTGGTACGGGGGTGAGTTTGCTGCACTTATTGCTGCTGCCGTTTGATGACGCTGTTGAAATACAGCTGTTCCGCTACTGATGCGGGGTTAGTGCGGTCCCTATGGTGTTGCTGTGCTGCTGCAGCGGTAGCCCGGCCTCGGCTTCCGAGGGGAGTGCTGCCGCGTGCTGCTGCGTCAGCAGCAGGTCCTGCTGTTGCATTACCTAACGTTCTAGCAGACGCTTCCCGTGCTTCTGCTGCTGCGGCTGCTTTGCTCATGGTGCTGCTGCTGCTTTGCTTATGATGCTGCTGCTGCTTTGTGCTGCTGTTGCTGCTGGGGGCTGCTTCTTCTTGTCCTCGTTAATCCAGAAGCAGGCAGAGCGAGCCCGTCGTGCTGCAGCAGCAGACACCGCCGATGCCGCAACAGCAGCAGAAGAAAACAGCAGACGCTTGCGTGAGCTGCAGGTTCAAGAGCTGCTGGTCGAACAGCGCCGGCAGCAGCAGAAGCGCGCTGCAGAAGCACGCAGAGAGAACGCAAAGTGTAAGGCCTGTCTGTGTGCTGCTGCTGGTGCTGCTGCTACTGCTTCGCGTCTCCCCGTGGCCTCCTGAAGAGTTCTGCTCCGGTTGCTATATCTACCGCTGCCGCTCTATAAACACTACTGCTGTTGTTGCTGCCACTGCTGCTGTGTTGACGAGTGCTGCAGCTGCTTCATCAGTTGTTCTTCTTGCTGGTGCTTCTATTCCGCGTACACAGCAGCGGCTGCTCCATTTACTGCTGCTGCTGGTCTCGCTAGTGCTGGGTCTGCTGCAACTGCTACCGTTGCTGCCGCTGCCCCTGCCGCCGGTGCTGGTGCTGTAACACGTGTGCTGCGGCTGCTCCACTTGCAGTCACTCCTCTTCCCCGTCCCCTTCCCCCCCACCTCTCCGACGCTATTGCTGCACGTACCGCTGCGGCTGCATAACCCGCGGATCCTGCTACAGCAGGATCTGCCGACATGCTGGTCTTCATCTTCCGTATTGAGGGTTCTTGCAGCAGACTGCCAGATTTTGTTGCGCTGTTGCTGCTGTTCCCTCCCGTAGCGGTAGCAGCCGTCCGAGGGGCTGGGTTTGACACCGTTACTGCTGCTCTTTGCGTGCCGCCACGGAAACGGCTGCCCTACCGTCTTGATGTGCTGCGCTGCTGCTCCTCTTGGTGGCACGCCCAGTTGTCTTCCCGGTGCTGCATGTGGGGGAGAGGGTCCTGCGCATGGTGCAGGAGTCACTACTGCTGCTGTTTCATCTCAGTGTATGCTGCCGCTGCAGCAGCCCTCCTTGTCTTCTGAACTTTGCTGTGTCTACTGCAACAGCAGTAGGACTGACCTCGGCCGTTGGCACGTACGCGCGCTACTCAGACAGACATGCAATATCTGCTTGCGCTGTGGCTTGCCGCTGCTGTTCAAAGTGCTGCTGCCCTCGTCGCACGTTGGTGTCCCGCAGTGAAACTGCTGCCTTTGTTTATCTCTGCTATTATGTGGCGGGGACTGCCGTGCTGCTCCCCGCGCTCTCGCTGTTGCATCGTCACTTCTGCTGCTGCTACATTTTTGCCCCAGCTGCTGCTCCAGCTGCGTCGGTGTTGCTCCTGGGACTCGGGCTCCCGCTGCTGTGGTCGCTGCTGGCGTTGCTGCCGCTTCCGCCGTGGCTGCTGCTGCTGCTGGGGGTCTTGAGATTCTCTCTAGTCACCGCTGTTTGGCAGACCTCTTCTGGCGTGCGACCGTGTGGGGTGTTGCTACTGTTGGTGAGCAGTGCTGGCTGGGGTGCAGCAGGAGCTGCAACAGGCGGCAGCGCGAGAAGAAGAAGCGCAGGTGCTGCTACTTCGTGCCGAAGGTCGCTGCGCCGCTGCTGCGGATGCCCTGCGCGTGGCAGAGGAGGAGCAGCTGCTGCAGCAGCAACGCCGGCGCCTCGCGCTGCAGCAGCACCGCGCCTTCATGGCTCGGCGACGCCGGGAGCGCGAGCTGCAGCAGCAACAGCGTCAGCAGCAGCAGGAGCGTCAGCAGCAGCAGGAACGTCAGCAGCAGGAGAAGGAAGAGGCGTCGCCTCGTTTATTTGGTCTGTTCAAGGCTCCTCTGAGAAGTCACTTGTACGGCGGTGGGGGTAGCAGTCGCCCGCCTGCGGGAGGGCGTTGGTATGGGCCTGGAGGCAGCAGTGCCGCAGCAGCAGCAGGAGGGGGAGGGGGGGGGATGTGTCTGGAGAAGCTTCACACAGATTTTGCTGCGATGCTGAGACGGGGAGAACTGCATGCGCAGCCTCTGGGTCCGGTAGGTGAGCTGCTGTTTGTTTTGCCAGATGAGTGTGCTGCAGCTGGTGCGCCTGCTGCTGCCGTCGCTGCTATTGTCGAGCAACACTTGCGGCCGCTGCTGGGAGCGTGGGTGGTCGCTTCAAAGCGCGACCAGGCTGTGCTGCTGCGGTACTTTACCCACAGCAGCAGTAGCAGCCATCGCAGCAGCAGCAGCAGATTCGTGGGGGGCGGGTTTATCCGACCGCCGAAGCTGATTTTCAGCGACCCGCGTGCCCGACCGTACGAAGATTTTCTCCTTCGTCACAACGCGGGAAGCGTCTTTACCATGTACAAGGCCCTGTGCAAGCCGGCCGTGCGCTGGGATAAGCAGCAGCAGCAACAGGGCGAGCAACAACAGCCGCCCATCCGACCGCCGTCGCAACAGCAACAGCAGCACCAAGAGCAGCAGCGGCGGCGTGGTAGTGGAGCGAAGGACGAGGAGGACCCGAGGAAGAAGGAAGAGGAAGAAGAAGGGCAAAAGGAGAGATTGCAGCTGACCAGGTGCGAAGGTGGTGGTGCTGCTGCTGCATGCGTGCGTTGGTCACCGTCTGTGTGGGTGCCGCAGGCCACAGGCAGCAGCAGGAACGAGGGGGGGACGCTGCCTCATCAAATTTTGCGTGTGTTAGTAGACACGAGTCGTATCGAAGCGGCAGCGCTGGTGGGGTCCCATGGAGAGCTGCTGTCGCTGCTGGTGCAGCAGGAGGCAGAGAGCGCGGCAGCAACAGCAGAGGGAGGCGTCCGCAGCAGCAGGAGCGGCAGCGACGGGGTGGGGCGCCGGTTTACTGCAGGGGAACGGCAGTTTATTCGCTGCGGCTACGAGTGGAATACGGGCAGGTTGATAAAACGAACGCATGCTGGTGCTGAAGCTCTGCCGGGACCGTCTCTGGCGCACGCGCAGCAGCAGCGCAACAGCGGCATGGTGCCTGGCGCCCGAGTCGTGCGCTGCGCGTCTTCTTCTTCGTCTTCTTCTGCGGCAGCGGCTGCCGCGTCGACTGCGGCTGCTACTGAGGGGAACGCGGTGGCGGCGAAAACTGCCGCTGCTGCTGTTGCTGCTCGGAGGAGGAGAGAGGAAGAGCAGCAAGAGGAAAAAGCGCTCGCCGAAGAAGAAGCGGCGCTAGTGGCGGAGGACGCCGCTGCTGCCCTGCGCGACGCAGAAGTGATTGAAGATTGCAAGCAACAGCTGCAGGAGGCCCAGGCAACACTCGACGCCCTGAAGCAGAAGCAGCAGCAGGAAGCAGAAGAAGAAGAGCGGCAGCAGCGACGCGGTGGCGACGGCAAAGAAAAAGAAGTTGCAGAGGAGAAGCCAAACGGGGGAACGCGAAAACGCACCAGCGAGCAACTCAGAAATGCCCGAAGAGTAAAAAGTCTCTCTATTTGTCTCTCTCTCCCGCACGTGCTCGTCCTTCCCCCAGCAGCTAAGGCGCATGCAACATGCGCGCCAGGGTCCACGCGTTGACGTCGCCGTCTTATACACGTGCTGTTCTATAGGCGAGCAAGTTAGATCCCCAGGTGGATACATTCACATAGATATGTAGACTCAATATGATATGGATCGACTGATACAGATAAATAGATAAACACAGATACAGAGAGACGTAAATAGACGTAGATATATATATATATATATATATATGTGTATAGGTGTAGATGTATGATATAAATAGATATAGGTAGATGCAGGTAGATAGGTAAATCTAGATAGATAGAGGATATAACTACTATGATGGAGGTGGACTGATGCCGGTCAATAGATACAGATATATAGATAGATGTAGGTAGGTAGATATACCTATTATGATACGGATGGATTGATAGAGATAAACAGACGATAGATGTAAATAGATAGATATTGGTAGACGTAGATAGAAATAGATAAACAGATATAGGTAGACAGATATACTTGACGTGAGGCGGATGGGGTGGTATAGATAAAAGATATAGGTATATAGACAGACGTACCGAGCTACAGGTATCGATAGATATAGAGAGATGCAGATATACTGAGGTGGTGCGGGTGGCCTGATATACGTACATAGATACAGGTGTAGATACAGGTGTGGATACAGACAGATGAACACACATATAAGGTGGCGCAGAGAGATTGCTGCGCAGAGATAGTCTGCTGCAGGAACAGAAATAGATAGAGATAGATAAGTAGAGAAAGATAGATGTACGGAGACTGGTAGAGATCGAAGCTGCGCGCGTGGGTACTCGGAGAAGGGAACCCCGCCCTCCTCCCTGCAACAAGACAGAGCGAGCGAGACATATATATATATATATATATTGGCTCATGTGAAGGGCCAGCTTGCTCGAATAGGCAGGTTGTCCGGGGGGTGCGTCCTTACTATGTCTGAACAGGCTCAACCGTACATCTACATATACACATATCTGCGTATGTACACATATGCGTGTGCGTACATATATATACATACATATACATATATACATGTATATGCACTTATATTGCTCGTAACTGTGTGAACAAGGTGTCTCGTTCGTTTCTATATATATATATATATATGTGTATATATGTGGAGAAGGTTTTTTTCTTTGGCTGCAACGGAGGTTGCAGGCGCCCTTGCGTCACTTCTCAGTAGAATTCCTCGGTAGCCCGACGCTGTGTCTCTGTGTCTATACCCGTATACGCATATACATGCATACAAACATATATACGCCTATGAACATATTTGTGTATAGGTGGGGGCCACCTACATGCATACAAATATATGTAGGAACTATGCATATATATATTTGTGTACACTGGTATACGCGTGGGTGCTCCGTTTGAATTAGATCTCTCGTTTGTCTATTCCTCGCTCTACAGCAGTCTACTACGGCCAATATAACTCACTCTCTCTTTATATATGTGTATTTGAGAAGAGTCTGTATCTACGCACACAAGCTTCTATCTATATGCGTCGCCACAAGTAGGATGCTCGTGTCATTGCCAGGTGCGTATATCACGCGCAGAAGTCTCAGGGACACACGGCAGCCGTATAAATCCGTATTTCTTTTCCTTTCGTTTGTATCTGCTGCTGCACGCCTGACTGCTGCGTCGTGACGCCAGACGTTTTCGTCCGACCTTCTCGTGCGGCCTGCATCCCCCCTGCCGATGTGTGGGGCAGGGCAGTCCTGGTCACAGCTTTCGAAGTTGCGCAAGCTGCTGCTGCTGCTGATTCTCTGTGGCGCAGGCACGCTGCTCTGCAAGTGTGCACGCTGTCGTTTTCGCAGCTGCTGCGGGGGACTTTCTTTTCCGTGCTCCCCCTCTCTGTCTCTCGCTTTCTCTGACGGAAGTGTATTTCTGCGTCTCTGGTCCTGCTGCAGCGGCTGCTCGAGGAAGACGCGCGACTCGCGGAAGTGGAGGCTGCTGCAGTGGCAGCGCTGCTCGAGGCGGAAGGAGAAATGAAGGAGGCGCGCGCGTTGCACGCGCGGGCCGAGCAGCAGGCCGCGGAGGAGCAGCAGCAGCTGCAGCAGCTCTGGCTGAACAAAGTGGCGGAGCTGCGAGAGACGCTGCAGCAGCACAAGGAGGACCTGCAGCAGCTGCTCCAGCGGCAGGCTGGCCTCTGTTCCCAAGCAGCAGAAGCCAAACAGACGCTGCAGCAGCTGCAGCAGCAAGACCTTCACATACAACGCGAACGGCGTCGCCTTGAGCAGGTGCGCTGCTGGCGTCGCTGCCACAGTCAGTCGTCGACGGGTCGACATTTCCTACTCTTCATATACATGCGTGTATCTATATGTACGCACACAAATCTAACTTTCTGTCTGAGGCCACACAGGTATTTATGTATATACACATATATGCGTGTATCTACAACCATACTTAGGGGATCTCTCGCACCCACGTATGTATGTGGGTTATACATGTAGTGACTATTTCTCTCTCTATATATATACGTATAAACACGTATGTATGCTATGTATAATATATATATATACGGCTGGATATAGCTACAAACTTGCTGTGGAAGTACTGTAAGTGCGATAATCTAGACTGCGAGAGAGAGGTAAACGTACGAGGAGTTTATTAGGGACAAGCAGGCCCGTGTATGTGGCGAGCTTTCGCGTACAAGTGTCGACGTGGACCTACGTATTCCCGCCGCCATACATGCACATATATATACATATATACGTAGATATATTTCTCCTCAAGCGCATACGTCTCAGTATCTGATCAACTTCGTCTGCGTATATGTGTATAGGTATGTTTGTTTTAATGCGCGTATCTGTCAACGTCTTCTCAATATCCTTTTCACGTGTATATATAGATGTGCGTATATATATATATATATATGTAGGTGTATTTCTCCTAAAAGGCGTACGTATCAATGTCGTGTTAGTGTCATCTGCTTGAATATAAATATATATATATATGGAGGTATATTTGTTTTGAAGTCCATATTCATCAATGTCTGTTAGTATCATTTGTACACGTATATATATATGTGCATACGTATATATGAAGGTATGTGTCTTCTGAAGCGTATACGTATCAATATCTTGTTAGTATCGTCTGCCCCTGCGGTTGTGTGTGTGTGTGTGGAGAGAGCGAGGGAGAAGTGCCTCTCTTGAAGCGTTTGTGTGTGTCAGTGTCTTGGCAGACTCGTGGGTGTCTGTGTCTGTATGTACGTATATATTTACGTACGTGTATTTATGTATGTATGTGTGTATGTATGTATATGTATGTATGTATGTATATGTATGTATGTATGTATATGTATGTATGTATGTATGGATGTATGGATGTATGTATGTATGTATATGTGTGTATGTATGTATATGTGTGTATGTATGTATATGTATGTATGTATGTGTATGTATGTATGTATGTGTCTACGTGCGTATGGATGCATGTATGAATATGTGTGTATGTATGTATGTGGTATCTGTGTACGTACGTAAATATGTGTGAATATGTGCGTATGTGTGTATCTTGTATCTGTGTAGGTACGTATGTATGAAAGATACCTATCTATCTAGGTATCTGTGTATCTGCGTACGGACGTATGTATGCATGAATGCGTGCGTGTGTGTACATGTGTATGTATACGTATGTGTGTATATGTATATGTACGTATATGTATATGTACCATATGTAAATGTATGTATATGTATATGTGTATATATGTGTATGTATGTATATGTGTATGTATGTGTATGTGTATGTACGTATATGTATATGTACGTGTATGTGTATGTGTGTGTGTGTGTATGTATGTATGTATGTATGTATGTATGTATGTAATTGTATGCGTATACATACATACATACATACATACATGTATAAGTGGATTTCTCTTGAAGCATACTCTGTGTAGCAATGTCGGTCTGTCGACGTGCACATGTACATGGACAAGGGAAAATGTATATATATATATATATATGTGAATTGCTGGTAGAGTTGGGTGTACGTGTTTTCCCCAGGAGCGTAAGAATAGAGAAGCGCTGCAGGAGGGGCTGCGGCAGCAGCTGCAGGACGTTCGCTGCCGTCGCGAAGGAAAAGCGAATCTCGTCGCTGCTGCTGAGCAGCACACTGCAGAAGCTGCTGCTATGCTGAAGGTAAACTGCCCACTGGTCCGCGTCTTCCTCTTTACTTACCTACGGAAGTGCACGCCTGCAGGGACGTCCCACTACGCCTATATAGACATATCTATGTTTGTATGCTTCTGTTGTGTGTATATGTGTCCATACTCTGAGCAGGAAGACAAGAAGCTCCTGCTGCTGCTGCGGCTGCTAGGCGGGCCATATGTATGTATATGTATATATGTCTCCTTGTCCTGTGTGGATATGTGTCCGTACTCTGCATAGGATGAGGAGAAGATCTTGCTGCTGCTGCTGTTAGGCGGTCCATTGTAAAACACGTAAATACTCTACACACCTATACGTATACACGTGTGTGTCTCTGCGTGTACCAATCCACACACACCTTATATATATGCATGTGGATGGATAGCTGCTGTTATACTTACATACCCACACGCTCAGTGTATGTGTATACATATATATATATAATATCTGCATACGGACAGCTGCTGTAATACATACATCCCCACGCGCATCTATATATATGTGTGGATGGCTGCTGATGTGCTGAAGGTAGACGGCAGCTCCTGCATTGGCGGTTTCATTGCCACGGGCAGGAAGCCTCGCGGGCACCTTCCCTATCTACACACATATGTATGTGTATATGCATGTATATGTGTATATATATGTATATGTGGACGCGTAGATAGAGGACTGGATGCATATATTCGCAGGTACGTCTACACGCGTTTGTGTCGGCGTGCGACTGTGTAGTATTTACGTCCGTACAGGCAGTGCCAATTCTATATGGGTCGACTTACAACAGCATAAGGAAGAATTTGTCTCTGTACTTCTTCATCTACTTTTGTATGTATATGTATATCCGCCTGGATATACACGGATGCCTGTAAAATGATGAAATTTTCCTTGTCGTGAACGGGTGAGAAACGACCGCGTCCGCCTGCTCCTACCAGACAACGCACCCCCCCGACCAGCTGTCTTTGATGCATGCAGCTCCTGATGACACACAAGGTGATCAAGTATACACATATACATGCATATATATATATATATATATACACAGTTTTATGTTTATATACACATGGGAAATTATATGCATACACGTATATATATATATGTGTATGTATATGTGTATTACGGAGTTTATGTATGTATACGCAGATGGGAGATTATATGGATACACGTGTATACATATATATATATATATATATATATAATAAGAATTGTCTGCGTTTAGGTATACGTATATGTATATATCCGTGCGTATATTTGTGTGTGAATTCATATATATATATTTGTACAGGTGTACTGGGAGAATAATTTTTTGCCTTGCTGTCAGTACCTTTGGCTACGTACTTCTGTACACTCGTGCGGCTGGTACGTGCACATCCCGCTTGTGCCCCGCTAGCGACTGAGCGTACACACTGCTGCATCATTTTCCCCCGTTTTTCTCTCTCTATCTACGCACCCACACATATATATATGGAGTAATTTACATAAATTCGTGTTGTGTGTGGATACATATCTAAACGAAGATATATACAGTACATATTTGAGGTAAATGTACGTGTAGCCGTGTACTTGTATATACGTATATATATATATGGCATGTTTACATTTGTTTGTGTTGTGTGCGCATACATATGTAAATATATATACTATATGTATAGAGTAAGTGTACACGTAGCCGTATACATATATATATATATATATATGTATGGGTGTTACCGTCTCTTTATATCCTCTCCCTCCGCATCTTTCTCTTCTGTCTTACTACCCTCCCTCTCTTTTTTTGTCTTTCTCTCGGTCTGTCTACTAAGGCAGAAAAGTATCTCTTGTATACATCAAAGTGTATCTCCGCGTGTGTACGTGTTTGTGCACGCACGTATGAGTACACGTGAATGTATATATAGGTCTATGTTATCACGGGGGCCTTCTCTCTTTTTCTTCTGTCTTTCTCTTCATAGAGATGCAGATGAATATATATATATATATATATATATATATGTATTTGTACGTGCAGACTTTTGAAGCGCAAGAGTTTCCAGATGGGATCCCCGAGGCCCCCGAGAAATTCACACACGACACCGCAGATGCATGCGCAGCAGCGGCAGCAGCGCTAGAGCGGGAGGCTCTCGCCAGACGTCAGCGACTAGAATTCAGTCCGACAGTAAGCTTCTTTGTTGCAGCCGCAGGAGAGAGCAGCAAAAGCAAATTCAAAAGAAGCAGCAGCAGCAGCATATGGCAGGAAGAGCAGCAGCAGTGGCACATCGAAGAAAAAGCAGAAGCAGCAGCGCCACATGGCAGGAGGAGCAGCAGCAGTGACACGTCGAAGACGAAGAAGCAACAGCTGCATATGGCAGGAGGAGAAGCAGCAATGGCGTGTCGCCGAAGCGCAACAAGAGCGACGTATCGACGAAGCAGTAGCAGTGGCAGGGGTGTGTATACGAACCAGCAGCAACAACCCTTATAGAAGAAAGAGCAGCTGTAGTGAAGCATAGAAGATCCAGCGTTCCAGCAGAAGCGACAGAGGTAGAAGAGGAGACGGCAGCAGCAGCAGCGGCGGCATATAGAAGAACGAGCAGCAGCAGCACGTCGAGGAAGACGCAGTGGCAACAGCAGACAGCGAAGAGGAAGACTTCTTAGCAGCAGCATAGGGTTGGCCAAAACAGCAGCAGCAACACCTCGGCCCCGTTGGGAGAGAGCTGAGCAGCAGAAGCAACCGAGAAGATGACTCGGTTCGTCGTTTGCGTCCCTGCACGCATTTTGACGAATGGTCTGCGCGTCGACAAGTCCTCAAACACGAAGTTAAAAAGAGTAGAAAATACGTTCCACAAGTGGAAAATATCGACTGGTAGAAATTCCCCAAGATCCTTCATTTGTTGCGACAAACATTCCTATCGTAGAGATGCTTCTTCCCAGACGTGGCTGCTTGTCCGTCGGGTCGCAGCGTGTCTGCGGCACTGGGACAAGGAGCACGCACGGCAGCAGCACCAGCAGCACTCACCGAAATAACAACGCCACACCTTCTTCTGTAGTCACATAGATATGTAGAATGATATACATGCACATATACATACATATATATATATGTATACACATGTATGTGTGTAAATAGATGTACACACACACATGCACGTAGGTAGAAATAGGTTGAGATTCATATAGACAATATATCTTCTGTGCGCATACATACAGGGTTACGGGACAAACGCGCACGACACTGCAGCGGAGCTCGTTGAACAGCACCAACACATCAACACTGCAGCCGTAACCCCCGCATCTTCCCCTAGAAAGACATGTACCTCTATGTCTATAAATGTGTACAGGTGTGTACACATATATATATATACATAGAGAGAGAGGGGGAGATACAAACATAGATATCACATACATACGCACACGTAGACATACCTGTATAGATGGGGTAAGTAGATATACATGCATATATGCATATGTATGTGTATACGTATGTATATATATATACAGAGAGAGAGAGAGACAAATGGAAATTTGTATGTATGCATCGTATGTAGGGGACAGAAATACTGGGGATTACACCCTTGTACATCGAACGGAACGTCGCTGCTGATCTTCCTTGAGCGTGTGGAGTGTCGAGAAGGCAAAGGCGCTTCACGAGCAACAGCTCGCGCGGCGGAATAGTTGTTTCTACGCATTTCCACTTTTGTGCGACAGGTGATTTCTTCTAGAATTCTGCGACTCGTTCAAACTGCTGCTTGTTTGAGTAGTTGGAGACGTTGCTTATCACCTTGCTAGGCCGCGAGAACCTCTGCTGCTTCTCTGCAGGTGTGTGTGCGGCTGCATCTGCTGCCCTGCTGCTGCTGCTGCTAAGAGTCGGGACGTGTTTTTCCCAGCGTCTGCCTGGGTTTCTGTCGCTTCCGCTTCAGCGGCCTTCTGCCGCGACCACGCACGCGCGTCCCGCAGAAAAGACGAGAGAAGAAGAGAGAGAAAGGCAGCAGGAAGACAGAGAGAAAGACAGGAAGAGAGAAATGCAGAACACGCGCTTTTCGGTGCGTCGGGCCGCCCTCTCTGCTGCCCTGTTGTGACCGTGCTGCTACGTTGTTGCTCCATTTCCCCGCTCGCGCAGCTGCTGGCAGTCCTCGTCTGCTGCATCCCCTCTCGTGCAGCTCTTGCAGCTGCTTCCCCACTGCTGCTGTTGCTGCGGTGTTGCTTCTGCCCTTCTGCTGCGGCTGCGCAGCATCTGTTTGGCTGCGACGGTGCAGGAGCCAGAGCTGCTGCTTCTGCTTCCAATCCTGCTGCTCTCTTGTGCTGGTGGTGACGCTGTGGCACTGCTGGTGCTGTTGGATCTGCTGCCGCACTGTTGCTCTCGTTTGCTGCCCACTACTATCTCACGTCGCTGACTTGCTGCTGATGCTGCTGCTGGGGCCGCAGCTGTCACTGCCGCGACGACTGACAGTGCGACCGCGCCTGCTGCTGCTGCTGGTGACTGCGCTTCTCTCCTGCTGCTGCTGCTGCAGGTCGTGGAAGAGCGACTGCGAAGTGTTACTGCGGAGTACGAACTGAAGAGAGGGCAGCAGCAGGAGGTTCGAACCGCGTGGGATACCTGTCGCGCCCGCTTCCACCTGCGCCAGCAAAAATACCTTCGCGGTTTGAAACTCGCGGCAGACGACGTATGACCGAAGCCGCTTCCGAACATGCATCTTGCACAGAAATAGCGATCGTTTAATGTACATACGTATGTAAATGCCAGTATTTATCTCATTCTGCGTCTTACACATGTATCTGGCTAACCCGCCTCTCGTCGGTATATGAACCACGTGCGTGTGTGTGCTCATATATATATATATATATATGTATATATGCGTAAGTGTATATTCATTGCTCACGTCAGAGTACCGCAACGTTACAGACACGTATCTATCTATATATCTGTCTGTCTATACATATATGTAGATACATGTGTGTATTTGTATTTACATGCATCATGACGGGTATATATATATGTATGTATATATACATATATGTATACACGTATATGTGCATATGTATGCGTGTATGTTTGTTAATACGCGCACCTCAGAATGCCGCAGTGTTACCCATACATATCTAGCTATCGTATCTATCTATCTGTATATACGTATATATACGTGTCTGTGCATTTACATGTTTCTTGACAGCTATATATATATATGACGAATATATGTGTATAGGCTTCTCTGGAGAGAGAGATGTATACAGGGATGTACAGCGTATTTAGGTACTCAGATATGTTTGTCGGTCTCCGCGTGCCCGTGCGTAAAATTACATATACTTCAATATATGTTATATCTATAAAGAGAAAGAAAGAAACAGCTCTCCCGGTGCTGCTACTATTTATTTGTGACAGGTATCTCGTACATTCGAAGAACACGCAGGAGGTGTGGTAAGGAGGAAGGCTTGTCTAATATTTGATCACGTGGGAGGACGGCTACGCGTGGATACGAGAGACGAGAGAAACTACGCCTCTTCCCACACGAGAGTAAGTAGCAGAAGCAGCCAAATATGGGAGCAGCAGTGTATAGCAGAAGAAATAGAGAAAGATTCAGCCGCAGCAGCCAGCGAAATAGCAACCAGAGCAGTAGCAGCCAGAGCAGCAGCAGCGCGCCAGCAGCAGCAAGAGCAGCAGCAGCACCGGCAGGAGCGAGAGCAGCAGCAGGAGCAGCAGGAGCAGCAAATGCAGAGGGCAGCACCGAGAGAGCAAGAGGAACGTGAAGCGGTAACAAGAGCGGCAGGTAGGGGCGCAGCAGCAGCAGCACGAACAGCAGCAACGGCAGAAGGCAGCGCCCACAGAGAAAGAAGAAGAAGAGGCAGCGGTAACAACAGCAGCAGGTAGAGGCGCAGCGAGAGCGTAGAGAAGCAGAAGCTGGATGTCTTGCATCTTTTCGGAAGTAGTCCTAGCAGCGAAGGGGCAGCAGCAGTAGGCGTAGCAGCAGCTGCAGTATGTTTTGCGGCAGCAGTATGACAACGCAGGAACAGAGCAGCGGGTCTGCAACAGGGCAGGGAAGCAGCGGCAAAACAGCAGGTGAGGCTCGCAGCAGCAGACCGGGCGTTTTGCTGCGAACGTAGATGACGCCGGGTCCACCGCACGACGTCCACAGACAGCTGCTTGCTTGACTCCGCGGAGAAACGTTCATTTCTTCAGTCGCCGTGACTTCTATTTGTTGCTACGTCCGTTCGTAGACGCCCTGTCTAACAGGGCAGCGTCTTGGCCAACATTTCTTCGGCGCGTCCGCTGGGAAATTACTCAGCAGTGAATTCGAAGGAGCCACAAAATGTACAATAGGGCGGCTATTGTGACACAGATATACTCTCCTTATCCCTGTGTAATTGCGAAACACAAAATGTACTGGAACGCTTGAATTTGTTGCAATTCTCCTCGCTACCTGCGTGTCTCGTGAACAGGACTTACACAAATAAAAGTTCACCCACTGGTCACATTGTATTTGCGTTTGTCTACACATATTTACATATATATATAGGGAGAGAGGCACAGAGAGAGATAGCGAGAGAGACGTATGTATGTATGTATGTATATATATATATATACGTAGGGAGAGAGAGGTCGGGAGAAAAGTATGTTTGTATACATAGATATACATATATATATATATATATATGTACAGATGTGTACATGCGTGTGTGTGTAACATATGCGTGCGGATACATGCCCGTATGTCTGTGCACATCTGCTCGATTATGTGTACGACTGCTTTTTCCTTTTCTAGACGTCCGCAGTGTGGGTGTTTAGAGCTCGGTCATCTTTCCGGTAGAAACTCCGAAGTGAAGGAGAAGCTTTGAGAATATTTGTCGTCGGTACGTGGCCATCTGTCCGACGGGCTCAGGGCGCTGTGTGTCAGGGTTTCTTTGTGTGGCAGGCTTGCGCTTCTTCGCTGCTGCTGGGGGAGTGTAGTAGTTTCTGTTTGCGCTACCCCAGCGCAAGGCACGCGCAGCGCCGCTGCCGGGCCGCTCTCTGTTGGGTGACCTGCTCTCCGTATCTTCTGCCGCCGGTGCTGCTCGGTGGAGTGCTGCTACCGATTTTGCTGCCGCTGGGTCGTCGCTGCGGACGTCGCTTCGGCTCCCGCTGGCGAGCTGCTGTCCGTCGCTTGGGGCTGTCTCTGTTGTTGGTGACCGCTGCTGCTGGTGTGAAGGAGCAGTGGTGAAGCCGCTGCTGCGGCTGTGACTTGATTGTTTTCCGCAGTCCGGAAACGGGTCTCCGCTGAATCTCGCTGCCCGTGTTGCTGATGGACTGCGAAGTTGTTGCGGATGCGCTTCCGGTTTTTGCAGGGTTCGTGCTATTCAACGGCTCAACGAGCTGAAGTGTGTGTAATTTGCCACTGCTGTTGCTGCAGGCGCTTTCAGGAGGAGAAAAGTCAGCGCTGCAACTTGCCTTCCTGCTGGGGCTGGCTCGTCTAAGTACCACTCCCATCCATATTTTTGACGAGATCGACGTATTCATGGACGAGCAAAACCGAGTCAAGAAGTGAGACCCAGCAGCAGCAGCAGGTGAAGCTGCAGCAGCAGCTTCAGCAGCGACTGAAGCCGCAGCAGCAGCAGCGGCAGCAGCGTGGGGTGTGGACGGAACCGCCTGTCAGCAGCAGTAGGAGGAAGTTGGGCGTGGGCCCCAACGAGGTCACCAGAATGAAGGAGCGGGGCCTGTATATAGTAGTAGCAGCAGAAACAGGAAACGACGAGAAGGAAGGGCAGCTTTTTCAAGTCCCTGTAGCGGCGGGGGTCCAGAAGCAGCGGAAGCGTAAGGCTGCTGCGCACGTGAACACCCGCAGCCGCACCTAGCTAGTCGCAGGAACTGGGGCAGAGAGGAAACGCAACGGGCTACAGTGTACCTCTACTGCAGCAGGCATGTGTATGTACATACATAGAGTCTACCTGAATATACACGGGTTGCTGGTGGCCCTACTCTTTAGGCTGCTGCCGCTGCTGCTGCTGCCCCATATACCGGCAGTAGTGCTGGTGCCGTTATCTTATGTGGGTAGAACAGCAGTGCGGAGAGAGGCAGGCCGGTGCTGCTGCTGTTGCTGTACACTCGTGGAGCTGGATGGCAGTTGTGTGTGTGGCTGTTTTTGTGGTGGGTTTCTGCTGTTCTCGCGTCAGCTTCGATTTGCTGCTGCAGCTGGGAAGAGAAATGCAGCCGCAGAAACAGCTTTTCATCCTGACGCCGCACCAGGAGATAACGCAGTTCATCAAAGGCAAGCGCAACTGTCTTTCTCTCAACTTTTCTTTGCAGCTTTCTCTCAGTTGCTTCCTCTTTGAAAATTTGCCGTGGACAATGTCGGAAGCGTGTCACTCGTTAGGAGCCCCTGTGTTCACTCCTCTTGACTTCTGCGTTTTTTTCCACTCTGCGGTTCTCTGCGCTTCACGCATACGTCTCTTGTTTCGCTGACCGGCAGGCACGTGTTCACGAATTCACAGTGTTGCGAGACAGGTGGGAGTTACGATAATTATTCTTCTGCACTTCTCGATGTCCATAGCGTTGCCTGTGTCACAGTGACCCGTTACCTCTGTATTTTCTGCGGCTCCACTGCAAGCCGCTCCACGTGTGTACGGGTGTTTCTCTGCAGTACGTCGCACTGTGGTGGATGCGCGTGTATATATATATATATGTTTGTATGTATGTATGTATGGATGTGCCTTTAAATATATAGATATATATATATATGTGTATGTATAGGGAGAGATGTATACATGTCTGCATACGTATATGCCATTGCATACATGTATGTGTGTGCTTAAATATACATTCTGCATGCGTACATATGTATTTGTATATATATATATACGTGTCACTGTATACATGTGTGTGTGTGTATCTATATAAGTGGCTGTGTGGATATTTCTGCGCACCGCTGTACGCTGGTGTGAGGGCTCCTCCAGGTACGTGTTCGTCAACTCTCTCTGTGTTTATGTCTGTACAGGATTCAAATGGTTGCTGTCCACTTTTTTCTTTGGGAAGGTATGTGTCAAAGATTACAAGTAGAAGAGTCTCTCTCTGTGTGTATTTGTATCGGGTCCTACTGGATGCTGTCCACTATTTCGAAGCAGCCACGTGTGGCTTGCGGGTATCATGCGGCGGTGCCGTTGATTTGTGTGCAGAGAAGTACGAGGAAACAGATGTCAAAATTCATACTGTTCATGCGCAACGCAGCGCGCCTTAATGGTGGAGTTAAGGCGGAGTTGCTGCTTCAATCACTGAGACTCTTGCTTCTACGACTCTGTACTGCGGTTCGTGGTTCTACGGCAGCTTCACAGAGGCTGCTACCCCTATAACAGCAGCTACCGCTGCATCTGCCGCTGGGGCACTCGCATCCAAAGAGTTCCGCAGTGAGCAGTAAAAGCCGCCGCGGCTGCTGCAGTACACGAAATGTGCCTACGCGGCAGGTTGCGCAGGAGGAAGGACCTAGGAAGAGCAGGAAAGCAGGAGCAGCAGCCTACATACGACACAGCAGCGCCGTCTGCAGCAGCAGGTGCTACGTCACGTTCGACAGGAGTAGCAACTGAGTTCGTTGTCGAACAGCTGTGGTCACGCCTGCAGCAGCGGTGGAAGCAGCAGCAGCAACAGCAGAGTAGTCACAGCAATCGCGCTTGCTAAAGCAGTAACAGAAGCACCAGATACAATATCAGTTAGCCTTAAGGTATAATAGTGGAGCCGGAAGCGTCGGGAAACAAAAACTGCGCCGCAGAAACTGCGCCTGGTAAACAGTTTGGCAAGAACACTTTCACAGGTAGTTTCTAAAGGGGCGGCACGTTTCCTTGACTTGCACACCAGGAGAACCAAAGGGAGAGATATAAAATCGTTTAAACACGTTTTCGTGACGGGGTGAAGGCAGCACCATTCGCTCTGTGCGAGGATGTGCGTTTTTGCTTCATACATTAGTGGGTATGGAAAAGGAGGGAAAGAAGCAAACGTGCTTTTCACGAAGTATATTACATTGTTGTATGGAAGCCCCTGTTCTCAGCTGGCTTGGCTGCGAGACGTAGAGCATTTTTTTCTACGGGAAGAAGTTTTCCTGCGAGGGAGAGGACAGGGTTACTACAGGTTCACACTGCGGGGCTGCGTCGGAAACAGTACTCTTTGATTGTAGTGAGGGGGGAGTTGGGTAGACCATGCATTCGCGTTTTCACGGTATTATTGCCCGTGGGTGGATTGTGTAGGACCGTGTGTACATGCTTTGCACACACGTGCACGTCTTCTCCGTTGCTGTCGTGCACTGCCGTACATTTGTGTTAGTCCGCCTCTCCCACTGCTGTTTACGTTTCTGGTAGCTCACACCTCTTTACTCAGCGAGTTCTCGAATTTGAGGGAACGTCCAGTTGTCTTCCCTTTTGTGCGACTGCGTTAAAATGCAGCAGCAGAGACGTGCTATTCTGCAGTCGCTGAGGGAATCTACTTCCTTCGTCTGAGTCCGATGTCGGATGTGCGGGGCAAGAGTAAAACAGTCTCGCAACTTCTTTAGCGTCTCGCAGTATCATCTTGGCGACCCGGCCCATCACGGCGGCAAAGCTTGGCTGAGTCAAAAGGGCTCTTACATGGAATTTGTTTGAGACCAGCTACGCACGAAAATGCCAGTCTCGTGTAAGGCGACAAGCTTCCTCTCCTGTTACACGCAGAGAAAGACTTCTGCACATAAGCGCGTCCCCAGATTTGCCCACGTGTATTTGCGGATCGACAACCAACGATCCATCCGCGGATACATGCATCTATATATATTCATCACTGGGTTCTGCTCATATATAAAACCGCCTTCCGCGCACTCGTCGACTACGACAGAAGTCTACACACACGTATGCATGATGGGCGGATGTAGGCAAAGGAAAATATGCGCCTCTATAAATAAGTATATGTATATAGGTGTACGAACATGCGCAGCTGTACGGAGACGTAGAGTTCACACACGTAGTCTCCCCGATGAACCTACGTGCGGGGTTTCCCTCTACCTTCACAGGTACAATCGTTACATCTGTGCACCCTTTATCACGTCTGCGCGCATGCATATCAGCGTATACATATATATATATATATCGCGGAAGATGATGCTATTGAGGTACTCCGTGTCACAGCATACATTTGGGTGCTTCGAACAGCAGATCGCAGTCTACTTGCAGCGCGAGGACCCTTAAACCAGCAGCAGCTCCACCACCACGACGAATTCGTACTGCCCTCAGCAATGTCAATACGTGGAAATGCATGCTACAGCATCCCGAAAGAGGAAGCCGCCCCGCATTGACAGTAGCTGGATGTCAGCACCAACCTGAAGATAAAGCGTTGCACCGGCCTCACTTATACGACCGCCACAACACAAACCAAAGTACGACCCCTCCTGGAATAGTTTGATTCGCGGAAGCAGCCGCAAAAGGGTAGCAGCAAGAGCGTACACACGGCGACAGCGCTTAAGGAACGATGCGAAGGTTAACAGCAGTATTGCAACAGACGTAAAGAGACAGCAGTACAGCATCAGCACATACATGCAAAATCCATCTTCGTGGTATTCCAGAGGACGCTGCAGCTCCGCTGGGGGCAACGAATGGGACGGCGCACTCCTGCAGTGAACACGTTGAAGAGTGAGAAAAAGAAATTAACATTGCGGGGCTCTCGCCAGTCTGGAAAACACCACACACGCAGACGTCTGCAGGTGAATTTACAGCGCGACCTCATCGTCCAACAGTTCGGGGTCCTGCAGCGTCAGTTAGCCGCCTCGAGATACGTGAGGTCACTCTCACTCTCCCCAGCGTGTGTCCCAAAAAATTTTCTTCCCGAGGGTTTCTTCATGCATTGCCCGGCACAGAGTGAGCAAAAATACTCCACCATATGCGCACAATAAGGCAAGTTGTGTCACTGAGTTAGAACAACGAGACTGTGTGTTACGGCCACCGATGGTACGGCTCCTCCACGCAGGGGCCCCCTCTTCAACAGGAATCCATCACGCACTGCAATATGATGACGTGGTGATAAAAGTAAAGCTCGACCGGAAGGTTTCGAGTTCATAGAAAGGACTTAAACTGACACACGGCGCAGCGACAAGGGAAACCTGGACGACGGGGCAGTCCCTCACGTGCAGTGTCTGGATACGGCAACCATCGCGCGGAAGAGTCGGTTAGAGGCGGTGGCACCTGAGCCCGCATCAAAAGGAGCGGTAGCTCACGCATAGCTGTGCCGTCATCCGTGTTTTTATTCAAGCAATTGCAGCAAACTGCAAGGGCGGCGCTGTGGTGAGCCCTTCAGAACTCTAGTGGTGTTCTTTGTAAACCACAAGGTTTAGGAAAACTCGGTCCATGCGCAGACTGCTTTCCGTCTTGAATTTGTTCAGTGCGTGACTCTTACGTAGTTTTACGTAACCGTGGAAAAGCACTTTTCAAGTCACTGTATTTCGGGTCTCCAGTATCAGGAGCCTCACTTCTATCAGCAGCACCATCAGTTCAAATGCAGAAGTTACAACGGAGCTGGAGAAATAAACGCACACGCTATCATTGCCGAGTCAGGGTTCACAGAAGGTTGCTGGGAAGTTTTAATAAGCAGGAAAGTAAGAATCCCCAAAACTGCGAGCGCGTGAAATTTCTCCTTGTTACACGATTCGACTCTCTCGATCTTCAGAGAGAAAACGCTGAGTTGGTGAACGCTGTGAACACACAAGTTTTACTTTTTCTTGTGGCAGGACAGGTTGATGTGCACGTGCAACGCGGGGGCCGACGTCTGTTCGCACGTCAGACGGACGCAGTCGACATAGTGCCGCCCACATTTTTCGACTGCTGTCGCCAGGAGAAGAAGCCATAGTTCGAGTTTAGTGCAAATACATACTCTTTGTCTGTGCATCAGCAGCAGCCGTGGTATCCATGACAGCTACAACGTAGCTGGCAACAGTATCAGCAGCAGCAGCAGTGTGAGCGGCGACACAGCAGGAGGGCGAGCTGCGCCAGCAGCAACACCAGCAATCACTGCAGCGGCGTCACTGCTGAATTCACCGTGCACGAGAAAGCAGCAGCAAAGGCGGCAGGAGCGCTAGAAGTGGCATCCTCTGTAACCGCTTCACTGCTTTCTTTTTACCGTGTACGACGACGGAGCAGCACCGGGGGGCACAAATGCAGTGGAATCAACATTCTTTGTAGAAGCCTGTTTCTAATTCGCTCGGTGCGTAGACGTAGTGATCTGTGCATCCAGTGCGTATGCGCAGAAGTCCCATTTTTTCCGTCGTTTCTTGATTGTCTTTGTTTTCATTGCTTGCAGTGCTGCTAGGTCTGGCACTGCGACCTATATGCCGTGTGTCGCTCGTCGTCGTCAGCGCATTTCCGTCGACTGGCGCCAGTTCTGTCTCCTGCTGCGACTCCCTGCTGCTGCTGCTCTGCCTGCGCTCGCGTTCTTCCTGCTGCATCGCTTCACGTAGCAGTTGCACACTACGGACTGTGCCGCGCGGCTTGTATACCCACTTGAGCATTACGCCATACAAATCTCGATACTTTTCTATTTCTGTGGGTTCGAAAGGCCACTGAGGGTGGTCCATCTCTAGCACTGACGGAAAGCGAGGCTGGGGTACTTGTAGTGGTTTTTCTCCGGCAGCAGCTGCTCGTGCGGCTGCCGCCGTCAGGTCGCTAACACTCGGCTCTTTTCCGCCGGAGGCGGCGCTCCTGCTACTTGTCCACACTAACAAGTTTTCGCTCCTGCCCTCCTGTTGCTGCTGTCCCTTCTTCATCACAACTTCCTCTACCTGACGTTGCTGCTCCCCCGTAGTCAGCTGCTGCCTCTCTTGTTTCTGCAAGAAGTGCAACAGCAGCTGCATCACGAACCACCGGATATCGAGGTCTCGCGCCAGCAACTCCTGCACCGCAGGCTGCTGCAGCACGGCAAGAGGTGGCACTTCTGCCGCTGCAGCAACTGCAGCAGGCGCAGCCGTCAGATCTTCTCCGTCGAAGCGAAGATCGTTATCTACGAGGAACGCCGCCCACGGTCGCAACACGCCAACAACAAACTGCCTCTTGCCAATCACCCGTGCCTCCTGAGTCCGGAACAAGCCTGAGCAGCAGAGAACGCAGCCGCAGAATCCACAGGCCCCCGCACAGCTGCAGAAACCTTCCATCTGTGGCAGAAGCCGAAGCACATGAAACAAGAACGTTATGAGCAGCACTCCTCCAGCACCTAAAGAAAAACCCGCTTTCCGTGGCGCCAAGATCTAGACACCTACAACGCCGTAGTAGCACCAACAAGGACTGCAGCAGCACCAGCGGTACCCGTCCGATATGCAGCACCGCACTGGCTCCGGCAGCAAGACAGCCGCAGCAGGGGGGTTCAACATGGGCAGCAGCGAGGTCAGCAGCAAAATCAGCAACAAGTGACAACACAGACACGTAGGTCCACCGTCGTGATCGTAGCGCTCTGTATACCTTTTTTAGAAAGTTATACAACCAAACATATGACGTATCCCCAAGAAAGCCAGGCCAGGAAGAATGATAAAAAAGACAGAAAATGCCGGCGCGCGTGTCTCCACCGCAGAAGTAGCAAGCGAACCAGCGGCCACCACATCACATGCAGCAGCAGAAAAAACCGGGCCTGCTGTAAATGTTGACGAATGACAAAATGACGACGGCATCATAAATGGAATTTTGCGCAGTCCAGTCTCCACCGTAGAAAAATTGTTAGCGCACAGAGGCCAGCCTCTGCTGCTGCCGCAGTTGCTGCTGCTGCTGCTGTTGCTGCTGCTGCCGGCTGTTGCCCGAACGCATTTCTCGCTCAGCAGCAGCAGCGGCAGCAGCACAGCAGCGAAGAGAACCAGCGTACAGGTAACCACTCTCCAGGCCTGCGAACGACGTCTACACATACACACAAAGACAAAGAAAGAGAAAGACGAAGGACTGTTCGCAGTAAGAACTCACCGAAGCGGCGAAGAAGAACATTTTGTAAATGCATGCGTGTCACGTTGGTCAGCATGTCTCTGTGGGCAGCCGAGCGGAAAACCGGGGATCGTCCTCTTTTCTCAAGAGCAGCGGTCGGATCCTCAGCAGCCGCAGCAGCACGTTGTTCTTCGGCAAGAGCAGCATGAGCAGGAGATGCACCGGCAGCAGCACGTGGATCAGCAGCGGCAGCAGCACTGGCCTCTCCGCGACGCGCAGCAGCGACAGACGGGCCCGCTGCAGGAGCCGACGCACTCGCGCCTTCTCTAGGAGCAAGAGCGCCGGATGCGACAGCAGCTCCTGCAGCAGAGCAGAAGAGTGCGACAGGCATTGTAGCTGGGCATGTTGTCGCATGGGCTGCCGCTGCAGCAGCTCTCGCAGGGTCGGCTGATAGCAGCGCGCTAGCTAGCTGTCTTGACGCCGTGAGGCGGCCTTTGCCCCAGGGCTTCCAGCAGAAGCACACGTTGCACGAAGAAGCAGCTGCTATGTTGTAATGAAAAGAAAAAGTCAAATCAGCCACGCGAGCGCAGGGAGCAACACAGCCCATGACCGACAGCTTGCGAACAGGGAGGCAAACAAGTTTGTCCTTCGAAGTGAACCACCGTGACGAGGCTCCGCTGCTGCTGCTCATGCTGCTGCAGCAGCTCTGCCGCGCCGCGGTATTGTCCGACCCGCTCTTCGTATTGCTGCTGCCGCTGGTGTTCTCTGCAGCGGCGCTCCTGAAGATTCTACTTGTCCTACTACGACCGTCGCCGATCATTTGCCACCAAATGCTTCCCATCGCCACCCCGAGCCCTCTGCATCCATACTTCGTACTGCTGCAGCTGCTGGCGCTCGAACTGCTGCAGCTGCTGTCGGTCGAATTGTTGCAGCTGCCGATGCATGTCTCGCACGTGCCGCTGCTCCTTCTGTCGCCTCCGTAGCTACAAGCGTTACTGTCGTGTGCGACAGAGCATTCCTCGCAGCTGCTGCTTGAACTCCTCGTACGTCTGCTGAAGAAGCTGTCGCTGCTCCTGTTCAGTGTCCTGCAGCAGCTGCTGCTCTCGATGTCGCCGCTCTCTGCAATGCAGCCGCGGCCTTCTCTTGCTCCAGTGGCAACCCACCTTCTCAATGTGCTGCCGCTGCTGCTGGCCTTGGGGTGCTGGCAGTTTCTGCGTGACTGGCCCCTACCCCTGCTGCCATTGCAGTCCCCCCACAGCGCGAGAAGTCTCGTCGCTGCTGCAGAAGAAATAACAGTACCGAAGGACCTCCTGACCGCTGCAAAATTGGTGCTGTGGCTCCTGCTGCTGTTGCATGCGGAGGTGGTGCATTGCGGACAGGTATAACCGCTGATGTCAGTACCGCGACGTAGCGAGACGTCCCTCCAGCTGCTGCTCAGCAGAGTCGCCGTGCTGCGCGTGGGAGGTCTTTCGTCGTCGCAGCAGCCGAAAATTCTCCTGCAGGTACGTATCGAGCTTCCAGTCGCAGTGCTGCTGCTGCTGTTGCGAAAGGCTACGGCTGTTGCGTTCGGGGAGCGAAAAGCGTGCCCCACGAGCCCACGACGCCGTGCTGCCGCTGTTGCTGCCGCTCGTGTTGCGGATGCTGCTGCTGCGGCTGCAGCTGAGCGGGAAACAGACAGACGCATGGCGTCCGAGAGATGGTGGGCTGCTGCTCTTGGGAACAGCGTCTGCACATGCCGTCGTCTCTCCAAAACCCTCTTCTGCAGTGTACGTACACCGGAACACTTCTTCAAACAGCTGCCGCAGAATGCAGCATCCTCCTCAGCGATCACGTGAGTCAGGCAGCAGCACCAACGAATGCGTCTCAAAACTGCAACGGCGAGACAGCTGAAAGTTCGGTAGATCGCTTTGGCGGAGTCTCTGCTCCTCTTTCGCTTATTCTCCTTCTCCTTGACCTGCTGGGGTGCGCGTGCTACTGCTGCTGCTAAACTGCTGCAACTGCGCTTCTTCCTGGTTTTGCTGAGGGTTCCTTCTTTTGAAATGCTGCCGCCTACGCATACGCAGAGGCTACACATGTACATGCATGTATATATGGACGTACGCTCTACAAATATATTTACAAACAAAGAACGCGCAAAGCCAGCGTTCGTCTCTTCTGCTGGCGCGCTCCTCTCGCTGCTCCTCGACACCGTTCCTTTGCCGTCGCTTCGGCATTGCTGCTGCTGCTCCTGCTTCCCCGCTTCTGCTGCTGTTGCTACTTCCTCGCTGCTGTTGTTGCCACCTCCTCGCCGCTGCTGTTGTCACTTCCTCGGTGCTGCTGCTGCTGCAGGTGCCGGGCAGCTGAGCGGCTGGGTCGCGCCTGTATGACTGCAGCGGCTTCTTCCTGGCACACGCCGGGTGCGTGCGTCAATCCTTCCTTAAGCAGAGAAACCAACAAAAACGATTGTACACAGAGACGAGACGCCTCCTACGTACGTGGAGACGCAGCTACATATTCGTATACGGGCAGCTCAAAGGATTGTACGCAGGAATGATGCATGTACTCACGTATACCTATACACGGATATACATGTTTGTATACGGCCAGCTCAAAGAAATCAATACAGAGGACTGGACACGCAAACGATACGTGCATTCATATGTAGCTACATATATATATATATATATATGTATACATATATATATGTATATATGTATATGTTAACACACATATATACTTGTGTGCAGACAGTTCAAACATTCGACACACACAGAAAGAGAACAAGTCCATCCATACATTTCCTTATGTATACGTATATATGCGGATAAACGCGCCGCGGTACAAGTAGGAGAACTACAGCTAAGTACGGGTGCGTACATCTGAGTAAAGGGGTAGTCGTCAGGAGAACAGGTCCTGGCACCGAGGGCTGCCGAGGACAGTCTGAACTGGCGAACCTGATGAATTCGCTTCGACCTACAGCGACGTCTATATGTATATCTTGCGTAGAAAGAAAGAGAGGGAAGTCCGAGACTTTCCGTCAACAGGAAAGCCAAAACCAACAGGAGTTCTTCAGAGAAAATTTACACACAGACACGAATGAATATTCGCAACAGAGCTCCTCTTCCAGCGAGTAGACGTGACGCAGCCACGGCGATCTGTCGACGCGCATGTGGGCGTGAGTCGTGCTGCGCATGCTGCAGTGCCACAGGCCTGCAGGCAGCAGACCCGTGTCTAGGCGCGTGGCTGCTGTGTCCACTCCGCAGTCCTGTGCGCTATACAGCCTTCTTCCGCTCCGTTCTTTCGCTTCGTCGTCTTCATCTTCTCTGCTTTGCCGGCCTTTCCCTGTCCTCTTCCTGTTTTCTGTCTTGCCGTGCGCGCCGCAAGGAGGGACGGGGGGGGGGGGCTGCGGTCGGGGCGTGTCTACGAAAAGACCTACACGCGTGTGTGGCGGGCGCACGTGTCTAGACACGCGGCGCCTCGATACCCAGCAGAGTGATAAAGAGCACAGCAGGTCCAGTCTACGCCGGCGAAACACAGGCTGTCGTACGAGACAAACTCACGTAGTCAGGAGCAGCAGCAGCACCCTACGCACAGCTACACATCTATGCAGGGAAGTACGTAGGGAGCGTATGGAGGGACCCTGGAGAGGGAGAGAGAGAGCAGCACATAAAAGGAGAGAGGGAGAGGCGGGACCCCGCCAAACATGAGACGCACACACAGATAGAGCTTCACCGGTGGTCAGGGGGGACACACAGACGCGAGGAATGCGCGCAGGGGTATCTGCGCATATGTGTGTGTGTGTGTGTGTGTGGGTCGCATGACGTGTGACGCGGGTGCGGATTGTATCATGGATAGTAGCTGTAGAGAGAGAGAAGGGGAGGCCGCTTCTTCTGTGAGCCGCTTTTGTTCTCGGGGAAGTGCGTGAGTGCGGGCGGCAAGGAAAAAAAGAAGAGTCGAAGAGAGAGAACAAGAGTAGAACAGAGAGAGAGAGAGAAACGAAGGGTCAGGAAAAAGGAAATATGGGAGGCCGAAAGGAGAGCGAAAGACGGAAGGGAGGTCAGACGCTGACAAAAGGGAAACGTGCGTAGCCGACGAAGGGAAAGAGAGGAGAGGCGTTAGAGGCTGCGGGAAGGAAAATAGGCGGGGCTGACGAAGAAGCGGAAAAAAAAGAAAGTAGAGAGAGAAGCCAGACGATGTGGAAAGGGCGGGTTAAGACGGAGGGGAATACGTGGGCGGGGAAGGAGAGGCAAGTGATGAGTTGCAGGGCGGTGTAGGTGGGCAGCCGATGAGGAAATATAGAGAACGCGGGGACGACGCGTCAGAGGTGACGAATCCCACGCACAGACACACACACAGACACGAAAGAGGGAAAATGTTGGCGGTCGGGGGAAAAAGAGAACCCCGCGGACGAGAAGAGACAAAGAGAAAACGCCGAAGGAGGAACCCGAAGGCACCACCTTTCAAGAGAAGCCCAGCGGCACAGGGGAAGCCGAGGAACGCGACTACGGTCTAAGGAGGGGGAGAGCACGAAGAAGAAAAAAAAGAGGGAAGAAACGTGTCTTCGGGCTTTTACTCATGTCAGTGGGGTAATAAATTGCGTACGATGTGGGAAAGGGGGTTGTGCGCATCGCCGGCCGTGTTGCCACCGTGGACTTGCAAGATGCGCTGCTGCGTGAAGAACACGAAGGGGATTTCTTGAAAGAAGTGGACGAACCCACAACAACTGATGACCCGTGATACAAAATGAAGAACCACGCGTAACACTACGGCAAGAAAAAGTTGTCCACTACTACTATTGTTCTTCTTCATCGGTAGAAGTCTTCTTCGGGAAATATGGACCGAAGGCGACTGCTGCTTCTGGGACTTGGGTGGACCGCCTGTTCACAGCTCGTGCCGCTGCTGCGGCTGCTTCATCCTCGCGACTTTATCGCGTGTGTCGCGACTTGCTTTTCTGCTGCTGCTGTTGCAGTTACCCTTCCTGCAGCTGCGGTGCTTTCCTCTCTGCTGCTGCCCCGTGCGGCTCCTGCTGTAGCGTGGCTGTCGGAAATTTCACTGCGGCCCATTTTGCTACGCGACGGAAGCGATCCCGCGGCGGAGAGAAGAGTGAAACTACACCACTTCAAGATAGAGTGAAACTACACACACCAACTCAAGGAAGAGTGATACTATACACACCTACCCACGAAAAAGTACACCCGCACGAGCCAGAAATGGAGTGAAACTGCGCACGCACTCGGGGAAATGTGGATCTACACCAGCTAGAGGAAAAGTGGGACTACGCAGGGAAAAGTAAAACTACAGCGGGGGCAGGAAAAGTGGAACTGCAGCAGCCAGAGGAGACGTGGAACTACACTAGCCAGACGAAAAGTGAAACTACGCCAGAGGGAAACAACTGTTGTACACACCTGCAGCTGCCACGGAGGGCGAAGCTCTTCGGACAACAGCACTACTTGTCAGAGGAGGAGGAGAAGGTACCCGGAAGAAGGCGTGCTTTGCAGCAGGTATAGCAACAGCGGTCGAAGAGCCGCTACTACCGGGCGCAGAACGCCAGGCAAAGATTGGTGACCCAGTATCTGCGAATTTTGCGAAGCATTCGCCTGGAAGGCGGTCTTCAGTAGCAGCACTGGCACGCGCAGTTCTGCAGGAGCGATCGTCTAGCAGCCAGCAGCAGCGCGAGCAGCTGCACGAGCAGCAGCGCGAGCAGCAGCACGAGCAGCAGCACGAGCAGCAGCACGAGCAGCAGCACGAGCAGCAGAAGCACCCGCAGCAGCAGCATCACGTGTGGCATTGCAGGAGCAGCAGCAGCACTGGTGTTGCGGCAGCAGCAGCAGCAGCAGTGGCGTTGCAGCAGCAGCAGCAGCAGTGGCGTTGCAGCAGCAGCAGCAGCAGTGGCGTTGCAGCAGCAGCAGCAGTGGCGGTGCAGCAGCAGTAGCAGCGGCAGCGACAGCGCCGGAGCAGGAGTACCAGCACATAGGACGCAGCAGCAGCTGGGGCAGCAGCGCGCGCCAGCAGCAGTGCAACAGTACCCTCCGTTGCAGTTAATTGTGTGCAAGGCAGTTGTTGCATGTCTTGGGGGGGTAAGCCCTCTCTCTCAGCTGGCAGCTCTTCAGAGTGTGCGTATATTCAGTGCCCGTCTCTCACCTTTTTCTCCTTAATTTTCCTGAACCGCAATGTTCTCCATCGCCCGTCGTTCCTCCCTGTAGCATCCCCAAAACGCCACCGCCTCGGACCCCCAGCAGCTGCTTGCAGAGGTCGGCGCGTCCCCTTCAAGACAAGGGCTGACACGCCGACAGCAGCAACAAATCCACTAGCAGCAGCAGTGTGCCACCACCACCAACAGCTGCAGCAGCGTGAACAGCACCGGCACGTGCAGCAGAAGCGCTGTCAGAAGCAACAGCAACGGCAGCAACAGCAGCGACGTAAGTGGCCACGGACACTGCAGCAGCAGCAGCAGCACCAACGGCAAACAACACCTGCACACCGACTGCAACGGCAGCAACAGCGACAGCAGCAACAGCAACAGCAGCAGCAGCAACAGCAGCAGCAACAACAGCAGCCACAGCGGCAGCAGCAACGGCAACAACGGCAGCAGCAGCCACATCATCGACAACAGCCCCGCCTGCAGCGGCGGCAACAGCGTCGCTCCCAGACGCAGCACCGGCTGCAGTAGCAACAGACGCAGCAACGGCAGCTGCGACACTATACCAAGAGCTACAAAAGCAATAAGAGGAGCACCGCAGGGCCCCCAGGTCACCGATGCCGGGAATGCAAAGAGCTTCACTAGGTCTGCGTTGCCGACAGAAATGGTGCCAGGAAGCCTGACGACTTCTACAGGTGAAGGCGCATACATATTACTGTAAAGTGCAGTGTTCTGTATGCGCTTATTAGGAGGTGTGGGCCTTGTGGAGCTGCTGCTGCTGCAGCGAGCAGAACTCTCCTGTATTTTCATGTATAACAAACGCTGCGCAGCGTTAGGCTTGCCGCAGCAAAACTTCTGCTTCGCTCCTTCTTTTCAACCGCGCATGCACTGCTGATACGTGTGTGTCCTGCTGCTGGACAGGGTCGTACTGCGGTGGCTATAGACTGCTCCTGCAGCGCGTACTCGTGACAGCACTTCAGCAGCTCCCACTTCCTGCAGCAGCAGCAGAGACGCAGCAGCTTCCTGCTGCCACCCAGTGATCCTGCAGTAGGCATACGTCAGTTACATGCATGACTGCTATATGTATATGTATATATATGTATACGCATGCGTATACATATTTCTGTTCTCTGCCTCGGTCAGCAGGAGCTGCTGCTGGTAGCTACATCACCGGGTCTCAACTTATTGCTGCAAAGCCTTCTGGAACAGCGACAGCGGCAGCCGTTATAACTGCAGCAGCAGCGGCCACGGAGGGGCCGCACACAAGCAGCAGCATCGGCAGAAGTGAATGCAGCTATACGTCCAAGCAGCGGCGGACTGTGCGAGTCAGGCGAGAGTGGCAGCAGCAAAAGCGTGTTCCCAAGGCGAAGCGCCACAGCAGCAACCGGGCGACGGCAACGCACCAGCAACAGGAAGAGGTCGCCAGCAGCTGCAGCAAGGGAACAGCAGGAGCAGTCGCACCAGGTGAACTGGCCGCGGCGGCAGCACGCAGGTCAGCGCTACTTACTCGACGAGGAAGTAGTACACCACCCGACGTGACGCGAGGAATGCGAGCAGCAGCAGCGGCTGAGAAGAATGCTGCAGCAGCCGCTAGGGGGAGCTGCTGGCAGCAGCAGCAGCGGAGCAGGACAAGGCGGCAGCTTGCTGCTGAGCACGTCCTTTTCTTCCATCGCCAGCTGTTCCTCTCCACTTCGTGAGCTGCAGCTGTCTGCGCGTCCTCTCGGAGGAGCAGCAGCAGCTACCCAACAGCAGCAGCAGCTGCCTTCTTTCTGTTCAGGCGCTGCTGTTGCTGGCGTCGCAGCCCCCTCGGGATTTAGTCGCATGTCGCTCGCTTCTTCTCCTTTAGCGGCCGCACACCGCATGCACTCGCCCCAGCTGCTGCGAGCCTCTGGCGTCTTTCCTGCGGCTGCTGCCTCCCCTCCTCCGTCTTGTCCCAGCCGTTCTTTCCTGCTGCTGCAGGGGACAGACCCACAGGCTGCCGCTGCTGCTGCAGCGACTCCAGGAGGCGGAGGAGGAGCAGCAGCAGCTACCGCAGCTCCGGGAGGCGGCCTCAGCTTCTTCTCTTCCATCGCCGCTGCTGCCGTCGAGGCACAGGCACGAGCAGCAGCAGCAGCAGGGACAGGTGCACACTCAGCCGCGACCACTAATGCTGCTGCTGCCGCAAGCCCTGCTACTGCTGCTGCTCTCGGCGCAGCAGGGCTCCTGCTCCCACCCGGCCGTCTCAGCCTCGAAGAAATCAAGAGAGAGCTAGCCAAACACAAGCTCGAGTGCCCAGAAAGCATGTGGAAGGAACCTGAGACAGAGCAAGTCAGTACGCAAGTTGGGGTGCATGCCACATCCTGCTACTATGTGCGTAGACATGTACACACACGGATGTATACATGTACGTAGATATCTAGCCATATACATATATATGAACATGTGCGTGTAACTCATAACCACGTACGTTCATTTTCGTGTGCACGTACACAAAGCTGTCTCTGTATATGCGGGCAATATATATTGCTGTGTCCGTGTCTCTGCACAGGGCTAGACACAAATGTATACAGCCAGGAGTACGGACACCTGGACGCAGGGCGTGCGTATACACGCATGCCTGCAGCGTTCTTCGTCTCCGTTTAGAGAGAAACAGGCAGACAGACAGCTGCATGTGTAAAACACGCTACACCCACCCACATAAAGAGTCATATATGTGTTCGGATACATGCAACATATATGTATGGACGTATGCGGGTGTATATATGTATATATGCACGTTGAGGCACGGTCGTTATATCACCTAAGCTGTTTTTTCTCTACGTGTAGAACTGCGTGTAGCCTTGCATATGTAGTTGCAGCCTTGACGGATTCATCTGCGGTGTACGTACACCACAAGGCCCGCAGTCACAGGCGTCTGTGCGTGCATGCTGGTCTACACATCAAGTTGGTGTCTACGTGTTTCTATTTCTGTATTTTCGTCCGCGTGTGTGATTCCACCCGCGCTCTGACGAAGACGGCTGTGTGTGTGTTTTCCAGGCTTTCCTCTATTATCTTCTGTGTTTGCTGACGCAGGTATATATGTGTGTGTGTATATATCTACATACACACATATGTGCACACGAATAGGTGGCTAGTCCCCGCAGCCAGATCTACACAAATATCTGTCTGTGTGTGTACTGGCCGCTCAGCCAGAGACGCACGCGTGCTTTTGACTACCGTCAACACATGCGTATCTCTGCGTATGTGAAGGGGCGTAGCTGCCTGCTCTGCATGCACATATATATACATATATATATGTATACATAGAGGTCTTTGATCATTACTACGTATGTACGTGTGTGCATGCGTATATCTGTGGACGACAAATGTAAAGAAATACAGAGAAAGAGAAATGACTGAAGTTATGCCTCTTCCGTAATAACTGGGAAGCACCACCGTCTTCCCCAGCAAAGAGTAGGACGGGAACGCTTGCGCCCCTCGAGCACCGTAGGGTGTACGTACGCCGCAGAACGGATGGTGTTGACCCCTTTGTCTCACGCAGCACATTTACTGGTGCTGGGGCACCACGTCTGCTTTACATCTACGTAAACGGGCATGGACGTCTCCTTCGTGCACATACATATATATATATATATATATATATGTTTCATCTGTACGTGTCTGTTTGCATGCGTTGGTCTACACTCACGTGCCTGTGGATCCTCCTACATTTACGTCTGTGAAAAAGAGAGACACATGGAGACATCGCATGACGTGCACCCCGCACGTCTCCTTTTTCTACGTGGACACGTCCGCATATATACTCTGCATGCATCTGGGTGGCAGTTCACATGGCCCCAAAAGCAGCACTTCATCGTGACACCTGACTAGCAGCTCATCTTATGTCCTAGCACATATATATGTATGTACATAGCTCTCTCTTGTGTATGATGCGGGTGCAGTAGCTGCTGGTTGACGAAACAGTTCGATATTTCCTCCTGAAGAAGTCCAGGGAAAATCCGCTTGACATACACAAAGGTCGAAAAGCGTCTGGCCGTCTGTGTCTCTCTGTGTCGTCCTCGCTGTATCTCTTCGTCTGCGCGTACGTAGAATAGACGCGGGGATCGCAGCAACGTACGCACATACGTAGAGCGCCGCTGGAGGTAGAAGGACTGGATAGGTTCCCTTCCCCGCCGCTCGGTAAATAATATACATGTGTGTGTGTGTGTGTACCCATCTGCGTCTATCTACGTAGACGACGGCCTTTTCCGAGATGGCACACAAGCTTGAGTATGCACCGTCTTTTAGCTGCTGGCGTTTTAGCCGCGACGGCTAGGCCCCCGTTTCTTGAACATGGCGCTTGGCCTCCTGCTCATATCTATACATGCAAATGGGTAGATATTTATGTGTACGTATATGCATATACATGTGTACACTACACGTGTATCTATTTACACTTGTTGCGTTTGTGTGGACCGCTTTTGTCGCGAGCTGTGTACACTCTTGTCTTGGAGGTAGAGAGACGCAGACGTGGTGTGCAAGGGCACGACGTAGAGATTGACTACTGCCATACATGCCGGAGTGCCGGCACGTATCCGTGTATTCAGCGATTCAGGCGTCGCACGCATCAGCGTATACATACCTCCGTACACACCCATTTATATGCGTCATGTCTCTGTATATCTCCGCACATCTATCGGGTCAATTAGTAGACTCGATTGTCTATTGTACGGCCCCTCTGGCCTTTGCTGAGGGTTGAAGAACTGTTTGTGCGAAGTCCGTGCAAATCTGCTTGCTGCAGGTGCAGGGCCTCTACTCTTTTGCAATAGAGGCAATTTTCCGCTTGACCCTCAGCGACGTGCGACTAGAAGAACTCGCTGGGGGGGACGTCCGCAGCTTCCTGCCTTCCTTAGAAAGGTACAGTTGTCTTCTAGCCACACGGCCGGATATGCGTGTGTCTGTGCTCCCGCGCAGTGCCGAATCCGTACGCGTACGTGCACGCGCAGAGGGCGACTAGGTACACAGACGCGTACCTGCATGCAGAGGGCACCTATGTATGCTCGTGCGCATGCGTGCAGAGGGGACGCCGGAGGACAGGCAAGCGCATGCGTTCACGGAGCACCGAAGTACATGCGTTTGCATGCATGCAGAGGGCGCGCGTCAGGACACGAACCTGCGTGCAGCCTGTAGTGCTGTGTGTGTATGTGGCTGTAGATCCCTGTGGACGTGTGCGTCAGCAGCAGCCATCAAGAATCTCCAGCGAAAACGTGTACTTCGCCGGCGCTTGTACACGCAGAGAGGGAGAGGCACACACACTTATCTTGTCAGGAACCACACGTGCAGCTAAGTACACACGTATATCTATTTGTTGCAAGCGGACAGGGGCCCACACGTTTGCTGCTATTGGACGCATGCGCCGTTCTGACACCCTGAGAGCGTCTCTGCTGCATGCTCGCCGCGCATGTGTCGGAGCGCGTGAGACATTTTCCTGCGAAGCAGCGCAGGCGGCTGCTGGATCGGCGCTTCTCTCTCCCAGTGCTGACGAGGAGGACACCGCCGCGCACATTGAGCGGGCCAGGCCAGGCAGTATATGGAGAGAGTTATAGATACCCCGCGGGCTCGTCGAGATATAGCGCGTCGCGACAGCAACAGCAGGCTCTGTGTATGTGTGTGTGTGTGTGGGCGGGCAGCGGTTGTGTGGCTGCAGCGCTGCGTGCCGTTGTCATCCATCGCAGAAACTCGTGGAGTATCTCCTGAACGTCCACCTTCGGCATTGCCCAGACCAGACTGCAGAGAGCCACTCGCACGTGTGGGGAAGCTGCCAGATGGAAGTTTCTGCCAAGCAAGAAGTAGCTGCTTCGTCTCGACGCGCGTGCATGCCTTGCTGTCTCTGTCTGTACGAAACCTGTCAGAAGTGCATGTGTGTCTACACGGGCGCCAATCTCCACAAAGCGACTGCGTTACGCAGACTTCGTACACGTCTTTCGTTCTCCAGCTTCCGGGGAAGTTTGACAGAGAAAGATCACATAGATATACGTGGATCTGCGCAGACTCCACTTTTCTTACGTAGACACCTCCCGGGCGACTGTGTACACATGCAGGGAGACCGGAAGAGACATGTGAAGAACAGAGAGAAAAGCAGAGACAGGAAGAGAAAGTTTGAAGAGAAATAGAAAGAAAGAGAGATTTTTCGAGTGGTAGATTGACAGACAGGGACAGGTGGATCTACAGTTAAATGGACGTGCGGACGTGTACCTCGTTTGAGGCGACACGTGCGAGCGTTGGATGTCACTTCTGCTGCGCGATTGTCGCTGCTGCTGCTGCCTGGAGTGCCGCTGCTGCTGCTGTTGTACGCTTCTGCATTGCTGCTCCTGCAGCTGCTACTGCTTGTGCCGTGTTCTGCGCTACTGCTGCTGTTGCGGTTGCGATCATCTGCGCTCTCGCCGCTCTCGCTTCGGGGATGGTGCTCCTGCCACACGGCTGCGCTGCTGTCGCTGCCGCGATGCTGCTCCTGCGTTGCTGCTCTCGCTGCTTCTGCTGCTGCGTTGCTGCTGCTGCTGCGAGGCGCTTCTTCGCTTCTCCTCACGTGCGGGACGGTGTGGCTGTGATACGTGCTGCAGCTTGCACTTCCTGGCGCAGGACGGGCGACTGCATGCGAAGGCAATCGGAAACCTTCGTTTCTATCGTTTGTGTCAGAAATTAAACAGGTAGGCACAGAGCTCGCGTCTCCGACGCATGCCCACGCCCATGCGTGGATAGTTCTCCCGTTCACCCGTCTCGTTCTTTCTGCCAACTCCCCCGTCTGTCTACGTGCGCGCACCCGTGCGCTCTCTCTCTTGAAAGGAAGGGTTCTGCCTGACGCCCCAGCTAAAAGAAGAAGCGCGATCGAACTCTCCATGCCACGACTTTTCTCGGTAGTGGACTCCCCACCTGCCTCAGCGCGCGCAAGGGGCGCCGCGACGGCGTGCATCCGCGGGTGTCTGCAGCACAGCAGTCTTCGGTAGGTGACTGAGAGAAGCCTCTGCAGAAAAGAAGAAATTCGTCGCCGGCCAAAGAGGCGCGCGCGCCTGGGACTCCTGTCGACCCCACACTTTCCCCCCTGCGGCGGGTGTCCTCCTTGGCCGCTGTGTCTTCCCCACACTCTCGAGCCTGGGGCGGGTCCTCTCTTCGACCGCTGTGTCTCTTCCTCACATATCCCACCCACCCCACGGCAGTGCCTGTCTCCGTCCACACTCTTTCGCCGGCGCGCGACTGCGCCCCATTTGCTGCCGGCAAAGCTTTCCACCCACCGATGCGTCAGGTGCTTTGCAGAGCAGAATTTCTTCACCCCCTTGTCCCGCCCGCCTCCTTGTTCTTACCAGCCCCCACGGCACGGCTGGGTGGCCAGAAGGGCTCGCAATTCAAAGGACCGGCACGCGTGCATGCGGCGAGGGACGCTGGCTTCCCAGCGCGCAGACGGCAGACAGAGGAGATGATGCGCCTTCCCCGCGCAACCAACGCTCGGCGTGCGCCCCTGCACGTGGCGTTTCTACACTTTGACGTCTCCACGGCACCGGCCCCCCTCCTCTTCTGAAATCCGGCCGTCTCCTTTCTCTTTCTGTCTGTCTCCCGCTGTCTGTCTCTCTCGCGGGACGTGTCTTTTGCATGTGTAGCTGCATGCAGAGAGCCTGCGTTGCACGCCAGAGAGACCTGCAGAGAAAAATTCTGCGTGTGCGCAGCTCCACACATACGCACGTCCGGCACACGCCGTCTATTTTTCCGCATTCCACCCGCCTCCTCCTCTGCCTATCACGGCAAGCGTCTGCCACGCAGATATACGTGGGTGTGTAGGTCCACATACGTCGCGAAGAGGAGGTCTGCGCCTCTCCGCACGCCCGTGCCTGCACTTTTCGCGCAAAAGTGAAGACGACCACGTACCTCTTCGCCCGCGCTTACAGAGTGTGTGAGCGTTCTGTGATGAAGAAGCTAATTCTGTTCTACTGTGAGGCTCGTCACAACGTTCATATATATATACGTAGGTAGGGATGGAGTGAGTATAATGTGTCTCTCGCGCTGTTGCACAGGATTTCATACTCTGAAAAGTTGCTGATGGTGTGTTTGTTGAGTCTTCTGGGGCTCTTGCGGCGTTTTCCGGTTCTTCTGCTTCTGTCTTGCCGCTGCTGATGCTGTTGCGCGTGCCTTCCTTGCCCGCGCCTGCTTCCCTTGCTCCCTCCTGCCAGGTTCAGCATGTGTGCGTGCTGCCGCAGCTGCTGCTCATCTTCTTGCCGCGCGCCCCTCTTCCTCGAGGCTGCCGATGCCGACCCCTCCTGCTTCCCGTGTTCCTGCTGCTGGTGGTAACGGTGCTGCAGCGTTGTAGTTCGGGCTCTGCCTTTTTCTAGCGTGCTTTCCATGCCTCTGCAGCTGCCGCCGCCGTGCGGGTCCTGCTTGCTGCTGCGGTGCGCAGCGGGTTGCTGTTTCTGTGGCCGGCACGACTCCTTCCTGCTGCTTGTCCGGCAGTAGCTGGAACCCGGGGAAGTGTGCGCTGGTTCGTCCTGTTTGGCTGCCGCCCCTGCTGTGCTTCTGCCGACAGTGTTACTGGCTGCGGTGCCACCCTGGCGGCTCCTGGCGTGACGCTGCTGTTGCTGCCGCTCCTGTTGCAGGGTGCTGGGACTTCCCGAATTTACCAGAGAGACGTTTGCTTCGCCCACCCCGCAGGTGGTGCTGCGCTTCGCATCTGCCTGCTGTTCTTTTCTTCGTTTGAGGGACGGACTGCTGCGGCAGCTGGAACCGCTGCTGCAGCAGCACAGCCACCTGCAGCAGCAGCTTTACAAAGTCAAAAGCGACGTAAGTGAAGGAGAAGGAGCAACACGGAGGCAGAACGAGAGAGAGAGGAGTAGAGGGCCCCATCTTGAGGACAGGTGGCACAGGCAAGAGAAAAGAGAAACAAAAGAGAGCACATGGGAGGGGGGAGTGGCAGCAGGCAAGAAGAAGACCGAAGAGGACCAAAAAGAAGAAGAGATAAGGGGGTGTGCGGGGGAGAATGGGACACTGAGGGAGGAAGAAGAATATGGAGAAGAAGGAAACACGAAGAAGTCAACGTACCTACAAGCACGAGAAAGGGAAAAAAACGGCAGCAGCTGTAGAGAGTATGAAGACAGAAAGGACCGAAGGAACGCAGAGGGACGGGGACCGATGCAGACGAGAGATAAGTGAACAAAGCAAAGGGCAGAAGAAGTTGGAGACGAGAGACAGGACAAATGCACATGTGAAGAGATTAAAAAAAGCACCAAAGCAAAGGAGACGAGGAAGGAGATGATTCAGGTGGAAAAGCAGTGCGCGTCAGAAGGAGAAGCGAGCAAGGGAAAGGGAAGGGAAGAAAGCCAGCAAGGAGCTCTTATAAGGAGAGGGGCAGAAAGGAAGAAGAGAAGAAGCTTCGTCGCCAAGAAAAGAGAGGAAAATTAAAAGAAAGTGGAGAAGAGAAAACGAAAGAAAAAGAGAGAGACACGGACAGGGGAAGTGAAGAGACTCACAGAGAAGAACGCGAAGCGAAACACACGAAAGTGCTCTACGAGAGAAGAAGAGGGCGGGGGAAGTGACGGAAAACGAGGAATCGGAAGCGACGCGAATTCACGGAAAGAAGGAGAAGACACACACGTAGAGGACATGCGAATAGTGCGGGGAGGGGGGGCGGGCGGTAGACAGACAGAGGGGGACGGAATACGACGAGAGGACGCGTTGAAGACAGAGTGTTAGGGCAGTTCGGTCCCTGAAGAGAAAAACGGAAAAGGAAGAAGACGCGCGGAAGGGTGGGAAACGAAGCGACAGGAGAAGAGAAGGCGAGGAAGCGGCGAAGAAGACGCAACAGCAAAGAGAAGGCGGAGACGAGACACACCGGAAGAGCGGGGGGGGCGGGAAGCCCTTCGGTGGAGGGCAGTCGTGAGAGAAGACGAGAAGCGGCAGAAGGAGCAGGCGACGCACAGGAGCAGAGAAGAGCAGCAGCAGCAGCAACAGTGTGGAGCAGGCAGGGGAGAAGAGGCGGAGAAGGGACCACAGCAGCAGACAGCAGGCAGCAGCCACGGAAAGGGGAGGGGCCCTGCGGGAAGAGGAGAGGACGACCACAGAGAGAGGAAGAGGGGGGGAAAGCAGCACATATCAACAAGCGAGAGAGTGCAGAAGGCACAGAAAAGGGAGACACACAGAGGGCAGCTCTGCGAAAAATGGGAAGTTCAGGAAGGAGCAGCGAAAAACGGCTGCGACAGACCGGGCTGCTTCGAGCGGGGGGGGCCTCGCCGGAGGGGACGGGGGGTGGGGGGAGCTCCACGTCCCGCAGCTGCAGTCTTCACACGTTGTGCGGACTGAGCCTCTTTTCTCCAATATAGGCACACGGATATGCAAGAACATGTATGCGAATATATGTACATACGTTAGCGTGGGCAAGGATGTATATGTATATACATGTGAATGTACGTATGTCCATACACATATTTGTATACACTCACATATATATATTTATTAGCATGTGTAAGAATATGTTCATGTATACACATTTGTGCATACGTGTGTGAATGTATTTATATCCACATATATATGTTAACGCATGTAGAGGTATACACATCTACGGACACTTTCATACAGGAGGCGAGGACCTTCTACTGGACAGCCGTCAGAGCCACCTGCAGCTCGAGGGAAGAGAGAGCAGCACCGGCTGCTGCAGCAGAAATAGACTCTCCTTTTGGTCCACGTACGTAGACGTGGGTAAAGGGCAACACCACGAGATGCAGCTGCGTAGGGAGATTTTCACGTGTTAGTCTGCGAAACTCATTCACCGTGTACGCACAGAATTCTACAAACACAGATATATACATCTACACATATGTATATATACATGTGAATATGTATATGTATGTGAATATGTATATAGATACATAAGGTTCCCTAGTTTGGACTATCTTAGCAGAGAATGTTGGACAGGAATGCCAACCTGCTTGTGTAAGTAGATGGATGTCCACGACTTCATCTATATGTGGGGTACCTTTGTTTATATACATATACATATGCATGTGTGTGTGTGTGTGTGTTTGTATGTGTATAGACATACATATATAAATATATATATATGTATGCATATTTACATATGCATATATGTGTGTATGTATATGTATGTATATTACATATACGTACTTATGCGTATACTTGCAGGACACTTAGAGGCTGCGATGCTGGTGTAGTCGGTGTGTGACGTTTCCTTCGAGTCCACAGCCGAATGTTGGGTGTGGGGAGTCGCGGTTTCCTCGTGGCCACTTCTTTCTTCTAATTTGCTGCTGCTACTGCTGAGAGCTGCTGCGGGTGCTTCTCACAAGTAGCCGCTGCTCATCTGCTGCAGGGCTCTCCCCCAGTGCGCTAGTAGCTGTCGAAGGAGACGCAGCAGTTGCTGCCGCTGTCTGTGACTGCTCTGCTGCTGTTCCTCGCGCACCACGCATATGCGTATCGCCAGGGGTCTGCGCGGATGGCCACCTCCGGTTCTTCACAGGCGGAGAAAGCACAGCTCTTGCTCTCGGCTTCGTTCTTTGCTGTGGCCAGAAGCAGGGCGTCCTGCTGCGTCGCTCTCCCCTGCTGCGTCGCTCTCGCCCTGCTGCGCCGCTCTCGCCCTGCTGCACCGCTGCGTCGCTCTCTGCGTGCTGCACCTGCTGCGTCGCCCTCCTCGTGTCTGCTGCCTCTTCTTTTTCTGCTGGCTCGCACCGTCGCTAACTTTTCTCCTTCCGCTGTTCTTTTCTCTGTTCCCCTGCCTCCTGTTGAGTCCGAAGCTATCCTCTCTTTTTCTCTGCTGCTGCCCCCCCTCGTCAATATATACGTTTATATATCTATCTGTGTGGGCATGTATGTCTTGGTGTGTACGGACGTCTCGGTGTGCTGCTGCTGCTGCTGCAGGCTTCCACTGTTCCTCCTCCCGCTCTTTTCCTTCCGTGCCTGTTTGCACCCGCGTCTGTTGCGCTGCCGGTCTTTCGCGTCTTCGCAGGACTTTGCTGTAACTTCTCCTCATAGGCTGCTGCAGTTGGCTTCCCCAGGCGACTGTAGAACGCCGCTACTGTTGTTGCTGTTGCATGCGAGTGCGCGTTGCTGCTGCGACTCCCACCGTCTTTGGAGCGGATCTCTGCTGCTGCCACGCCTCCTGCCGATGCTGCTGCTGCTGTTGCTGCTGCTGCCGCCGTTCTGTTGCAGCTGCGGGCGTTGCAGCACGAGTTACACAAGTTGCGAGGGGAGCAGCAGATGCAGCAGCCAATCGCGCAGCAGCAGAAGCAGCAAGAAGCCGAGCTGCATGTAGGTACGTCTACAACTTCCTCTCTGCTGATCTCTAGGGGGCAGTTTGACTTCCTGGGGTGCGGCTTTTTTGCTCGCTTGTACCAGCGGTGATTAGTTGTTCTTCGCCTTCCTTTTCAAACGTTGCTGCGGCCTCCACGCCTGCCTCGCACGGCGACTGCTTCGCCGATGACGCCGCCTGCTCCCGCCGATCTGCTGCAGCTATCCTTCTCCTGCCACTTCCTGTGCGAGTGTATCTCTCCCTCTCTCAACGTGTGTGAATATACACACATACAGAAGACACCCACATACCTCCACATACAAAATAAAGGAAGGGGGAAGAAGCGTAGCTACACGCAGCACTCTACATATGTACGCACCAAAAATGTGTGGGCATAAATATATATATGCAGATATATATGCATATATACGTATGTGAGGTGCATCTATATATGTGTATCTGCACACGCGTGTATACGTAAGAGAGAAACACAGATAGATATGTAGATGTTCAAGAGAAATTCTCAAGCGGGAACGGTTGCATATATGTCGGTTCTCTTGAGAACTCCTCAAAAGAGAACGGCCTTACCTATATATATATGTACATATATGTGTGTAAGTGCCCATATACGTGGTCCTATATATGACGTCTATGTATGTATTGTCTGTACATATATTTCTATACACGCGTACGACCACACATGTATAGACATGGGAGATATATACATATATATGTGGGTTTTCTAGAGGAGCCTTGAAGGAAGGCAGGTTTGCTTCTTTGCAGCTGACTGCAGCACGTGAGAGAAATGGGAGGTGATGGACGGAATCGCTGCTGCAGGTGCCAAGCCGCGTGCTTTCTTTTTCTTCGTTGCTGCGCAGAGATTGACCGGCTGAAGAAAACACTGGAGCCCGGCCTGGTGGAGGAGCACAAGCGAAAGCTGCAGCAGGACAGCAGGCAAGCAGCCTCACTCTCCCAGCAGCAAAACGCGCAGGGCGGCGTCCCGTCTTGCTGCTGCTGCTGGTGTTGCACTGCCCGCCTCGTCAGTCTCACCGGGCAAAAACAGAAGATACGAACATTTGTGTGTATAGGTGTTTGCCTAGGTTCGCCGCTGCCCCAAGAATACCCCAAGACGAGGCCACGCGCCCCGCTAACCTGCCGCCGCGGTGTCACCCACCTGCAGCCACGTCTATCGCTATAACTTCCACACGCACTCACTCCTACGTAGTACGTCTATCTATTTACGGCTGGACGCCTTCCTCCATGTACGTATAATACAAAGCCACGGGACTGTAGGGTGATCCCAAAGGAAAGTCCGTCCCTGTGCCTTCTTTGTAGGTCGTAGACGCACACGTTGTATGTATAGAAACGCTCCTGCATGCGCGGATGTATACACGTGTCGCTGTCTGGCTGCACCTACTCCTCCCCCTGTCTGGGTGCTTGCATGCGTGTAGACGCAGCGACGTGCAACAGGAAATGCTCGTTCACAAGTGGAGTGTCTTCTTCAAAGCAATTTGCTCCTTAGTCAAAAAGACTGCTCTCTACATGCTGCACTACTCAACTCGACGTGCTGCTCTCTCTGCTGCGGCCTCCGCCGTCTCCTGCTTGCGGAAACATGCGCTGCTGCTGCTGCTACCCTCCTCCTGCTGCTGCTGCCGTCGCTGTTGTTGCCGTTGGTCTTGCTGCCATTGACATCACTTCTCCTTCCGACCCCAGCAGCTGCTGCTGCCCTTCCTTTGTACTCGTCCTTGCTACTCCGGCTGCTCCCAGATGCCACCGCTGCTGTTGCCTCGTCCTGGTGCGTTAGCTCACGTTTCCACCTCTTCCTCGGTGGACGGACGGCTGACGGAGAAGCGTCTGCACGTTCCGCTGCTCTCTGCTGCTGCCGTTTTCTTCTTCGTTTCCCTCCTGGCGACTTCTGCGCTGTTTGTTTCCGCAGCTCCTGACATTCGTACTCCTGCAGCGACGTTGGAGGCCGGTGCGGGCGAAGTTTTCGTCTAGTCGTGACACTCGAGTTTCGAGCGCCTCCTCGCTTGCTGCTGCGGCTGCTGCTGCTATTCGTGTCTGCTGCGCGCCTCTCTCTCGTGCCTCTGCGTTTGCTGTTGCTGACTCTCTTGCCGCTGGCTCTGCGCCCCTGCTGCTGCTGCTACTATGTCAGGGCTGCCCTTCTCCCGTTTTTGACTGCGTCTGCACAGCTGCTGCCTTGGCTGCTCCCCTCCCTTCTTCCTGGGGACGGAGCCTGGCGGTGCTGCTGTTGTCTGGACTCTGCTGCTGCTCTTGCCCTCGCGTCCTCACAGCCTTGTTTAGGTAATTTGACATCCAGTGCAAATTCCTCAAAATTTCTGGCAGCAGGAACGCGCAGCTGCAGTGTTACCCGCTGGTCTCGTCCTGACGCTGCCGCAGTAGCTCGTCCCCCGCTCCTCTTGCTGCTCACCAGAAGCTGCTGCTGCTCTCCTGCTGACGCTGCGGCCTCCGGTGGCTGTGTTGCTGCTTGCATGCAGACTACAACAGGAAGTGGAAACGCTTGTTCTGGATCTTTCCACCTTGAAGCAGGAAAGGGACGACCTTCTTTCGCAGGTTATCCACTCTCCCAAAAAGGTATTTCCCTTTCCTTCTTCCTGTCTCCTTCTCCTTGACCATGCGAGGACCTCTATATGTCTGCAGACCAACAGCGTACGTCTGCGTACAACTCGTTCTTTGCAGATACACACAGGTGCCCACGGACACAATAACGGCTGCTCCGGGTACTACCGCTGCTGCTACGGCTGTCGCTGCTGCTGTTGCATATGTGTGGACGACCTGCCGCTGATTGCCAGCAATGCTCTGCGTCCGTTGCTGTATAGCTACTGCTGCTGCTGCTGCCGCCTGTTCCTGCTGCTGGCGACGGGTTGAGTGCTGCTGCTGCTGCCTTGGGTGCGCGTGCTGCTGCGGGGGCAGGGGGATGTCCGCACAGATGGCGCGCTGTTCTGCTGCGGGGGCAGGGGGATGTCCGCACAGATGCCGCGCTGTTTGTGGGGCCGCGGTGCTGCTGCAGCTGACGGCCCGCCGCGAGGAGCTGCGGCAGCAGCAGCGACAACAAGACAAGCAGCTGCTGCAGCTGGAAAGCGCCTGCGCACAGCAGCAGCAAATTCAGCAGCTGATGGAGAGGGGCACGAAAAAAGTCAAGAAAGCCTTGCACTTCCTTTCCACCCACCTGGAAGCTGTGCTCAAGGTAACAAAAGCGGGGCCGGCGCGAACATGTCTGTTCATCAAAACAGGACACGGCTCTGTGCCACCTGCCTACGTAGACGTGATACGTATGTAGCTGTCAAGCGTAAAGAGACAATCCTCATAGAGTGTGTAGCCCCCCCTACGTGTATATATCGAAGTTCAAGTAGATAGTCTGTCTATGTACGGGTGCTGCCGGGACTCCTGCGGCGCGCGCCTCTCCTTCATCCGCTGGGGCTGCAAAAAAGTTTCGCGTGCGCCCTCCTCCTATGCGTCCGCTGACTGCCGCAGCTTTTCCTGACATTCCTGATGCTCGTTGCTCTTTTTCTTCTGAACTGCCGCAAGTGCTTTTTCCTCTTCATCTTCGCGTCCTCCGTTGCTGCACGTAGACATTGGGATGTTGCTGCTAGTGCTGCTCTAGCTGCCCGTCCATCTGCTCCGTGTCTCGGCTGTCCTGCCTGGCCGGTACTGCTGCTGCAGTGACGCCGAGGCAGCTGCGTGTGCCCCAATGCGTTGCCGCCCCTACGAGGACGCTGCTGCCGTTGCTGCTGCTGCAACCTGCTGTGTCTGGCGTGCTCGCCCTCCGCTGCTTTCTGCTGCTGCTGGCTCTGTACGCTGCGGTCCCACTGCAGCTGAGAGCTGCTGCTGCTGCTATTCCTACTCGCCTGCAACACACTGCTGCTGCTGCGAGCTCTGTGAAACTGCCCCTCCGCCGCACCGGTGTGCTGCCGCACAGCCGTTGTCGTGGCGAGACATCACCCCTGCTGCTGCTACTGCTGCTGCTGCTGCGACTTTGCTGCTGCCGCTGCTGCGAGGCGACTCCTGCATTTCTTCGTTCCTCTTCTTCTGACCCCTTCGGTATAGCAGCACTACATGGGCGCTTGCTGGGCACATGCGTCCTGCGTCGGGCGCGAGTCCAGTCTCGACAGGCACACCGCCATACCGGACATACCTGAGGAGGAGGAGGAGGAGCAGAAGTTGAGGAGCTGCAGGAAAACATTTGTATTCCGTCTCACACGCAGCCCACGTATATTTATTTTCGTGTTATGCGCCTACCCACATATGCGCCTAGACACCTATACATGCGTATATGTAGATATGTGGCGGATACGTCTGCACGGATTCCGGCACAAAAAGGGATAGCTGCCGCGCGCTTGCATCATACATATACATATATATATACATCTGTGGCTGTGTGTACACATATATGTAGACGTTCATCTTTCTCCTCTCTCTCTCTATGTATATATATATATATATATTCACGAATAACGACAGGAATGTACGTGTATATATAGACGTGTGTGTAAGTAACTTTGGCCGCGCATCAGGCAGAAGGAAAAGAAATTGACGCCCGACGCCCGCGAGGATGAAGTGTGTGACTGCTGCAGCCACAAGTAACAACGCGGAGTGAAAGTAGACTACGAGAGAAGCACTACAAAGAATTGAAGGAGCAGCGGCGGGCGCTGCAGCAGACGGTACAGCAGCTGCAGCAGCAGCGGGAGGGCCTGCAGCAACAGCTGCAGGAACTGCAGGAAGCCGTCGACAGCGAAGCGCAACAGCAGCAGCAACAGCTCGCCCAGGCCCAGCAGCACGTCCAGCAGCAGACCGACCGGCTTCTCAAACAGCAGGTCAGCCTCTCCTCCTCTTCTTCCTCTTTCGACTTCCTTCCCCCACCTCAGGCGCAGACGCATGCGCCGGTCTCTGTCTGTCTCTCTGTGTGCTGGTGTCTGCAGTCCTGCGACCCTTTTTCACGTATCTTTATACATATGCGCATATATATAGTATGATTTGCATGGATATATATGTATGTATAAATGTACACCTATACGTGTGTAGACAGGATGTACGTATAAATATATATATATATATATACATGTATAGAAATGTATACCTATATGTGTCTAGACAGGATGTACGTATATATGTATAGGTGGCGGAGAACTTGGGCACATGGGTGTTGTACCATGCATATATGTTGGGAGACTCGTATCCGCATTAATTTATACACACGTCCATACAGCGAGAAAAGCCGGTGGCGCCTTTCCGTACACGCAGCGGTGTGTAGATCGCGGCAGCCACGTAGAAACATGAGCTGCGCGGATACGTCTGTAAAGACGGGCATGCAGCTGCTTGTGTAGGAGTGGTGCAGTCCAGAGAAGGAGAAATAGCAGCAGCAGTAGCAGCAGAACATTTCCTCGGGGGTGAACGCTGAGGCAGGGCTGTTTTGTTCGGCTGTCGGCGTGAGAAACGGCCGCTGTGGTATTATGAGGAGAAGAACGGGTGAAGGAAATGGCGGCTGAACACCGCGTACAACAAACGCTTTGAGTTCTACGCGGACTTCTCAGCGAAGAGCAGCAGCAGCGCTCTGGCGTGCTACCGAGCGTATTTCTCGTTGCTTGCGGCTGCAGGCGCACGTCTACGTGTCTGTGTGCTTCCCTCCGCTCTCTCTGCCGCGGCGGGAAAAATGCCGCCGCCCAGAGAGACGCAAAAGGCAGGGCAGCACGCCTGCAGCTTCCAGCGCTGCTGCTGCTGCTGCACAGCTTGTGACCGCTCTCACGACCTCGGGCTTCTCTGCGCGCGCAGCCTCGCTGGCCCCCCCTTCCCTTCTCCTCACAGAGGCCTGCCCGCCAGCGCACGCGCCGTATTCTCTTTCCGCATCTATATCTCTTTTTAAATCTATATATATTCTGTAATCTACACATACATATATACATGTATCTATATATCCGTATAAATTGATATATGTATACATAGTAAATCTATACTTACATATGCGTAAATACATACATATATCAATATGTACATATGCCTGTGTACATATATATATGTATGTGAATTTGTGTGTAGGTGTGCGTAATTCCTTCGTCTCGGAGCCTCTATACGTCTGCTTTCGACAAAACGTACATACAACCTCGTGTAATATATATATATATATATATATATGTATATATACATACGTCTGTGTACATACATACACGCGTATACATAAATATATCTATATACGCATACACGTGTGTGTACATATATAGATGCAGCTACATATACATATATATATATACATATATATATGTATATATACACACATCCCGCCGTGTGTCTGCGGCTGCATGCATGTGGGTACCGCTCCAGGTCCACAGAAACGCACGGCCTCACAAGGGGAAGGCGGCAGCTCCCTACGCAGCTGCTGACTGTTGCCACTGCCATGTCCCTGTCTTTCTCTTTCTGCACGTGTACGTACGTAAATGTTTTCCGTAGGCAAAGTGAATCTCCATACCTGCGTCTACATAGGTGATATCAGCATGTATATATCTGTGGAGGGGGAAGGTGAAAATGCGTGTGCGCCGAGGGGAAGCGGCGGGGTGCATCAAGGGAGCAGAAGTGGCCCCGTAGGAGGGAGAATTTTGCCCGACAACGAAGCGCGCTGCTTTGCTGAACAGGAGGAGACCGTTCTTCTGCGGCAAGGAACAGAGCAGCAGGCGGCACTGCTGCAGGAACAGGAGGTACGGCAGCAGCAGCTGCTGCAGGCGGTGGAAGCCGAGACACAGAAGCTGCTCGCTGCAGTTCAAACGTACTTTGCCCAAGTCGACTTCCTGAGGTAACTCCGCTTCTCTGCTTCCTCTCCGCCCTTCCACATTCAACACTTTACATTTACATCTATATTACACGTCATCCGTAGGGACACGTGTCCGCCACCATGCAACACTATCCATTCCGTAGCGTATTCACACAAATACATACAAACATCTATATATCTGTGTATGTACATATATATACATATATACATGTATATGTGCGCCTACACGTGCTTATATATATATATGTGTGCGGTTTATGTAAAGATGCATATATCTGTGTGTGGTGTATATATATATATATATATGTTGCATTCCCTTTTGCAATAGAGACCCGTTTTCTTCATACGTGCATACGTATACAAACATCTGCGTGGCTCTACAAACAGCCGGCAGGCGCACTCTTCATAGTCATATTAAAAGTATACAAGGAGATGTTTCTGTCCTTTGTCCACGGGTCTGTACTTTGTCTACTCATATGAAGAACCATATACATATATGTATGTAGGAGAATTATGTACATATATATATATATGGGTAGCTCTCTTGCGTAGAAGAAAGACTTACTCATTTTCTGTTCAATCCAGCACTCCACAGAAATCTCCATAGATGATGTGGCACCCTTTCTGTGTCGACGTCTGTACACGCCCAGGTTACTTTGCAGATGAAAATTTGCCGTGATCAAACACACAACGCAGGAAGAGAGGGAGGAAGAATAAAATAAGAGTACTGTTCAGATGCAACATACATGTGTGGAGTACGTATATATGGGTGTATATATATATATATATATATATCAGAATATGTGCTGTATGTAGGGAGAGACAGAGAGAATATCCTTCGGATACTACACACACGTAGTATAGTACGTACACATGCGCATACATATATAAGAGTATATTATATATGGAGAAAAAGAGAGAGAGATAGAGTCCTTCAGTTACAGCACACGTGTAGTATAGTACGCATATACTTGTGTGTGTATGTATAGAGGAATATTTTATGTGTGTATATATAGAGGGTAAGGTAGTATTATCCTTCAAGTACAACACACACACTAGAGTACGTATACGTGTATACACGCATAAGGCTAGTTTCAATATATACAGAGAGAGCGTATCCCTCAGATACAACACATGTATATTATAGTACGTATATATATATATATATATAGAGAGAGAGAGAGAGAGATGTGTGTATGCGGAGTGGTGCCATTTCTACTGCTGCCGGTGGTGGATCTGTGCGACAGCATGAGGAAGCGCTTTTCACGGCAGGAGCGCTGCTGCCGGAGTTCGTCTACATCATCGTCTGCGTCCGACTTGTCTTGCGCGTAGAGATGCAGATCGTTTGTTTGATATTTAAAGCAGAGAGAGACGCAGTAGCCGAGGCGTCTGTTGCCCCCCACGGGCAGCTGCATCGCGTTCTGCGTCAGCAGTGCTGCTACACCTGCTGTTCTGCCTGTTGGCAGGAGCCAGCTGCCGCTGGATTTGCTGGTGTCGCAGCCGCCGTCAAGCGCTGCTGCCCGACCTGCCTCCACCGACTCTCTGTCTACGCGAGACCTTGATGAAGAGGAGGAGCAACAGACTGCTGCAGGAGAAGCAGCAGCAGCAGCGGCTTTTGTTACCAGGGCTGGCGAGCACGACTGCTCTGCAGAGACGGCGGCGCGCAGCTCGGCTGCTGCGGGTATTTCCACCAAAGACACCGGCGAGGATCTCCCGTTGTGTAGCAGCAACGCCATCACCAGCGTCGTGAAGAGGAAGACGGGGACGGAGATGGAAAGCAGCGACAACAGCTGTACCTTCGCAATCTCTGGCTGCTCGACAGTTGGTGCACAGCCTGAGAAAGCAACAACAGGAGCAGCAGCCTACGGTCAAACTGTCTCTGTTGGTACGCAACTGCCACGGCAGCATGCAGCGGCAGCACAGCCGCTGGAAGAAGCAGCAGCAACAGGGCGGCCGGCAGGACGCGACGGAGCAGAACTAGTCGTAAGGACGGAGTCGCTCGGGAATGAATACGCACAAGATGAAGCGTCGGGGGAAAGAAGTCCCAGTCCGAGGACCTCCGTTGACGAGTGTGAGCAGCCTGCTGCTCCTGCCTTGCATGCTTCAAACGAGGATCACGCCGCTGCATTTTGCGACCCTGCTGCGACTGCTGGTGAACACACTGCTGCTGCTGCTGGGCGTACTGCTGCTACGTTTGATAGTCCTGCTGACGCCACCTAGACGGACGGCTACGGCAGCACCGGTGCAGCGCACACGCTCGTACTCCCCGTCCAGGTGCTGCCTGTGCGTGGGGAACCACAGCGCGTCACACAAGGCAGCAGCATAAAGTCGGTGTAGACGCATACATCGGCTTACACATGGGTGCTCGGATATGGACGTACGTAGATGGAGTATATATGTATACATATGCGTGTGCAAGGGTCCACGTACTACGGCGGTTTATAAAAATACATGTGGCCATACACGTAAATACACAAGGATGTGCAAATTCATATGTTCTGCATCCGTCCGTTGCCAAGCAGTTGAATACGAGACAGAAAAAAAGGAAGACGCCGAACAAAACTGGACGCTCAACATCAGCAGCTTTTGGTACAGCAAAATGAACGGGTAACTTAAAGCTGCTTCAGGGAAAAAGGAGCAGGCGGACTCGTTGACTTCCCCACTCCGACGTGCTGCCTCTGCTATGTGCACTCTGCTGGCTGCTGTCTCTCCTGGTAGCACCTCCCTACCCCAAGGGTCAGCGGGGCAGTGGCAGCCTTCCCCGTGTTACCATGAATCTTTCGCTGTACAACCTCGATGGCAACCGCTGGTGATGGCGCTGCTGCAGCAACCTCGCTCGGTTCCGCGGCTGCTGGGATGGTGCTGCTGTAGCTTGCTCTGGTGACATTGCTGCATCATCGTTAGCCACTGGTGCCTCACGACCAGCTGCTGCTGCTGCTGCTTGATTAACGGCAGCGCTTGCCATGGCAGAGTGAGCGGGCGGGGCTGCTGAATTCTCGCGGTCAGTCGCCGTAGCCTACTCAGCTGCTGCTACTCCAATTTTGTATACTGTTGCTGGCAGCGAACTTAACAACAGCGTTGGTGCTGTCGCTCCGATGTCAGGGGAAGCACTGCCAGACTGTCTAAACAACTACAGCATACAGCCTAGAAAAACACATGCATGAAGTGCGCTCTGTGGAGCGGGTACCGCACCGGAGGTACCACTTCTCCTGCGACAACCAAGATACTTGGAGTTCAAAAAGTCGCGGTAATGCTTCTGCGCACACGAATGTTACCACCGGTTTAGGAACGGATACGTATGGACAACGCTATGTGTACGAAGGTGACGCGAGGTTACTTAAATAATGCAGCAATGAAATTTTTATGGCACACCCGTCCTGGCCAACGGATGGCGTAGACGCACGCAGGTGGCTCTGTATAATATGTGACATACACATGCATACACATGTATGGACAGGGGTGTAGGCTGCTATATCAGGTGCTCCGATCTATTTGCTTCTGATAGGATTTCCACGGGTACTCAAACAGACGGCTCCTCATTTGTCCGTGTTGGCCTGTGCACATCTTGAGAAGTTACGGGGAATTCACCCACACTATGCCGGTCGTCTGCTAAGGGCATTTTGCATGCCCCAGGACACACCGCATGTGCGTGGTTGCTTCAGAGGCCCGAGATTACAGGCAGAATAGACGCGCAGCAATACAGGCAGGGCAGCGCGTTCTCTACAGCGCGACTTCACGATGCGCTGCTGCGTATACCGCCCCGCTGGATCGTATTACTATGCGTACAGGTACACCAAGGCTTGCTGTACCGCCGCCGGTGTTCGTCTCCTGGATATCCCTCCTGCTGCTCATACAGCTACCACGGCTTCACAAAAACTTCTGCCACACTCACGCACTCAGTAACACATCTTGTTTGACGTGTGCTGCGGCTGCTGCTGCACGACACGTAGAACACGCCGATCGAAGCTGGATCTCCTGTTCTACTGCCAATTTCCGCGTGTCATCTGATACATATAACAAATTTCCGTACTTGTGAGTGCAGATGTGGAAGCCACGCATGATAAAGGGTTGTGCGTACACGGTAGGAGACGAGACGGCGAGCAGCGTGCACACAGTGGCGACGGATTCTGCGTGTACGACCGCAAGGGTGCACAAACCCGTAGTGGTGTTAGTAGTGGCAGTCGTAGTCGCAGCATTAGTAGTAGTAGTAGTAGTAGTCGGAGAATCATTATTAGTAGTAGTCGCAGAATTAGTAGTTGTTGTAATCAAAGTGTTAAAGTAGTCGTAGTAACTGGAGTAGCGTTTGTACGAGTATTTGGCGTAGTAGTAGTAGTTGTCGCAGTAGGCTTTTTAGTAGAAGTTGCCTTTCAGATAGCAGTAGTAGTGCCGGGACACGCAGTAGTAGTGTTGATAGTAAGTTGTAGTGGTAGTAATTGCAGTACTAGTAGTAGTAGCAGCAGTACATGTTTGGTGTTTTCAGCACTAGTCGCAGTGGTGGTATACTGTTAATAGTAGTACAGGTATTGTTCCTGGAAGAAGAGTCAGTAGTAGTACAGGTAGAGGTACTTATAGTAGTAGCTGTAGTAATGGTACTACCAGTAGTACTAAGAGTAGTGCTAGTAGTAGTCAGACTGCGAGTAGTAGCAGTAGTAGTGGTTGTTGCTGCTGTTGTTCTTGTAGTCTTCCTCTGTGTAGTACTGGCTGTAGTAATAGCAGCAGCAGTAGCAGCATCAGGTGGGCGCGTGGGCGTATGTGTAGTCAGTCGTGTGTAGGAAGACGGAAGCAGCATAGGGAGCAGCAGGTGTTGGAAGGACGGAAACACCGGCAGCAGCAGCAGCAGCAAGACGGTCGTTACTGGGGGGCAAAGAAACCCAGAGTCGTCCTGCGTGGCTGCGGAGCCAGAAGCAGACGGGAAAAACGGGAGAGAAGGAAAGCGACATACATTTGTCTTCAAGCGAGTTCTTTGTAGACCCTGGTGCTGGGTGTGCGGCGGTGGCACCGTCAAATTCGCGTCCTGTGTGAGAGAGTCCTCAGCATGCGGCGGCCGCTCTTTTGTCGCATTGTTTCTGCAGTTGATGCTGCTCTTGCTGCATCTACTCCAGCTGCTGCTAATGCTGTCTCTGCGGCAACAAACTGCGCCGGTTCATGCTCCTAATGGTGCGACAACTACTTGTGCTGCTGTTGTCCCTGATATCGTCGTCCCTGATATCGTCGCTTTCTCTCTTGTTGCTGGTATTGTTAGTGTCGGAAACACTGCGGCTCCTGGAGGGGGTTCTGTGTGTGTCACACTGTGATGCCGCTCGCGCACCATGTCTGCAACACTTCTCAGCGGAGAGCCCTTCGGCTACTGCTGCAGCAGACGAGCCAGCGATGGAAGACAACCACCAGCCCCTTTGCCACTGTGCAAAAGCAGCAGCAGAACGCGACCGCGAGCCGCCACGCTGCGACCGAGGAGCGGGTCCCCGCTGCTGGTGTCCCCCTCTGTCTCTCTCTTTCTGTTTTACTTGTGACACAGATAAACCTCTCTTTCCTCATACTACAATGCTGGTGGTGCTGCTCCTGCTGCCGTTCTGCTGCTGCTGCTGCTGGTCCACGCGCTGCTGCCGGTCCACGCGCTGCTGCCCGGAGTGCCGTCTACTGCTGCTGCCGCTCTTGTGCTGCTGCACCGTGCTGCCGGCGCCGCAGTTTTTGCTGCATGCAGCGCGCGTTGTCTTTGTGTCATGGCTTTCTTGTCGGTGAAGCGTGACGTTGATCTCCGCTGCACTCCGAAGTCCGCACACCGCAACTGACAGCCCTGTTTTCCGTGAATGTACGTCGTCTTCTTCCTTCTGCGGTGTCTCAATTGGCAGCGACAGCGCCGCGATCGCTGCAGGAGAAAAACTGGCAGCAGCAGCAGCAGCAGCAGTTGCAACCGGAGCTTGTGCCCCAGCGTCAGCACATGGAACTGCCGTTGAAAGAGCCGCAGCCCCCACCCCCTCCCAAGCTCCAGCCAGATCCCAGCAGCAGGAGGCGCCGCGCGCGCAGTAGTAGCAGGAGGACCAACCGCCTTACTACTGTGTACTTGTCCCGAGTGTTGTTGTTGACCTTATCTCCTCCGTTGCTTATCTGTTGTATCCAACCTTCAGTAGGAGCCTCAGAGGCAGCCCAGACTCGTATCTACTTGGACTGACTTCTTTTTCCGCTGTCGCGTCCTCTTCCCGTGCTTCTCATGGCTACTTTCTCCTCCCTCGCTCTCCCCGTACCTGTCTAGTTCTGCTGCTCCGGCGACTCGCTCTGTCTTCTTTGAATCCCCCGTCCGTATTCTTCCTGTCTCCTGCCTCTCCTTAGTGGTCGCCCGCGTGGCTGCTCCTTTCCTCTTCGCCTTTCCTATGCGTGTCGCTCTTACGAGGAAGTGTGCGGGAGGGTCGCCCCTGCCTGCAGGCCTTAGCGGCGAAAACCCCGCCAACTGCTACTACAGCCGCAGCAGCAGCAACACCAGCTGCAGCAACAACGGCAGCCGCGGCACAGGAAGGCAGCCCCGTAGCTCAGCAGCAGCGAGTGCAGCTCCGCAGGAACTACTTCTTCGGCAACTGCAACAACAGTTACACCCACGTGACTCCCACCGTCAGCAGCGACGTCCGCAGCAGCTCTTGGCTAGCAGCAGTGGCAGCACGAGCCGCAGTGCTCCACGCCAAGCAGCAATAAAATCCGCAGCAGTCGACGTCACCGCTGCAGAAGCAGCAGCTGCCACCAACTGCAGCAGTCCGTACTGAATAAAAGCAAGAAAGCCTGCGTAGTGAAGGGACTTGCTGGTGGGGATCTCGTCCACTTCCCCGCCTCCTTCTACTGTCGACAACATCGATCTGTGTGTATACACAGATCTGCCACTAGACTTCGTTGTCTCTCTGTGCTACGTGTATACGTATAGCAGAGAGGGATTTGTTTGCGTCGAAGTGATTAATACACACACGTATCTCTCTATATATCTATATATGTAGATGTCTACATATACATATAAATATACGTGTAACGAAGCTGGTGTATATCTATATATCTGCCCACGTTTTTGTGCAGTGCTCCTTCTGTCTGTGGGTGTCTCTCCGTATATATGTGGTTGTTGTCCCATGTACGTATACATACCTGTGTGTGGCTACTTTTGTAGGAAGACCGCCGTGAGCGTAGAACCCGTTCAACAGATCACAAGAAATTATTAGCAGCGGGTGAAGTGGCTCGTCTTCCAGTGCACAGCACGTCGGTCACCTCCCGCATAAATTCTGCGTGGGTTTCCCACACTTTCTCGCCTTGTTACGCCCAAGTATATATATATATATATATATATGTATGCGTACGCGTCTGTATGTATATGTCTACGTATGAGTACATGTCTGTTTATATGAATGGTGATATTTCTTTATACGTATGCGTGCGCTTTAAGTGCGTGGATATCTCTGTTATTCGCTGCTTCCGTCCTGCCCGAAGACATTATCTATCTTCCTCTGCACGCATCCATTTCCTTATAGAACAGGTGCATATATACATATGTATATACCTGTACGCACGCATAATCTTTGTCTTGAAGTCGTCCCGCATGCATGCAAATATACTAGCTAGGTGCAGTTTTATGTCTACCTGACTGCGCGTACCCAAATGTGTGTATATCGTTCCTTGCGTGCGTCTCCATAAATGTACGTGTGTCTGTGGATTCAAACCCTCACACAAGTCCAGAGGAGGAGAGGAGAAAATTTCGACTTTCTGTGGTCCTGAGGCAACAATGTTTCAAGATCAGACGACGCTAGCGGGGCTGATCCGTGGTTTGCGAGCAGCGCAGCAGGATGGACGAGAAAATGCGTTTCTTTCGGGGATGCTGCAGCAGATCACCGAGGAGCTGCTGCCTGCTGGCGCAGCCGCGGGGGGAGGAGCGGGAGGGGGAGGGCTGCAGCACCAGCAAAGTTCCGAGCGCTCGGTCTTCGGCGGCCGCGGCAGGGGCGGCCCAGGCAGCAGCAGCAGCGGCGGGGGGGCAGGAGGAACAGGAGGAGGCGGAGCGAGCAGCAGCAGCAGTAGCAGTGGGAGGACTGCAGAGACGCGGAGCGTGGCACTGCAGAAGCTCGTCTACATGCAGATGCTTGGCTTTGATCTTCGCTTTGCTGCTTTTGCTATCGTCGAAGGAATGAGCTCCCACGCGTACTCTTTAAAAAGGCCCGCGTACGCGGCTGCTGCGATCGCCTTTGCTGCCCCTGCCTCTCCCTCCCCGGACGCTGCTCCTGAGGCTCCGCGTGTTGCTGCGGCCCCCGCTGCTGCGGCTGGTGAGGCCGCGGACGCGGGGGCGCAAGCAGCGACAGCCGCCAGCGAGAAGGCAGCCGCGCCCGCAGAGGCGGCGGGCCGTGCTGCGGGCTCTCCGCCTGTGTCGCTCGCAGCTCCTGCTGCTGCTGCTCCTCTCCCCACGACGCTCCACGACGTGCGTAGCACCAACAGTGTGGCAGCAACAGCAGAGAGGGCAAGCACAAGAGCAGCAGGAGGGGCCAGAAAAACCGCAGGCTCCGAGAGTCCAGCAGAGCAACAGCAGGCGGTGTCTCTGCTCACTACGAATCTCTTTCTCAAAGACTTCAGCAGCAAGAAGCCTCACGACGCTGGTGAGGAACAGACGCCGTCTCCAGGACCCCACACAGAGACTCGACTACAGACAAAAGGCGCACAAATGCTCGTGGACGTCTACACACAGACAGCCAGAAACAGCCCCAGACAAGCCAGGCGTATGTAGCCAGCCACACACGCCCAGACAGAGACAGCCAGCATATATGTGTCCACACAGAGGGGCAGACAGACACACAGACGAAGCCAAAACATGGTGGGTGCAGAGCAGCACAGGGACAGGAGGCCCAGGGAGTACCGCGGCGGCGCCAGAAGTATATGTGGGGGGGCCTGGCCACGGAGACGCCTGCGACTCCCCTGCGTCCTGCTGTCGACACTGCTGCGCTCTCTCGTCACGCGAAAGAGAGGGCAGCAGCTGGGCAGCGGCGACGGGGGGCGACCTGGCAGACGCACAGCGGCCCCCCGTTCACACGTATCTGCACAGATGTACACGAATATATGAGGGACGACTAGAGACAGCCGTCGTCCACAGGTGCGCACATATCACAGAGAGTGACGCAGAGGCGCCGTCCATATATGTGTATACATGTGTGGGTGTGCCTACCTATCCCCCCCTTTATGGGAGGGGATCACAGACAGGCGTTGTCCACGTATATACAGGTGTATGACAGAGAAGCACACAGAGGTGCTGCGTGTATGTGTCTATATATATCTGTCCACCTCTCTGTATATACGTACATAAGAGAGGATCGCAGAGAGAGGACGCGTTGCCCACGTTGTGTGTATATATTTATATATATGTATGTGTATGAAGTTTGCATGTGTGTGCGTGTGTGGGGGGGCAGGATACGCGTCACGCGTGGTGGCCGTGGGGTGCAGTCGTCGAGCGAGGAGTGTCTCTGTGTGTGGGGGGTTCGCGTGGCCAGCGGGTGGGACGGCGGTTGTGGTGGTCGGTCCGTAGATTTGTGGACATGGATGTGCGTGGAAACTTTTGCCGCGGACTGCGTATAGCAGTGTGCATGCAGACACACGAAGCTCTCCCTCTGTCTATACTTTGTAAGCTCTGAATTTCTTCGGTAGGCGTACGAGTAGAGAGTGTCTTGCTTCGCCGCGAAACGCTTGTGGCTCCTCTTACATCCGCACAGGAAATTTTGTGCTTGTCTTGGCAGTTGTATTGGTGGTGAGAGGACTATCTGTCGAGTGCGCGGCTACGTGATGTGTGTCTGGCATCTGCTGCTGTTGCTGCCTGCAGATCTCGCCCTGGCGACGCTGGCAGCCATGTCCACGCCCGAAATTGCTGCTGCGCTGCTGCCTGCCGTGCTGCAGCTGCTCGCCTCTTCGCGTTCCTCTGTCCGCAGACGGGCCTGCATCTGCTGCTGCCGACTGCTAGTACAGATGCCGGCTCTCTTCTCTTCCTCCATCCCTAGGCTGGTGCGTCGCTGCTGCTTCCCACACTCGCTCTCCTTCTGCTCCTTTTCCTCCTCTTTATGCCGCGCCGGTCTTGTGAGGACATCCCTGTGTGACGCTGTACTGCTGATGCGCTCGGCCCCGCCGCTGAACTCCGCTGCTGGTGGACAGAGACACCCTCTGCTCCTAACCCTATGCTGCTGCTGCTGCCACTTTGCTGCGCCGAGCAGCTCTCTTGCAGCTGCTTTGCCGCGGCGACCTGCTGCTCTGGTGCTGGTGCGCTGGTGCTGCTGCCCTGGGCTGGGAATACCTGCAGAGCTGCTGCTCTGCTGCTGGCACGGAGACTCGTCATCGCCTTCCCCTGCCAAGGCTCTGGGCATGCCCTTTGTGTCGCTGCTTGTGCTCCGCTGGGGATCCCCTGCTGCCCATCGTTTTTTGCTGTTGAGCGCAGTTATGCTGCTAATCCTCTGCTATCGGCTAGTATTCTTCGCTTTCTGCTGCTGTTGGTTCGTTGTTCCTCCGCACGACACTGATGCTGCGGCTGCCCCTTCAGTGTCGCTGCTGCTGCCGCGCGTGCTGCCGCCCGCTGCCCGTCCACAAGCTGCGTGCCACTGCTGTTGTCGCTGCCGCTGCTGCTGCTAAGCGTGTGTGGCCGCTGTTTCTCCTTCTCTCTGGGCTGCTGGCGCTGCTGCTTCTGGTTGACGCGGCAGTTGTGTGGGGTGTGTTTTGCTGCAGCGTCAGCAGCTAATGGTAGAGGAGGACAGCAGCGTCTTAAGTTGCCTGTGCTCGTCGCTGCTGCAGTTGGTCGCGCGTGATGCGCGGCAGTATCTGGGTCTGGCACCCCCCCTGTTCCATTTGCTCTGCAACAGCGGCAGCAACTGGCTGTCGCTGAAGCTGGTAAAAATTTTCTCCTTCTTGTGTCCCTACGAGCCGCGGCTGCCGTCCAAGCTGCTGCAGCCCGTTCTCTCGCTGCTGCAACAGAACAGAGCGAAAAGCGTTGAGGTCGAATTGCTGCGTCTCGCGCTGCTGCACATGCCTCTGGCTGCTGTTGCTGCTGCGGAGCTGCAGGAACTTCGCGCAGCTTGTTCTGCTGCTGGCCTTGCGGCTGCTGCTGCCACTGCTGCCACCACTTCTCCCGCTTCACATTTCGACTTTGCTGCTGCTCCCGCTGCTGGGTACGCAAACAACAGCAGTGAAACCGGTGTTGCTGCTGCCGCTGCTCTTCAAGAGAAAAGCAAAGCTCCCTGCAGCTCGCCCTCTCCTCCCCCTCCTCTTCTTCCTTCTTCTTCATCCCCTTTGCCGGCTCGTCCGGGTCTCACAGGCACACCAGCAGGAACACCAGCAGCAGCCACACGTCCAGAAGGCGTAGGCGGGGGTCCTACTGCGAGCGGCAGCAGCAGCATGGCGCTCTCAGAGAATTTGCTGTCGCTGCTGCACCTCTGCGTGGGCCGTATCGAAGCGCTGCTGCGCAGTCCTGACAGGAACCTGCGTTTCGTCGCCCTAGACCTCCTCGTGCTGCTCTTCAAAACTCCACGCACAAAGCAATTTGCTGCTGACTTTGCTGCTCTCGTCCCGTCCTTTGAGACGATCGTCTTGCAGGCAAGCAAGCGCCCTGCAACCGTGTGCCGAAGTACTTTATCCCCGCACTCAGCTGCCTCCATATATGTTCCTCCACGTAGAGGAGGGGAAACACGCAGAGAAAGAGAGAAACGGAGGGCAGGACGACGATAATATCGAGATATATATATATATATGTATAGAGGGAGATGTACTTGTGTCCGTTCCCCATATGGAGAATCATATACTGCCACACTGCTGCTGTTCTCGTCCAGCGTTCTGCCCCACCCCTTTCTCCCCCGCTGAGATTGTTCTGCCGTTGCAGCATGCAGGACGCAGACAGCGTCCGATGTGGCTGCTGTTGGTCCTGCTGCTGCTCTGCCGCTGCTGCTGCCCGCGTGCAACTCGGGCGCCACCACTGCTCCTGCGGCTACTGCGCCGCGGCTGCTGCAGCAGGCAGTTCCTGCAGCTGCACACCGAGGTCCCTTTTCAACGCCTGTTGCTTCTTTCGCGCGTCAGCAGCTGCGCCTGGAACCAGCAGTTTTGTGGCACTTGCATACGTCTGCCCGTCTTCCGTAGACACCTGTCTCTCACGAAGTGTCCTTGTGTATGCCGATAGGTTTTTTTCTCTTTGTGTGTTTATTTACAGCTGTGTTCATATCTGTCGCCTATCGAAGAGACGTAGAAGCATATAGATGTAGCTACGCACGCCGAAGCCGCTTTGCAGCTTTGACAGTTCACGTAGTGAAGCTACGTGTGTTGCATCCACGCACGCATGCAACATATTTGTATGAAGGTGTAGATGTGTATACGTGTATATCTACATATAGGGAGATATATATGTATGTGTGTATGTGTACGTGAACGCAACAATGATATACGAGAGTCTAGCTATGTACACGTATACATATGTGTATAGGGATGTAACAGCATTATATGAATGTGTAGATATGTTTGGACATATATAGATAGAGACGCTACGGCCGAGGCCGCGTGAGTTTCCTTTGTTTACATATATACGTATACAGCATTTTCGCTAACGTGTCGACGCCAGTGAGGAACGCGTGGAGAGTGAAAAATGGGTGGTCCTGCTGTTGGTCGACTGTTCGGGGAGCTGCGGTGTATGTACATCCGAAACATGCTGGTGGTGGTGGTGAGTTTGTGATGCTTCCAACTGTCGCCGCTGCGATGGGCAACCTTCGAACATTCACCCCAAGAATATGGCAGACACACACCTGATACTGCTGCGTATGTACGGCAACCTGGTGCAGATGGCGCAGGCACACATCCCTGCTGTACAGGCCATGCGTGGAGCTTAGTGACGCGGCGCTGTATGTACACTGGAGTGACAGTGGTTGAGCTGTGGTGTACGTACACATGACGGCTGCCACCGCCTCTTTTGCGACGACGTGACGTGCAGGCAGGCATACAACTCCAGCTGCTCTTGCTGGTGCTCCTAGGCTCCTCGCGTTTTCTGCTGCGGCTACCTCTTCATGAAGTGCTTCTGCAGCTGTGTGCCCCGCAGCTTCTGCTGCTGTAGCTACGCACGGTGTCTCTCGGCTGCACCTGCCCATTTGCCCCACTGACGCTGTTGCTGTGGTCGGTGTAACGCTTTGTCTGCCAGTAATGGGGTCCCTTTCACGCGGCTGCTGTGCTGCTGCGCTGCTGCTGTTGCTGCTGTTCGCCTGTGACTGCTTGGCTGACGCTGTTGCTGCTGGTTGGTTGCTGCTGCTTGGACCCTGCTGGTGTTGCTGATGCTGCTGCTGCTGCAGGCGGCGGAGGAGACAGACGCGACACTGCGTTGGCGAGGGGTAGAGCTGCTGGCTCGCACCGCGACGGCAGCGTCTTTCCCCCGTGTTGCAGAACAGCTCGTTGAAGCTGCAGCTGCCGCACAGCTGCAGCAGCGTAGCAGCAGCAGACGCGTCGCCGGACAGAGAGGTGCAGCCTTGCCGCAGCAGCAGCATCACGCGAGTGGGAAGGCGCCTGCAGAGTTCCTTCTCCCTATCCTCAGACTCGCGGCCGAGTACGCTGCCTGCGCTTCCGCTGTTCGTGCTTCTTTTCCACGCTTTCCTGTCTTGCTGCGATTGCTGCTGCGACGGATCTTCTTACCTGTGGCTCTTCTGGAGGACTGCTTCTGCAACCTTTGCATCCTCTGCTGCTGCTCTTGCCGTGCTGGTGGTGGCTGACTCCCGTCTTGGCGGGTGTGTGCTCCGCAGTTTCCGACACTGCTGCGGAAAGTTGGTCCCACGGATGAGCTGCGCCGCCAGCTGCAGCTGCTGCCCTGCTGCTACGAAGGCGTCGCTGTTGCTGCTATCGAGCCACCACTTGGGGTCTGGTGGTCTGCTGTCTTGACGGTGCTGCTGCGGCAATTGCTGGCGCCGCTTCGCTTCAAGACGCGGTGTCTTACATGCCGCTGCTGTTGTTCTCGAGTGCTGCAGCAGTAGATCCTGCTGTCCTGCGCGTCGCACATCTCTGCTGCCTCCGCTTGTGCTTTTACGTAGGTGTCCGTCTGCTGCGCATGCTGCGCTGCTGCTGCTGCTGACAGAGACGGAATGCTGCTGCTCCAGTCGCTGCAGCGACAGAACCCGCGCCGCTGCAGCTGTCACTGCTGCTGGACAGACTGTTCTGCTGGTGGGCTGGGAGTCCTGCTCCTGCTGGTGCTGGGGCTACCGGATGTGCTGCTGCTGTCGCTCCCTTCGCCACACCTAATGCATCCGCTGCGCCTGCTGCTGCACGTGAATGTATGCAGAAATCACTACGCTCTCATCGAGGACTTTGAGTGGTACGTGGCGCTGCTGGCAGACGTGGCTGTGGACAGCGGCAGGGGCAGCAGCAGCAGACAGGAGCTGCTGCTGCCTGCGGAGGGAGAGCAGCAGCAGCCTGACGCTGCGCTTGCCATGCTAATAGCAGAGCAACTTGTCGATATCACCGTCCGAGTTCCCGCAGTAAGGTACGCCAGAAACAGCAACTGCTGCAGCAGGAACGGCAGCAACATGTGCAGCAACAGCCGCGGTCGCAGCAGGTGCAATCAAGAAGTGCCACGAGCTGCCGCCGCTGCAGTGAGGCAGCAGCAGCTGTAGAATGGCTGCAACTGCGGCGCTGACGGTAGGTGGACTTTAGGTTGTCAGCAGCTGCTGTCTCGGCTGCAGCGGCTGCAGCGGCAGATTGCGGCGCCCCACTGCTAGGCGCGGGTGTAGCCGCTGCCGCTGCAGCAGCACGCAAGGAGCAACACCTGCACCGCAGCAGCAGTAACGACAGCAGCCGCTGCTGGCCTGGCAAGAGCCGTCTGACAGCCGCGTCGACAACACGCACGACTGGGCTGGCAGCAGGCGCAGCAGCCGCACGCGTGAGGCACCTGCAGCAGCAGTTGTTGCGGTAGGTCGCAGGCGAAGTTCTTAGGCGTGCCGCTTCTCCACTGCTGCCGAGCGCCTGCATTTCTGCAGGACCGTACGTGTGCTCCCTTTTGCTTTCTATTCCTGTCACCCGCTGGCCATCTAGATCCGTGCGCGGGCAGGAGGCGAAACTGTTTTTCTATCGTCTCCCAGTCAAACAGGCTGCTGCTGTTGCTTGTGTACGTGCTGCTGGTGTTGCTGCCGCTGCTGTAGGTGCCACTCCATGCAGGTGCTCCTGCTGTTGATGCTGTCGGTACTGGTGCCGCTGGTATTGGTGCCACTGCTGTAGATGCGGCTCCTGTAGGTGCCACTCCTGCAAGTGCCGCTGCTGTTGGTACGGCTGCTGCTCTTGCCGCTGCAGGCCGTGCGTAGTGCACTTGTGCGCGCTGCTGCTGGACACCGCTGCTGCTTCTCCGGGGAGGGGTGCTGTTGCAGCGCAGCGGGCCGCCGCCGCAGAGGACGGGGCAGGCGAAGGAGCGGGGACGGGAGCCGCAGCAGGGACAGGCGAAGGCGACGCAGCGTGGCGCGGGTGTGCTGCGTCGCGCGTTTTGTTTCGTGAACGAAGACCGGCGTGGGGTGGTGCAGCGGCAGCTGCAGGAGACGAGCAGCAGAAGAAGAAGCCTGAGAAGATGGAAGAAGAGGAGGCGAACGTGGAGAAAAAGAAGACGCAGGAGGCGGAAGAGGAGGGGCAGGAGGAGCCGGAGCATATACTGTGCAACGGCGTCTGCAGCAGCAGCAGCAACACTACTGGTGGAGGAAGTAGTGGTGGTAGTAGCAGCAGCAGACGTGGAGAGGACGCCGCCGCAACAGACGTCACTTTCCCATGGATGACAGCGCATGCACCGCGGCGCACTTCTCCCGTGACGGCTCAGCCCAGCAGCCACGGCAGACCCTGTCGCTCTCTTGCTGCCAGTGGAAGTGCTGCTGCGGCTGCAGCTGCTGACGGACGCTGCTGCATTTCTCCGCTTATCCTGCGCGCTGCGGCGTGGATTGTCGGTGAGACAGTAGACACACGTCTCGTGCAACAGGCGTGCCAGACTGCTGCCCGACGCAGCGTGTACGCTTTTCGTGAAGGAAGAAATATCAAGGGAATGCTTGGTGCCCATAGCGATAGGGAAACGTCAGTCAATAGCTAGCCACAGGACCTGGCAGTTCACCAAAAGAGATAAAGGAAGATCATTTTAGAGAGAGAGAAAGAGAGAGACACTTGTATCGTACAGCTATTTTACAGCTATACACGCATATACCTAATATATAGTATAGCTGTAGATATGCATACAGATATAGGTGCACAAACATATATATATATATATACATACATACACACAAAGATGTCATATGTTTACATTGTGTAGATACATGTATATACATAGTATGTAGATATATGTAGATATACATACATAGTATAGGTATATATATATATATATATATATTAGAGATATATGTGTATATAGCATACGTACAGATATAGATAGTATATAAATCTCTAATATAGATGTAGATATATAGAGAACATATGTGCGTGTACCTAGAGAGATACGCATACGCATATATTATATATGAAGTATAGATGTAGATATATGTGTATAGAGAGAGAGACACAGACACACATACGCATACACGCTCAGACATACATACCCATACGTACGTATACATGCAGAGGCACACAAGTCCACACGAGAGGATATGTGTGTTGATACAAAAAGCTCGACACTTCGAGGAAGGGGTTTTGTGTCTGTGTGTCTCTACATGAATATACGTGCGTGTCTACTGCAGAAGAAACGGATCTCCGTCGATAAAGACGACTTCCTTCGTCGCCGCTGTCTTACGTAGATCGATGTCCACCGTATTTATATACGCGGGTCCGTCTCTCTCTTGCACTCTCTGCGTATGTATACGTACGTGTGTGTACGAGTGCGTTTGCAAGAGAAGAAAGGAAGAGACGGGACAGCAGCAGGGTCGCGGTGGCTGAGCGCAGGGGCAAGAGACAGCACCGCAGCAGGGGCAGAGAAATAAGAGAGCAGAGGCGTCGCTGCTGCAGCAACGAGCCAGTTGGCATGTGCTTGGCTCTGCGGGCCGCCGCTGCTGCTGCGTTTTGCCGTCTCCATGACAGGAGGGCTGCAGCAGTGACGTGAAACGCTTCTCTCCTGGTGCGCTGCTGCGCCATGGCTTCCGTGTGCGCCTCTGCGTCTACGTGTGTGCGCATGCATTCCTGTGTTAAGTAGCCTGGGTAGAAAGCAAGTGGCGGCGGAGGCTGGCCACACACATAATCTTGCACGTGTGCGTGTGCAGCTCGAGAGGAAGAGAAAAAAAGAACAGAGGAAGACCAATCTGCACCACTCTTACGTGTCTGGAGGTGTGGCGGGGATGCCGAGAGGCTGCCCACCACTACACAGGGCACATGCCTACGTACATTCATTACACCTGTATCTTCGTGTTATATGCATGTATACATAGAGGGCGTGGGTGTGTACGTCTGGCATAGATGTATAGTCGCAGTACGTGTTTTCGGATATGCGCGCGGGGGGGGGGGGGGTCGTAGGCCTGGTACGTGACAGAGAGATAGGTGTCTGTATCCAGCTGCAGCTGCTCAGGCTGCCGACGCCCAGCCGCCCACAGCAGACATGCGCACGTATATATCTATGTGTATACGTAGATATACATATATATATATATAGGTATCACTTATATGTCTGTGAAGGATGTGTGTGTGCGTGTACGTGGAGTGTGTGTGTGTGTGTGACACATAGTTTTTCTGTATATAGAAGACCGGGGTCGTGCCTGCGTGTGTGCGTGTGTATGTGGCGCGCCGGTGCTACAGCGGCGACAAGAGGGGGGTGCTGAACTGCACGCAAGTGGTGGAGAGACATCTGCAGAAGCAGACATATTCGCAGATCGTTTAGAGATGCGTCCCCGACATATATGCGAATGCGTGCTGCGTACGCATGTATGTGAACATGTGTGTATATGTACATATAGATATATGTATGAAGGTCGCTGCTGCTGTGTTGTCGTTTGAAGTTGTGGGGCATCGTCGTCGGGTGCTGCTGCTGTGACGTGTCGCACGTGCTCCCCCACTGCGCGCCTTGCTGCTGTGCCGCGCCCGCTGCTGCTGCTGCTCTTCCGGTTCGCTGCTGCCCACTCCCCAGGAGAATACTTCGAGTACTTGGACGCGGCGGTGGTGGAAGGAGACGCCGCGGAGCCTCAGCAGCAGCAGATGACTTTGTCTATTTACGCTGATGCATGCCGTGCGCTGATTCGGCTGGTACGTCCCTGTCCCCACATTCCGTCAGACCAAGGAAAGGAGTTTTTTTGCTGAAGAAGGGGGGAAGTTGTCTGCTCATCTATATAAAGATCCGCGTCTACTCGAAACTTACATAGATAAATCCGTGGAACTACATGTAGGCGCTTCTCTACATATATATATATATGTATACGTGTGCTTGGATAGATATAGACGTGTGTCCGTGTGTGTGTCTGTAAATGTACTTGTAGTTACACATGTATGTGTGTGTAGGTATTTCTGTGTATGTATGTGGGTGTATATACAGGTGTGTATATGAAGGTATGCATTCATGTATATGCATATATATGTATGTAGATGTATGTATTTGTATATATATATATGTATATGTGTGTTATGTACGCGTAATGATGTGTATGTATGCATGCCTATGTATATATACATATGTATGTGTATGTGTAGTAGATGGGTTGCTGGATGCAGACTTTTTCAGAGCGTAACCGCAGTCTGTATATATTAATATACATATGTATAAATATTTCATCCCTGATAGGACGCCTGTATATATACATATATACATATGTATAGACGTATAGGTAGGCATTCAACATGAATAGAGTCATGCAAATATATACACAGAGACACAACCGTGTGTAATAGTGCCTACGGAAAGAGAAAGGGAGAGCCCCCCTGTCTCTCTGTGTCTGTCTCTCTGTATATTCACATGACTCAGCCGTAGAAGCCACATATATATATATATACAGAGAAACGTATATTTATAAGATATGTAGATATATAAGTATATATTGATTCATGTATTACCTGTTTATGCAGGTATACATACCTGTAGTGGTATAGATAGATATATATACGTAGCTACACAGATATATATATATATATGTGTGCGGATAGGTAATGCATATATTGACGTATGTGCATGTGTGTGTGTTTAGACGTATACAGTACGTCAACAAATATATGTAAAAAGAGAGCTGCTGACTTCACGCACGTAGGCCAGCCCCGAGACAGTCGTAGCGCGAGATACGAGGCAGTCGTGCAGCAGCTGCCACGTCCTTCACGGGGCGCGGCGGCCACCTTCAAAAGCATCTGTTCACAAAAACTTCTACCAGAATCAAAACACTAATGTGTATATGTGTACGCATATCCAAATATATGTCGTATCTTCGTGTATGTATGTATACGGGAAAATAGCCACCTGTGAATATATATATATATTTAATTGCTGAACGTGTGCTTGTTTTGTATCTGTTGTAGACGGCTGCTGGAATATACATCATCCATGTACGTGTATAAATATATGTGAGGAAAACGCTCATATATATATATATGTATATATATGTGTATGCGGAGTCGCTGAACGTGTGCGTGTTTGTATTAGCAGCTGTCTGATGTAGACAGCTGCCAGAATATAAATCATCTATGTATATGTGTATGCATGTGTGTGTATATATATATGAAGAAAATACATATATATATATATATATGTCGATAAGCGTTTGCGGAGTCGTTGAATTTGTGCGTGTTTGTATATGTGTCCGACGTAGACAGCTGCTCGCGAGCTGAATTTGGGTGCTGCTGTTGCGCAGTTATTACATGCTTCACTGCAGCGGTGTTCCGCACGTGTCCGAGAGCTACTGCTGTAGCGGTGTGCTGCTACGCACGAAGAATATACCCCTGCTCTGTGTCGCGGTGTAGTGCTGCTGCTGCTGCTGTGATGATCGGCTGCGGCACTTCTCTGCTGTCGCTGCGCCGGCTTCCATTTTGCAGCTACCGCGATGCTGGTCTGCTGCTGCTGCTGTGCTGTGCTGCTGGTGGTGGCGCTGCCGCTGGTGGCGGCGTGCTGTGCTGCTGCTGCTGTGGAAGAACGCTGCTGCGGGCTGCTATGTGTTGCCGCGGCGTGGACCGGGCCCACTCTGGGTGTGCTGCTGCAGGCGGGGGGCCAGCAACTGCCGCCGGCCGTGCAGCAAGTAGTGCTGCTCGCGATAGTGAAGCTATTTCTGGGAACCTTTGGAGAGACGACTTGCATGCAGCAGCCGCAGCAGCAGAAGCCGGGGCTGCTGCAGCGACAGCAGGACCAACACAAGAAGAAGCAGCTGCAGCAGCAACTGGGCAGTGACATTCGCCAGCTGCTTCGACGCTGCAGCACCGCCGCAGCCACAAGCAGCGCTGCCCATCGCAGCAGCATCAACATTGCCAGCGTCGAGGTAACAGCGCCTTCCCAACAGTCTCTCTCCCTCTCGTATTTATCTCGACCTCTATCTCAGATATTATGTTATATTATAACAAACGTAGGCAGATGTGGCTATATATATAGAGAGAGATAGATACATAGACAGAGATCGCTTATATATATGTACGCGTATACTTGTAGACGTACGTATGTATATATATATATATATTTATATGTACGGAGGGCTGCAACGGTAAGCCCGTTTGGTGCCGCTGCCCATGTCTCTGTGTCTCTGTCGCTGCAGTAGCTTGTATCCGCTACCGGTGGTGCTGCCCTTGCCCTTGCTTTGGCTGAGGCCGGTTTTCCTGGTGCTTGTCCCTGCTACGTCAAGTCGCATTGCAGCCACTGACAAGGTTGCTTTTTATTCTTCAAACTCTTCCTCGTCTTCCTCTTCTGGCGACCTTCTAACTCCTTGCTTCCCGCCTTTCCTCGTGTTGCGGTAGTGGCTCTGCTGCTGCTGCTGTAGCTCCGTGACGCTGCTGCAGCCGCTGTGGGGTCTGCGGCTGCGACTGTTTGACCGCCCCCTCGCTCAGGTGCTGTTGCTGACTCGCGCTCTGCAACTCCCCTGCTGCCGCTCTGCGGTGGCTGTTGGTGCTGCTTCGGCTGCTGCTGCTGCTTCCACTGCTGCTGCTGCCTGGACTGTTGCGGCTGCTGCAGGTGCACAGCCGCATGCACCTGGCGCACGAGGTGCTGGACTTCTACGCGCCCATCGCCTCTGCTTCCGCCGCTGAAGGAAGAGAAGGAGGAGAGCAGCAGCAGCAGCCACTTCTCTGGGCGCTGCAGCAGCAGACTCTGCTGCCGGTGCTGCCAGGAGCACAGCTTCAGGTAGGCAGCCACCGAGATGAGAGTTTTTCCACACGGTGAAGGATTGCTGCCTTTCGTGCCTCTTCGTCTTCTGCCGCCTACAGCTGCACCTTTGCTGCTGATGCTGCTGCTGCCAGAGGTGGCTCGTGCTTTTGTGCGTGTGTGGGGCACCGGATGCTCCGACGTTGCTGCGGCCAGTTACTCGGAGGCGGCGTATATACACTCCAGCTCGTTCAGGCCGAAAGGTACCTGCTGCTGCGAGGAGATAACGACGTGTCACTGTCCTCAGACAGGAAGCTGCGGATGGCATGCATGTGTACATGTATGTAGAGAGGTTTCTGTAATATGTATAGCTACATGCATGTTAATATATGTGTACACTTTATATATTTGTGTATAGAAGTGTGTATATCTATGTGTGCTTGAGTATTGTGTATATATATACATATCTGTGTATGTCTGTCCGTACACATTGCGATGATAGATATATATAATTTTATACGTCTGAACGCCTCATCCTCTCGTAAAAGCGACAGCGGCTTCTCTCGAGCTTTGCAGTCACCTCGCTGTGCCCAACTCTGGTCGAAGAACTGTCGCTCAATAAACACCTGCGCATGAACGTGTATATATATATATATGTATAACTATATATCTATATATTTTGATACCGCGTGTATATATATATATCTTTATTGGTTTCCATGCAGGCATATATATTTTTTCATATAAATATATATATATATTGATACCACGTGTATATATATATATATGAATTTATTGGTATCCACGCATACGTACATATATATATATGTACAGATAGATGTATAGATAGATAGACAGATGTGCATACACAAGTATATGTACGTGGACGCGTTTATAGATATCGGTAAGCGCCTTTTGGGGGGAGATTTGGTTATACTGTCGGCGACGTAGATGTGTGGTGGACTCCTTTCACTTTTGTTTCTCTGCAACAGCTGCTAGGAAGCACAGAGGTGCGCAGAGATGTGTCTTTTCCTCAGGAAGAACCCTGCGTTGAAGCCTGGCGGACGTCTTTCTGCATCCTGTCGATCCACACACGCTTGCTTATATTTACATAATATATGTACGCAGGTGCACGCATGCATATATATATATATATATACGTAGAGAGAGAGACGGAGACAGAGGGAGGTAAAATGTATACGTGTCCAGCACGGACTGTATATATATATGTAAGTACTTAGTAGATAACATATTGTTGCTGCGTGAGTCTCCTGTAGGAGGTGGACTACATGCATATATATATATATATATAGCAGACAGTCGGATGATAGTGAGGAGCGCGGCGTCCGCAGCGGAAGGTCGACAGCAGTAGGGCTACTTTTAGCGGTGTAGCTCCGCCTTAGACAAAGGAACACGTACGTCCGTAGGTGTATCTGCGTAGGTTGGATCTCTGCTAACGTGGACATCTTGTAGACACATAACATATATACGCGTAAGCCGCCCATACACATACACATACTTATATATCATACACAGGCGCAAGCCCACGCACGTGTGCACCTACTTATATGTATACATATAAAACAGATTCAGGCACGATCCCATACAGAAACCCATATATATATATATATATATTTACATATATATATGTATAACACGTACAGGCGTAAGCCCGTATACACATACATGCATACATATATATACGCAAACACTTATATATATATACATACATATATATACCATACACAGGCGTAATCTCATAACTATATATAGATGCATATAATTTATGTGGAGAAATACATGTGTATATGTGTATATAAATATGCTGCAGCAGTGTTGTGACAAGGTCTGTATCCAGCCTTTCCGTTCTAGCAGCAGGAGCGTCTCGGTGGTAAAGCGTGGACGGATGGATTTGCTACTTGCGCTGCTGCTGCTGCTGTTGTTCTCCGTCTCCCCTGCGGCGGCGCTGCTGCTGCTGCAGGTGAGGCCACCTGCAGATCTGCTGTTTGAGACCCCATTCTGCGACTACCGTGAATTGCTGCAGCGCCTGCAGCCGGCCGCTGCTGCTGATCGTCCTTCTGCTGCTGCTGCTGCAGCGCTGCAAGAGACGTTCCAGCCGCAGGAGCAGCATCCCTCGGGAGCACCAGCTCCTGCAGACGGCGTAGCCGTCAACAGAAAGAAGAAAAAGTTCCACGTGTTGCGAGATGCCATCGCTCCGTCTTCGCCTGTGCGACAGGCCGACAGCAGCAGCAACAGCAGCAGCATGGCTGCGCGAGGCGCGTCTGCAGCAACCGGCGCTGCTGCTGCGACTCCTGCCTCTGCTGGGACACCGAGCAGCAGCAGCAGCAGCAGCACCCAGTGGGCGACGTCCCCTCCTCCTGACAGCAGCAGCGGCGTTTCTTCCGCTGGAGCTTCACACGCAGAGCCTCGTGGAGCAGCAGCAGAAGCAGCGGGAACGGGAAGGGCGTCCTGGCTGCAGCACGAACGGTGGTTTCGCTGCGCCACTGATGAGAATCTCTGCATTTCCTGCTGCTGGGGTCCGCGTCTCCCTCCTGCTGCACCTAACGGGGCGCCGGCAGTCATTCTGCGCCTCTGCTGCTGCACCGTCAAAAAACAGAAACAGCAACAGCAACAAGAACAGCAGGAAGAGCAGGGGGGTCGGCAGCAAGAGCAGCAACAGCAGCAGACGGAGTGGCAGCGCATACAAGATGTGCGTCTGGTAGGGAACGAGGATGAGGACCAGGCAAGATCTTCTCTGCCGAAGGAACTGCAGCTCTTCCCATACTTGGACAAATCGAAAGAGAAGCACATCACCGATATTACGGTAATGTGAACGCACCGATGCTTCTCTGCTGCTGTTTCTGATGAATGCGGAGATACTAGGTGTGCGTATGGGCAATATACATCACTGTTAAGTAGGTGCTCATATATATATATATATATAAATGCAGGAATATGTGTGTATGTATATGTATATATATGTATAAGCACGGATATGTATATATATGTGTATATGTAGGGTTACGTAGGAGGTGGGAAATAAGTGTTTATCTTTCTGTGTGCGTCCTTACACATGCACATGCATTTCTGTACTTGGACTGCCCTCTACTCCCTCCGGCCGACAGATGTATTGTCTGGGCGCTCCTGCTTAAAACAAGAAGATACACGTTGTAAAGAGGTGGCTGCCGCTACTGGATATACTTCGTACATTGTCTGTGTGTGTTCACGTGTATGTACATGAGAGAAAGACTATATATATATATTCTCGTATGTATGTATATGTTGATGTACGTACATACAAGAGTGTGAGCAGATACATATATGTGTAGGTGCCAAATCTATGTGGCGTATGCATGCGCCTGGAGGCGCACGTGTCCACGCATGCAGAGGTGCATATCCTTGTATGTGGATTCACAGGTCTACTTACGTACAGGAAGGCATAGAGAGAGACATATATATATCTATATATGTATGTATACGTGTGTGTGTATATATAAATGGGTACACGTGCGTGTGTACATAGAGAGACAGAGATATATGTTTCCATATACGTATGCTGCTCGACTGGGTAAAGGTGACACTGCTGCTGCTGCATTTCTCAAGGAAAGACTGAGATAAATGCCTGTACAGGTATGAGTCCGCATACGTATATCCAGCTGTAGCCGGGTTGGTGTGCTCCTGTGCATTTCTCTCTGTGGTTCTGCAAAATTGACACCGCTGCAGCTTCCGAGCTTCGCAAAGAAGAAAAGAAACAGTTTTATTTATAGATACAGATGCGCACACACCTGCAGCTATACAAACACGTATATGGAAGTATCGTCTCCATACACACATCTCTATATATATGTGCGGACGCGTATATGCGTCGAGGTCGGCGAAGTTGCTGCCCCTGTTGCAGCTTCCCAGCTCAAGAAACCAGAAGGTTTATGTATCGATACAGATGCATGCGCACGCGTGCACCTGCGCAAACGTGTGTACGAAAGCATCAATTTCGTATGTCCATATATGTGTCTATACGAATGTGTGTGTGCCTCGAGGTCTGCGAGTTTGCTGCTCCTGTTGCAGCTTTCAAATGAAACGGGCCTGCCGCTCTCGTGCACGTCGACGACGGCGTTGGGCAGAGGCAGGTGGCGCGTCGTTGGGCGTGTCGAGTACACCACCGTGCCCGCAGCAGGAGAGTACTGCAGCGCCGAGCAGGAGCAGCAGCAGAGGCACTCCGTCCCGCTTCGGCTGCACGTCCCGCTGACTCTGGGGTTGCTGCCTCTACGCACGAGCGAGGACTCTCTCTCTCTCTTCCTCCAGGTGGGTCATCGGGCGCAGCAACTCTCTGCTTTGCGCGTTGCCCAAAGAGAATCTTGGCGCAAACAAAACGTGCTGCTGCTCGTGTAGACAAACGCAGGTAAAAGTTTGGTGGAACCGCGGCCCCCCCTGCGGCGCTCGCCAACGTTGTAGGTGTGTGGACGACATGCGTCTCGACTGCTCTGCGGCTGCAGACGACGTCTGCAGGGGTGGCGCTGCTACAACCGTCGCTCCCACGCGGCGTGTTTTTGTATTTACTGCATGCGCCTCGCCTGGGTCTCACCGTGGAGGAAGGCGCTTGTAAAGTAGCCTACGGCTCGGCGGAGAATGCGCACGTCCACACGTCGTGGAAGACAGAGAGGGGGAGACACTTTGGCCCCGTGCGTGTGTCTGTGTGTGTGTGTGCGTCTCTATGGGTGTGATTGTTTCTATGTATATAAAGACATGCATATACACATATATATGCGCGTGCAGCCTATATATATGTGCGTGTGCGTCAACGTGTGTATACAAAAATACGCATCAAGTGAGTGATATTGATGTGACTGATTGCCTTGTAGATACTCAGGACGGCGTATAGGCAGGGAAGTGCTTCACTTCGTATTGTTGGCTTTTTGAAGAGGTCCTGGGTGGCGCTGCTGCAAACAGAGCCACCTTCTATTTTCGTTTTCCGTTTTTTCTGCTGTTGATCCTGTTCTGGTGTTGCTGTCGCTCGTGGACCCCTCTGTCTTGCTGTTGCTGCTGCTCTTGCTTCTCTTCTTGATGCCGATGCTGCTGCTACCGCTGTCTGAGTGCAGTTGCTGTGGCCATTGCGTTGACCCGTGCGGCAGCCGGTACTGCGTCCCTCGCGGTGGCTGTTGGATTCCTCCTACAGGCCGTGTCGCTTCAACTTTCGGCGCTGCTGCAGCTGCCGAAGAAATTCTGACAACCTTGCTTCTTAAACCTCTGCATATCGACTGCTGCTGCTCCGCCCCACGCTCTTGGGGCAAATGCCTCTCTGCTGTTGCTGCTTGATTACCCGTAGCTGCTGCTGCTGCTGTAAGTGTGTCGATGCTGCGCATGAAATTCCGAGCACCTCTGCTGCTTTTGCTGCTGCAGACGGCTGTTTTGCTGAGGCTGCACCAACACTCGTCGAGCTTCTTACGCTTTTCTTTTCATCGCTGCTGCTACTGCTGCTCCCGCACCTTCTGTCTGCAGAAGAATGCGTCATCATTGACGGCGCAGTACACGGGGGAAGTGTACGTACACCCGAGCAACAAGGACGGCAGCAGCCCAGGAGGGCAGCTCGAGCTGCAGGACCGGGTGCTTTCTGGCGCTGCTGCTGCTGCGTCATCGTCTGCTGCTGCCGCGCTGCAATGTTATTTGAGGTCTGTTGCAGCGTTAGCGAATATGTATTTGCTGCCGCAGCAGCAGCCGTCAGCAAGAGCAGCGGCAGCCCACGGAACACCGGCAGCAGGTGGGGGACCTGTCGCCGGGGGAGTCGTGAAGTGCCTGCTCGCTGGCCGTTTGTACACACCCGATGCTGCAGCAGTAGAAGACGGGAGGGGAGCAGCGGCGGCGACGCAGCCTGCTGCTGCTGCAGTGGAAGCCTGTGAACTCCGCGGCGAACAGGTGGTCCTTGCACTTGTTTCCTGCACGTTTCTGCCAAAACAAGATGCAGCGGCAGCGGCAGCAATGCATGGAGCAGCAGCAGCCGTTCCACGAGCAGCTGCAGCAACGCTTGAAGGCGAGGTCGTTGCCCAGGCGGCGGTCGGGGGAGAAACGACGCTGCAGCAACAGGACGCAGGCTGCTGGAGGTTCCTTGTCAACGTGCGCAGCAGTAGCGCGGAGTGCAGCGAGGGGGTGTGTTCAGAAATTTGCATTTTGATTGAAGAAGTTGTTTTGCAAAGTGGAAACGTCTCCTTTCACTGACCTAGAATTACGGAAGGCTGCGCTGCCTTTCATGTTTCCACGGAGTACGTACTTTCCTGTACACGTAAATATCTATGTAAACCCTTGGTGTTCGTAGATGTACAGAGACATGTGTGCGTCCCTTCTGTGTTGGACACGTCGCTCTGTGGCGCATAAAGATTATATGTATATATATATGCACGCGTATTTTTGCATGTACGTGTGTATATATATATGCTTCTTCTATATGTACTGTAGTACACGCCTCGCCTCGACAACATAGATATCATGTGTATAGGGAGGTGTGTACATTTTTACACGCGTAGACATTTCTGCGCGCCAACAAGAAGACTTTGTGTATTCCGGCGCCGTCATCACTTCTTGTCACCGACCCAGTGCTGCAGCTGACCGATGTGTCGGCGTGGAGAGAATGCCCGAGTTGCTGCCGGCTGGCAGTTGCCGCACACTGGGATGCCCACATACACAGCGGGTTGCATTTATATATATATATATATAAATGTACATATATATGTATATGGTGGTTCTAATAGGCACTATCCTTATCATCCAGGTGGAACTGTGTTTGTTGTAAGGTGGCCCTGAGACTATGCTGCTGCTGCAGGGCATGTGTGTCGAGGAAGTGACACTCTCCTTCCGCAGTGTCGTTGCTACCGTCTTTGCGTGAATTTTTGCCAGCAGCTTTCTTATGTTGCTTCATTTCCTCCTGCTTTTTTTTTCACGCCGACGCGCATTTCGGTCTCTGTGTTTATAGGTCTCTGTATTTATAGGTATTTCTACACACACGTACAGGAGAAAATATATATGTCTGTATTTACATGTGTACGTATGTTGAGGTGTATAGACAGCCGTGATGGCGACAAGCATCCTTCCCGGGCAAGTGCGCAAACGATGCGTACTGCTGGTGCTGCACTTTCCCCGTTGTGAGTACCTTTCCCCTCAGAGATTTAGTTTCTGCTTTCTCCCACCAACTGGTTTTGCTGCATCAGTTGTCGACACCGAACGAGTACATCAAGGATTGCTGCCGCTGCTGCTGCTCTTTTGTGCAGCACGTTTTGCTGCTTATGCGCGGCCGCTGCTATAAGCTCTTCGCCCACGCACTGGTCCGTTCTTCGGCAGTGGCTTCTTCTTCGGTGTTGCTGTTTCGTCGCCGCCTCGCCCTGCATCTCTTCCTCCTCTCCCTGCAGCAACATTTCGTCGTATGGTCAGCTGCGTCAGCTTGGGCAGCCTTATTAGCTGCTACAGGTTGTTACCACTGCTTCCGCTCCGTCGGCTACAACCTTAGCAAGAAAAGCAGCGTCTCGTCCTGCTTCCCCGCTGCCGCTGTCGTCTTTGATACGGCTCCATGAGTTGCTCACCCACCATCTGTGACGACTTTATCACTGCTGCTTCAGTTGCGCCTTGACTGCTGTTGCGGCTGCACGGGGTCTGTTGTCCTCTTCCCTTTGCAACGCGCGTCTCCGCGTCTACGGTCGGCTGCAAGGTCGCATCATACCCGCAGAGAGCTTCGCGGTGTTATCTTCTGTTGTAGTCTCTTCACAAACGCTACTAATCAACAAGACCTTTGTGCAAGTTCTAGGAACTCGCGATCCCGTCCTAGTGTTTTGAAGGCGGTGTCCTTCTTCTGCAGCTCCTGCACCATCCGTACCGTCTCAGTTGCTTTGCTGCTGCAGGGCTGCAGCTCTGACACTGCTGCAGCGTTGCTGTTCTGCTACCGCTGCTGTGCGCTCGAGCTTCCTCTTCTTAGTGCAGCAGTTCCATGCTGTTCGCGTCGACTTGTTGGATCGGTCTTGCGAAGACAGAATACACAAAGTACTGTGCCAAAGGGAGATGGCGTCATTAATACGGTTTTTCGGAATCGCTCCACCACAGAACACCGGGCGAGGCCGGGCGCTTTACTGGTGTACTGAGCTCGTAACGGCTGCTACTAGCAACTATACACCGTATTCGCACTAACAGCGAGAAGCACGGATCTCGCGTCTTCACCAACATATTCCTTCGTATATCGTTATGGGATAGAGCACGGCGTCAAAATCCTGCTGGACAACAAGCGGAACGCAGCTAAACGCCACTTGTTTCAAACTCACATGCAGAATTTTTCGTCTCCCGTGTATGGATGGATGCGTCTGTACTTTCTGTCCAGAACTGCAGTCTACACGACAGCTGCTATCTCGCACATGAACGCAGTGAGTTTCTACATGTCGTAGATGTAGGGACTTAAGCACTTCCTGTATCGTCGGTACGTACACTCATACGTCGTGACCTGGATTTGAATGTCCCACCAGTTGGTACGCGGGCGTATACGCAGATAGTCTATCTATCCCAACTCTGGGTGTGGACCTTCTCACATGTGTCACTCATGAATCCGAATGTTGCAAGCTTTCTCCTTGACTGAAACGGATAGTGCTTCATTATAAATAGCAACACCACAGAGTTATGAAGTCACCTCCGTGGTGAGGCGTCGTCTGCCGTGGGCACGGGGAGAATACAACAAACCGGTATGGATGAGGGTGTACGCATTCACTTCGAGCAAAAAACTTCGTATACGTGCTGTAGGTGGGACGAGAGATTAAGAAGAAGAGCAAGGGCAGCAACAGCAGCCATGCTGTTATGCATATGAGAATGTGAAGCGCAAAATACTAGATGCCTCACTCCTCAATACTAGCAGCTGAGCACACTCTGTGCCTGGGAGCTCGCATTACTCTAACGGGACGTCCGGCCTTTTCACAGTCACGACTCCTAAAAATGTAGACCAAACAATATATATACTCCGGCTCACAGTAACCTGGGTGCTCCGGGGGTCGTTGTACTGGTTTCCGCAACGTAGGCTTACGTCCCGATTTTATCGCACGTACACCTAGGCTTGTAAGCTATTCAAGGCGCAGTATTGACAGTGGTGGTACTGCAACAGAGGCTGCAGTCGTTTCCCACAGTGAGCTTTTCTGCATTCCACGTGCTGCAGCTGCTACTGCGTGGGGGAGAGGAGACGCGTCGGACAAAAAGGAGTGAAGAGCACTTCAACTACGTCAGACTACTGAGGAAACAGAGTATGCGCCAACTGCTAATGATGCCAACGGCAGATGTCTTCTGTCGCGGGAGAATAATAAACCTCCGTTTTGTGGAAGATTTGGAGAGAGTCAGGTATCATTAGCTATCGAGACTACCGAGGAAACAGAGTATGCGCCAACTGCTAATGATGCCAACGGCAGATGTCTTCTGTCGCGGGAGAATAATAAACCTCCGTTTTGTGGAAGATTTGGAGAGAGTCAGGTATCATTAGCTATCGATTGTAAGTCGGTGCGAGCTTTCCGGCGCACTGTTGTATCAATACGCATACATAGGAATTCTACTTGAGTCGCTATGAATTCGCGATCATCTGTGGACGCAAGAGCTTGCTTCGATGTTACCGCAGAAATAGGCAAAGGGCTAAGCTACCTTCCTATGCATACGTGGACACGTGCACGTATGTACACAAATAACTGTGCGTATGTCGGAGACTCAGGCCGTAACTCGTAAGCGTCGATGCCCTCCTCATACACTTACTGTACAGCAGGCCGGCAACAGGCGTTTGGAATTTATAAGGGACTGTTGTTTTTACGAGTGTGCTCACGCGTGTGCTCGTGTGTACGACGATAGCCCCTGAAATTCGAGGAACTGCTGCATAGCCACCGCTTGTACAGCTGTGTGTCTGCTGGGACATATATACATCTGTGTGTACGGAGGAGTGCGTTAATGAGTGCAGACCCGCTGTACGGGCGTACGTATGTGACGAAGGGTGAACCGAATGCGCGTTGCTTCAAGCGTGGCGGCATATATAGATATGTTAGGAGGACGTACTAACTGAATACAGGAGGTACATAAGTACATCACCGAGATTCTTGCATACTAGAAAGCGATGAACACCCATGCTTAACTCTATCAGACACTCGGCCCGCACGTGTATACTTGTACGCGCTCATGTTGAGACGGGTAACATACAGGTGTGTGAATGCCAGCGTTACCGGCGTGTGCGCCCTAGGAGACACGCAGTCTAATTTTCTTACGGCCCCTCTTCCATACATATGAATTCTTCTTCTTCGTTATTTACGTCTGCGCTGTTGAATGTCCTCCTCTTATATCTATGTATTTGCTGTTGACCTGCTCACTTAATATCCGTACATACAGCTTAATATCAGTATTCCTTGCGACAGCTCTTACGTATTCTACCTTCTCTGATTTCTCCCCCGGTGAGTGAGTACTTACTACTCATTGTCATCCATCCCCAACGTGTGACGTCCGCGTACGAGAGGGCTGGTGAGGAGCCGCGCCGACGGGCAGGGCAGCACTGGAACGTCGGTCTCAAAGGACGCAAGGTTGTCCGTTCGTCCTACGTAGTTTAAGACTACATTTACCTAAACATTTTTTGACAGCTCTTACTGTTGCTTGTAAGGAGGGTTCTTAAAATTGTTGTTCTGCACTGTAGAACTCTCTTGCTTTCTAGGAGGGTTTTTAAAATTATTGTTCTGCAGTCTAGGACTCAATTTATATATACATTTTGTGACAGCTGTGACTGTTGCTTACAAGGAGTGTTCTTATGTTTATTGTCCTGCAGTGTGACCCTCAATTTACCAACACAGCTGCGACTGCTGGTTTTGTTGTCTGTAGGGAGGGCTCTTATATTTATTGTTGGTCTTCTTACCGCTGGTGCTACTGCTACTGCAGCCGGAGGTTGTATACTCGTACACGCTGTGGCTCCCTGTTGGTGAGGCGGGTCTGCTGCTTTGGCAGTTTGAGCTGCTCGTGCTGCTGCCGCCGCAGATCTTTGCAGGCTGCCTACACTTGGCTGTTCTGGCACTTCCTCTTGACTCGCCACCACCCCTGCTGTCCAGCTGCGGCGGCGACGCGCGTGCTGCTGTGTTGCTCTTGCTGGTGTAGATGCGGGCCTCTCCTTCCTACCTGCAGCGGTAGATAGACGCATGCAGCTACCCAGGATCTGTTCATCAGGCGGCTGTAGCTGCTGGTGCAGCTTGTGGATCAGAGATACGCACGATAATTCCATATACATTTGAGCAAATCCACGTGGATCAGGATGGTATATGATTCGTCTTGCAGTTGCGAGTCAGTCTGCTTCTCGTACGCAGCGTCCTGTACGTCGACTGCACTGCTTCAATGCAGTAGACATGGACGATCGTTAATCTTAGGCCTGTCTCGCGTTGCCACGAGAAGCTACGTCATAAGCGCCCTGAGGCTGTCGCGCCTAACACCACTAGAAAGCTGAATCTACTTGCTGTTACTGTAAAGGAGAGGCTGTGACCGGTGGCCCTGCATTACACAAACGCGTTGCCGCGAGAAACTGCGTCATGAGCGCCTTGAAACTGTCCCTCCTAACACCATCAAAAAGACTACTCTACTAGCTGCTACTGTAAAGGAGAGACTTTACCCGCTGAAGCAGCATCACACAAAAAAAGGAAGTTCGCCGCGGCCGCTGCACCGCGAGAACACCACCCACTACCGCGGCCGCACGGCCAGGGACATCATCAGCAGCTTTTCTCTGCGCTTGCTGCACCCTAAGGGCTTGTGGATATATGTACGTTTCCTTCAGCGGGAGGAGGCCGGAATTATTGATGTTCGCGGTGATGCCTTCTTGTGCCTTCTTTCACTCTTCGGGTGGCTAACGTGGTTTTCTGCATGGCGACGATGTTTCCCAGCAGTAACCTCCACGACAGGGGTAGTAACACGGTGATCAGCAGCAGTACACCCCTTTCGTCACAGCAACAACAGCAGCCCGAGCAGCAGGAGCAGCCCCACCAACAACAACACACCCAGCAGGGGATGCTGCAGGAGCGACGTGATTCATTCGCTGAAAAGATGGACGCGGAACTATGGGGATGCCCTTTTGGTCTCCCGTTTGTGGAGGATCCATTTTTCGCTGCCGTGCTGCCCTTCAGAGCCGTAGATGGTTTCCTCTGCGGCGCTGCACCGGACAGTGTGGCTAAACTCATGGCTGAGGAGCAGCGAGAGCTGCAGCAGCGCCGTCGGCTCTGGAGTGGTGACAGCTGGCGCAGCAGCAGCAGCGCCAGCACGTGGCCAACTTTCTTCTACAGTGATTTCTTTGAGCCGGAGCTGTTTGCCCCTGCGCCTTCGCCCCTGTTCCGCAAACCGTGGTGGAGACCCTCTTTTTGGGTGCAGCAGCGCCAGCTCGACCAGCAGCAGCAACTGCGGCAAGAGCAGCAGTCGCAGCAACAACAGCAACCGGAAGAACAGCATAAGGAGCCCCGACAGCAATATCGGCAGCAGGAGCAGCGACCAGGAGGTGTGTCACGTGCGTTGCTCCCGAGCAATAAAGATACCGATGCTTCTGCTGTTGCCGCGGAGGATGAAATACCTATTATATTCACCAAAAGCAAACGTGACAACCGGGCCGTTCCCGCTGAAGCCTCATCGGATAAAAGTAGGAATCTGCTGCATCCTGCAGCTGACCCGGCATCAGCAGCAGCAGCCGAGGAGAAAGCCTTGCAGCTGCGTCGTTTGCAGTGGCTCACCGACCCCTTCTTTTCAGATCCTTTCTCTCTGTATCTCCCTCGCTCCTGGGAGGTACCCTTGCAAAACGACGGCGCTGCTTCAGCTATGGGGGCTGCTCGCTCCCCTGCAGCTGCTACTGTACCTGTCGGCGCTCCTGCTGCTCGCCGTCCTTCTGCCACAGCCAACTCAACACCCACTGGGGCCCCGACTACCGCTTTCGTACCTTTCGCTTCCCTATCTGTACCTGCTGCCGTCCCTTCAGCTGTTGCCGCTCGTTCTGCCGATGCTAGTCCGTGCGCTGCTCCTGGTGCCGCTTGTCTTGCTCCGCTGCCGCGGATTGACATCCGCGACTGTGGCGACGTGCTCCTCGTGGATGCGGAGGTACCGGGCTTTCACAAAGAAAATTTGCACGTCAGCATTGAAGGGAAAAGTCTGCTGCGTATAAGCGGCCAGCAGCGGGCGCAGCAGCAGCCCCCACCCCAGCAGCAGCCTCCACCCCAGCAGCAGCGGCAAAACCCCAAAGAGGAGCAACACCAAGGAGAGGGGTCGTTTTACCTGCAGGAGCGCATGCGCTCCTCCTCCTTCTCTCGTGCCATCCCTCTTCCCGGGAACATCAAAGAAAACGATATACGAGCTTCCATGTCTGACGGCGTGCTGCACTTGCGCATTCCCAAGGAACAAGCGCCAGTAGTAAAGCCCTCCCGCGTCATCGCCATTGAGTAGAAAGATATATACAAACATTCGTACAGGAGGGGCGTTACCAGCAACAGTAGCAGCAAACATCACGCTTCAGCAGCACCATCCCCAAACTGTACACGCCGCCGGGAGCGACAACGTATCTTCTTGCAGCGGCAGCAGCAGACATTACACAGAAGCAGCAGACTCGACGCAGCTGCGGCAACAACACAATGCGTGTAACCGCAGCGTGACAGGACCAATGTAGGGAGGCGCCCGTAGTGAGGAGAAACGCACAGGAGGCACAGGGACAACAGCTGCAGTGTTGTCGCGTGGCTGATAGCGACAGAAGGATGCCGTGATGACAGCTTCAACACACGAGCAACAAAAGCAGCGAGAAAGCAAGACTGTGAGTAACGGCCACTAGACGAGTAGCAAAAAAGCAGCGGAGCCGACGAGGACGAGCGCGGTAGCACGGCAGGAGGAAGCGCAGCATAGTTGCACAGACTACGAGCACTGGCGGATGTAGGAAACGAGCAGAAAGCAGGAGTGCTCAACAGCAGTAGCGTCAGCGATTGGGGCAGTCGAAGCAGCAATAGAATATCAAGGTAGCTGTGAGCGGAGCGACAGTGAAAGGACGAGCTTCAGCAGTGGCTGCGGTTCATCCTTAGCGTGACTGCAGCTTGAGCAGCGACAGGAGCAGGAGGCCGGCAGCAACAGCAGCAGCGACAGTGACACAGGCGGCTTTAGGTACGAGAGCCCGTGCAACACAGGCAGCGCCACGGAAGAGAAGCGAAAGTCTGCGTAACGGTATCGCAGCAGCAGAACAGGACGGGCAGGGGCGCTTCCAGCGCTTCTCGTACACGGTGGCTCTAACTTTTTGAAGAAGTGAAGCAGCAGGCGCAACACCAACAGAGGAAGCACAACCATTACGAGCCTTACGAGACGGAGAGCCTTTCCCGGGTTTTGTCTATGAAATTTACGACCTAATTAAGGTGCAAATTCATATCAGATAACCGTCCGTCTGCGCGGTCGTGCCTGTGCACGTATACATATGAGCGTATATATATATATATATATATATATATGTACGGATACGTAGAGGTATACAAGTATGCACACATAGATACAAATTTACACGTTTCTTGTTACTGCAGTGGGGCTTTGTGTGTTCTTGAGCCGAGCGCATCTTTGACGATGGCAGGATGATCGTGGGCACCTGCGATATAATACTTGGCTGAATACGTGAATTTCTGTGTACGTCTGTGAAGATACTAGGGTCCATACAGAAACCATGTGTGCGATGATGTGTGTGTTTGTTTGGGTATGTACGCTTTTTAACTCTGAGTTTTGGGATGTCGATGCGTTGGGTCTCTTATGTGGTTACAGACGACTGTGTAATTGCCTGTGTAGAAGAACGCTGACGTAGACGAGAGCGCGGGCGTATTGCCTGCGTAGTCGTGCGCTACACCCGCATTCACGGTGTCACCCAGACAACAGCAGGAAATGATCTGCAGTCTTCTTTTCAGCGACTACGCCAGATTCCCAGACGCATGCACGTCGCGTTGAGAGAGCGTGCACAACCTGAGGATGGAGTAGGCAGGAAGGGAAGATCTCCACATGGCTGTGTCTGCTTTTACGTTTTGATACTCAGGTATGTTCACGCTTCACTGCGTCTTGAAGTATTGCGTCTGGTAGCGACGGGTATGTACAAGCACGTGTGTAATACATTCGTCTATATATGTAAATATTCCTTCACACGCGCTACATATGTGTGTATATATGTAGGTATATGAGTAGGGTCTCGTGGATTATATATATACATGTATATTTATGTTCACACGCATGATAGAGGTGTATCAAGATCATCCGTGTCTTAGTCATCTGTGTAAGATACGTCGATATTCGTGCGCGGCTTGAAGTGCGCTATTATTGTATGGGAGGAAGCAGGAGGCAAACGCACGCGTGTATCAGTTATGAAGGCCAAAAGCTGTACGCATCCGCATACGAAGTTGTCCTCGTTAAAAACATGAGCAAATCCGCATCTAGTTGGGAGAACGGTCTTCCAACAGACGTCTTAAAGGCCTGCAGCCTTTCGAGGATCTCTGCCTTTTTGCCGTTAACGGCCTTCGTACGCTGTTATAGGGATTCTCGTACTCGCAGTATCCTGAATCCCATCCATAATCGTATACGTGTACCTATGTATCTTATTCAATATGTTCGGTTGTAGTATATTTTTGCTTGCTTTCTAGATCGTATCAGGGCAGAGAGGTAGGACGAAGCAAAATGTTTAATCATGGAGAATGCTGCTGACCGGTGATCTCCTGCGGAAGAAATCCGGAATGATTCTTTTTCTACGAGTGGTGCCACTAGAAGGCATTGTCTCGGTTTCTGCAGTGCGGTGGCCCCTTTCCCGGTTCACACTCGCATCACGCGTAATACTCCCATGAGTGGCATCACACACTTGTTCTTGGAGACCTCTTTCCTCTGGAGCTGATGTTTGGCTTCCGCATTCGTCGTTGCGCGGATCTCTGTAGTAAATCTTCATTAGATTTGCGGTGCACTCAGGGCCAGGGTCTGCCCTGGCCGCCTTAATTCACTCATCATACTACAAGCGTTTCAGACTTTTGGACGAGACGATGGTCACGTAGTTTTCATAGGCAGAGTTGTTCCGCGTGAAAATTTAGGACGACATAAAGGGCCTACGACCACGACGTAGATCGAATAGTGAAAGCGCAAAACCCTTGTCAGCAGCTGGAGTAATTCAGAATTCCTGAGGCTTAGTGGAGTACAATGAGAGTGAATGGAATCAGCTGTAGACGTGACTGATGGCGACTGTTTCCTTGCACGCAGAACGTTGTGCTGTTGTCCACATGGCTACGTACCCGCCTGCCGCGACGTCGGCGTGCAGTGTCTATGTGGAATAGAGCCCGGAAACGGGAAAGTGCCGCCTGAGAGCTGTTATTGCCTGTCGGGCGGAATGAGATCGCCTGGAGCTCGGAAACACCGAATGCCGCCTGAGAGCTGTATAGTGCAATTGCGCCTGGGGCCATTTGAAGACAGAACTGCAGTTGGAACGATGAAACACGGCAACGTAAGAGCTGCAGTTCGAAGAATACCGGTGGGCATCCCGGAATGCCGAGTACGTTGCCGTGACCCGGGATCGAACCAGGGACCTTCAGATCTTCAGTCTGACGCTCTCCCAACTGAGCTATCACGGCAGCAAAACGGAGCGTCCCCTGAACCGGTAGGAAGCCATTGTAGACGTTGCACGTCCTAGACCCGCGGAAACTGTTGCGCAGCAGACCCTCGACGCTGTCAAGGTGAATCCTCAACGCAGCTTGATGGAACAGAAGGACACAGAGTGGGAATCACTTTTCTTACGTAACGTCATCACTTGGGTCCTTGCACACCGAAACCACCGACGTCCTTGAAGTACAGTGAATTACCACAAGCCACTTGAACGGTGCAGTTTCCCTTCCAAAAAAACGATAGGGGTTGTGTCGTCTACCCCACATTCGACGAATGTTACCGCATGATCTTCCAGGTGAAAAGTCGAGGATACGGATACGGAAAGACGTGTGCTGACGACAACGGAATATGGCCCTTTCCTAACCAGTTGTGGGTGTCTTGAATGACAAAGTATAGTCAGTTTCCGTCCTTTGCAATGGCCGTATCATACCGTGTTAAAGCTGCTCTGCGTCAGTCGAGCGACTGATCCACGCTTGCAGTTTGCAGCTTGTCTGTCTGTGTCTCCAATCCTGGATATCAAATCTGAGTCTGCTAGCTCCAGAGCCATACCCTGTGTACAAGGACACTGAGCGCAGTCGCCCTTTTAGCCGCACTGCATCTGCTTCAATTAGACGATGATGACCTGTGTAGCACAGAACAAACAAGCTTGCAGGAGTCCTTCGCAGCTGTAGAAAGCATGCGTGCGGCGAACGCATTTTGTACCAGCGGCTGGGTGGAATCTTCGAGTGGATAGTTAGACACCTTCATGACACAAGGAGGTCTTGGGAGCAACTGAGGAAGGAGTGAGCGATTTCTTCCGTAAGCATTCCACGTAGTTGTCCAGGGGGAGAGAATTGACAGACGTGTTGCTGCTGCGGTGAACTCACACAAAGGTAAGCCACTAAGTTCCTGCATTCATGGACGGAGACGTGCATTCAATCTCAGTCTTACACAGGCAATTTCAGTAGTCTGGATTTGCCACGTCCTCTCGTTTTTATTCGTGGAACACTACGTATTAAGCCCGCCAGGTTATACGTATTTTTTTGTATAGTCGTGCACGGTTTCCAGCGTTTGGTACACTTACTGCTTCACATTCCTTCAGGAAAGATGAGCGCCCCGCACTTCGCGCCACGGGTGAATGTATTCCCGTCTCAGCTCACCCCTGTGGTCCAGCAGTGCACAACTACTGGTTTGGAGGTTCGTTTCCGTTATACCAAGTTAGATCAGCAACTGAAGAGTCAGGCACTCGGATTTCAGAGCTGTGTACTACGAGCTGTTCTGTGATCAGCAACTGAAGAGTCAGGCACTCGGATTTCAGAGCTGTGTACTACGAGCTGTTCTGTGAAATGCTGTCGTGCTGCTTCGTCTTCTGGCGTCAGGCTGGCAAAAGAGAATCGTTTTCTAGTGTTCAGGCAAGGAGAAGCAGGCAGCTCTGGCAATAAGAACGAACACGACTAATGCCTCGCCGTGAAATAGCAGCTGGTACTGTGAGCGCTGTGCATTCATCTCAGTGAGATTTACGCTTGTAACTCTCCTCCAGAGCACCGTTTTGCCTTCAATGTACGCAGCACATCAACCAGCAACGCTTCGATGAGTCTACCAATGTGTTTCTTCTCCTGCATGTACATATATACATATATATGCAAGCAACGTAGTATACGTCGGCCACAATCGAGCCTCACCCACGAGCAGCAACACTTCGGTGACTCTACCAGTGTGTTTCTTACACGCACATGTATATATATATACAAGCAACGTAGTACACGTCGGCCACAATCGAGCCTCACCCGTCTCGATATGCTACTCATCAAATACTAATTACTAAAAGTACGTAGATGTGCGTCTGGAGTTCTCAACCATTGAGACTATCCCAGAATTTAAGTACTTGTACTCAAGGTCGGCGTCACGCAGGTCCTTCGGATAATCTAGTATATCCATCCTTTTTGCAACAGTACAAGAGCGCCTTCGACTGAGTTGCAACTACTCTTTTCGGCAGCGATTCGGTAGATGGGTCAGTATAGCTGAGAACACTGAACAGTTCTTGTGGCAAACGTAGCACCGCAGACCTTTGTTACTCTCTCTGTTGTGCATATCTCTGCTGTTGTATGCTCAGGCAGAAAACATACAAGTACTGAACGAACGTACATTTGTCAGTGCTTCTCAAAGCACGAGACAAAACGACTGCAGCAGAGCAAAGGTACGGACGTAAAAGCGAATCGTGAGTAGGTGTTTAAGTCAGCACCTTCAACAACTCGTAACACACGTATTAGTTCTGGGGAAATCGCAACGACGTCCCTCCTTGAAAACGTATCACAAAGGGCTGTGATGCTGCCCGACCACAGCAAGTCCTCCTTGTGGCATCCGTCACACTTGTACGTGGGCCTGCGGTGACTATAGCACACACCTTTACAGCGTGAAGGTGTGAAAAAAAACACGTTCAGAACGGAAGTGTGAGGGGACGGACATGCCTGCAACATGCAGTTGTAAAAAGTCTTGATGCAGAAGAGGAATCAGAATTCACCTTCTGTAGCGCACTGACTGGAAGGAGTCACCTGGCCAGTACGTGGAAAAAAAGACTGCTTGAAGAATTCACACACCACATCAAGCTCCCGCCAGTGCACACAAATATGTGTGCGAGGTACGTAAGACATGTCTGCAAACGTAACATATGAATACAGTTGTCGCTTTGGTCCGCACTGCATTCCAGACAACGTCGGTGACAAGGCAGTACACGGGCGGAACCGCTCACTTGAAAGATATACGAAAATGAGCGGGTCTGTGTTTTTGGAGCACGCAGAAGAAAATGTCAGCTGTGCAGGCAAGTGAGACATGTAGAATACAGGTAATCGTACGACTTCTCTTTGTAAACCAGCGCGGCTATATACGTATCTGTATCCACGTATATACATACGTGTATCCGTATGTTCTGCACACATGTCTATGAACGCATCCATATATATGTATATATGCATATGTGCGCACACTGCGTCCACATATCTATACGTGTACGCACTTCGTCTATCTTGCAGTTGCACGTCTACGTTTTCGACGTGTGTAAATGTCATTTTCGTGTGGAGTCGCGGATATATCTGAACCCACACACTCACCTTTTTAGATTCTGCGTCTACTTGAAGATTTGTCGTCGACATGTGCACAGCGGCGTACGCGCAAATACTGTAGTTACGTTGGAGACCGGTCTATCTCTAATCGTATCCCTGAAAAGCGGGCCCCCTTCAAGACCAGCAGTGACTGGACGCGTTGAGGCCGCGCGAGAACAGAAGCAGTTGCAGCTGTCAGTAGGCCAGCTGCAGGGGCAACAACAACTCTCAAGCAACCAGATAACCCCTGCCAACGTCATCAGCGGCGGAGACGGTAGCCTCAAGAACAGCCCCACCTGAGGCAGTTCAGGGCAGCACCTGTGACTGAATCTCGCCCCCCAGCTATATGCGTGTGCAGACGTCCTCGAGGTGGCCAACGTCAGTCCACAGCGGAGCCGCACCACCGTATGACTCGCTGCTGCACGATACGTCAGTGGCGGCGCGGGCCGCTACAGCGTAAGGCAAGAAAAGCGCGTCCTCAAAGGCTGACAAGCAGGAGTAACAACCGCATCAAAACGAAAACCTTGTAAGCAATCGCAGGCCTACGAGCGGAAGGTCGCGAAGATTGAAATCACTACCTGTGGAACCAGAAAATAAATAATGGTGTCCGAAGCTGTGATATACTATGCAGGAAAAATGAGAGTAGAAGGAGAAGTGTTTGCACGTGGTAGGGAGCTCTCAAGCAGCCGCCGCAGCGGCGCCACCGTCAACCCCAGCACCGCACGGGAGCAAGCTGCGTTGGAGGGAGGCAACTCAAGAGTGCCGCGCAAAAGGATGTGTTAAAGGCAGGAAATTACTCCGCGGTTGTCACATGTGGAAAAGCAGGCGGCGCTTGCATGCGACTCGGACACAGTATTCACGCAGTTGCATCCGGAGGACGTCCTAGAGCTAGCGCAGGACACAGTGTAGCGGTTGAAGTGTCTGGCTTGCAACAGGGCAACTGTGCTGGTAGTTAAAGGCTCTGCAGGAGCGAAAAGGCAGGACCAGCAGCTGCTCCGAAAAGGAATGGTAGAAGGCAGGTACAGCAGCCACCCTCGCATCAGTGAGTGAGAGGAGCACTGTGAAGCAACTGCAACACAGAGCACGTGAGAAGCAGTAGGGTAAGTCCGCGGGGAGGGGGAACAGTTGGGCCCGTCGAAAGCTTCTTCTTAGTTCCGTACCGCAGACTGTAACGGTATTCACACCCATATATTGTGTGTGACGCCAACGTGTCCGTGTTCCGTAGATGCGCTAGAGAAACTATTGTGTGGCTATATACCCAAGCAAGCAACACGAAGGACGATAGACAGAGAATAAATGATGTATTTGATCGAACACCACAAAATACACATTCGGATGACAAGGGGGTTGTTCAATTTAGAGAGACACAAGATAAACAACACCAAAGTCAGTTCCCTACACCACGTCGGAGAACAAAAAATGCGACATCTTTTTTCCTTAATACAAGGTTGAGCCCGCCTTCGAAGTTGACCAGGCAGGGGGTACACACCCATGAGTTAAACCCTACAGTGCCTGTACCGCTGGGGGTCGGCGTAGGGCGAGGGAATACAGCGACCGCCCTTGCAGGTATTTTTGAAGTACATCCGGCAGATGCACTTGCGTTACTGCACTACATATAATCCGTTGACCGTGCAAGATACGAAAGGGAAACAGACCAGGAAGGCCGGGGTGTACAGGCGACGCGTTTCTCTGGCGTTGATGACCTCTGAAACAGTAAGAGGGGACACGCCGCAAACGAAAAGCGGACGCATGGAGCCGTCGTGCTTCTAGTCAGCGTCTGTGCGGTGACGTACCAGGACAATACACGAGAATACGCTTTGACGCCGCTTCCCCACCTTGCACTGCTACACAGGTATAGCAATGGGTACAAATGCACTGCAGATCTGTAGTGTTCATGAGCGGGACGTATAAGCCGCGAAGTCAAGAACCCACTGGTGTGTTCAAGCCTTCGTTTCAGGAAGCCGCAGTCCTTTGTTCCCGGTCCCACCCGTCGTCCGTACACCGGCATTGCTGGCAGTAGTTCAGCAGTAGGCCTGCCACTAAATGCAGATGAGGCTGCGGTGGTTCTAAGAGGAACAAGAATCGTGGCAATGTTAGTATCCAGGGTAACCAGTGGAAGGACCTGGCGCTTAAAACCATTGCAAACCTTGTCCTTGTGTTAGCGTGTGTTATACCCGTCCTTGACTGTCTTCTATATACTGCAACAGTAGCAACCTGCGCATGGTTGGAGACGCGAAGAATGGTCGTCGGTGCTCCTCAGCGGTTCTGGTCCACTCACAGGGGGGCCGCTGCTGGCATTAGCAGTCAGCGGTTCCGCTCCACTGGAGTGCGGCCGGTGCTGGCATACCTCCCCACTTCTTGACTACTATGTTGCTTGAAGCTTGTGACACATATTCTGCTGCGCTCACGGCGCGGCCGGGCTGGCATAGCTCTCCAGTTGTTAGATTTCGTATTACTTGGAGCGTGTGGTGTATTTAAGAGTAGTTTTCCGGGAGTCGCACTGAGCTGTTCGGCTTCCACACTTCCTGCGGCAAGACGTGTAATGGTGGGAGTTGGCGCTTCAGTGGGAGTTCCGCCACTCCTACACTCACTTCGGCCGTGTATACAGGTCATGCTTGTTGTCGTCGTCGTCATTTGTATCAACAGTATTCGATGTATGGATGTATCAGCTGCCGAGAATCGATTAAGAGTAGATGGTGGCTCAAAAACACCCGGCAGTGGATAAGGTAGCGGAGGTTGAGGTCGTGCGCAGCTTGTCCTTTCCTGTACTTGCGAATGGATACAATGAGTGATTCTGCCTCCTCTGGTAAAGCAGTGCGCACTCCCTCGCAGTGGCACACTTCGTTTCGCACTCGGATGCAGACATACTAGACGTGTTCGTACTTGTAAATTATCCCTGGTGGGAATGGCGAAACTACTCTAACATTGAGGTTAGACCTTCCCTTGCGGCGCAGCACTTGTAAACTTCCCTAGCAGGAATAGTGCTAGCGAGGAATAGTTTAACGTTTAGTGGTAGACGTTCTCCTTCACCGCAGCAGTACAACAACAGGCGCAGCAGTACAACAACCGGCACAGCACTACGGACTACGCAATGTAGCTTTGGCCGCCCACTCGATGGCCCTACTTGGTAGGGAGGCCCGAGAATCACAGGCGCACCGCATCTGCCACAAGAAAGTACAGGAGCGTTTGCTCACCACAGCGTCTGATTGACTCGGTCTCCGGCGGGCATATTCTTTCTAAAGAATCGGTTATATGTCGGTGTATGAATGACAGGGGCAACATAGACACAGTCATGCGGAACTGGCGAACGGACATACTTAGGCGTTGTACGCATCTAACCACGATCATTTGGAGACGCGGGAAGAAGTAGCAACTTTTTTTGGCATTTACCAATTGTGGACTACTTTCGCAGCCCACTGAAAGAAGGGTACCTCGAACTCCTACACTTCTCCGGTCACAATGCATGCGGCGAGGTCTACGAATTTGTTCTAACAGTGCATTCACTTAAATCACAGCACCTTCACATCATGCTTGTGTGCAACAGTGTCCACCTATACCAAATATACAAGTCTATACGGACATGATGGGCAGCGGACCCATCACACATGCCGGCGCTGACTGACCGTCTTGTAACCGGCAGTACTGGTTGCTCCGTGCAAGCGCTAACCAACTGCACTGAGGAGAATAGAGCCATTGTTCCTTGCACTCAGTTACCGGGCGATCTGCGCTGCTGGGGAAGCAGGATGCTGCCAGACGGCACTGTCCCTGCAGCCCCGAGATTGCCCCCAAGTACTTCGTGACACTACGCAAACGTTTACAAAGATTGACAGGACGGTAGTGTCGCCAACAGAGAGCAAGGTAATCCTGCGTGCTTGATCGGAAGCAGAAGCAAAATAAGATGTTAGTGCACACTTAGGGCACGTATACTATATATGTATATATACGAGGAAGAGAGGAGCATGTGCTTGTGCTCCGAGCTGAGCGTCTGCGTCGAAAGTGAATCAAAGTGAATCGATCGACATTTGGGGGAGGAGGAGGAGCTGCTGGGAAAACAGATGTCTCATTATCTGCAGAGGACACCGCAACGCGTTGGGAGTGTGTCGGCCCCGTAGTCGGGAAAGGTATGGATTTCCTGAAACGGTGAAGCTCTTGGTAAGGGGGGGCAGGGGATCGCAGAGATACCCCAAGACAAAAGCTAAACTTCCAACGCGTAGGGACAATTTAGCAAGGAACATGTGTTATTTGTAAGTAAAATCACGTGTGACAGGAGTTTGTGCTGGCGTGTACTGAATTTGACGCGAATACTCAGAACGTTGAGGACACTTCTACTGACGTAACAGGGAAGCAAGGATGTAATAATGTGTGAAAAACACTGTGTGCGCGCTTCCTTCCCCCTGGAAGATGCGACGCTTGGAAACAGTTTATGTTCACAGGAAGAAGACTCAGCATCTTTCCTCGGAAAGCAATTGTTTTCCATTACCGCTTCATTTTTGATGCTTTCTCAAAAGCTCGCTACGTCTCTTCCTTCCCCTTTTTCTTGTTGAGTGTCAAGGGCGCAGAAAAAAGAGCGTGCAAGGAAGGACAAATTAAAACCTTCATAAGCTCAAATCGTTAATACACACGTAGCTCCACTTCAAGCTGCACAAATGGTATGAATAACGATGCCAAGCACATCAGCATGTCCCCCTGATCAGCCGTAATGCAAGAAAGGCGAGATTCGTCCAAGCCGAACGACATCAGAAACCAGATCTGAACAGACACGGCAAATATGTCCATGTCTGATTCCAGAAACGGAAGCCAGAACTAGGAAAACAACGTAAAAGACAATTCTGACTCACCGCCAAGGTACCTCGTAAAGAAAGTGTTTACTATCTCCCCACTTCGTTGTATCTTCTGTGTCTCCGTGCTCCGCGTTAATACGACTCCTCAGTTTGCCACGCGCATGTATATCCGCGTGTGCGCTGGTTTCTCCAGCTGATGACGTATACACGCAGGTTCGATCCAATTTGTCCAACGTGGCTGTTCAGCTCCAACAGGAGTCTGTTAATGTGTAACACACACGTACTTGAGGTGGCTCCCACGCAAACTCATGAAGACGAAGGTACCGCGTGGTGGATATAATATGTGCTGTCCACCAGTTCGATAATTCCACCGTACACCTGTGGAACTACGGCGTCACCCACGAATGAACCGTTCTGACTCTGAGACGCAGGACGGCATATGACGTGAATGTTTTCTTCACAAATATATATATATATACATACAATGCCGTTTTTGACGTAAGTATTTCTGACATCGTCGGCTTGACCTGATACAAGCGCACGTCGCAACAGTCAGAGCCAAAGACCCTTCACGAGTAATTGCTTACGGTCCCGCAGAAAGCGCTGCACAGACTACTGAATCAACTTCTGTCGTCGGCTGCAAGCGCAGAAGCGCTTGCGCCGGGAGAGAGAAGTACACGAGTAGAGAATACGACAGTAGACGGCCTGTATTTTGTTGCTTTAGCCATGTTGTCGACCCCTAGACAAGCAGAAATATATGCGGACAAGCGTGATCTACACGAGCATATTCAAGGATGCGCGAGCCGGATCGGATCTCATATCAGTTTTGGTGGCGCACTCTTGTCAAAATCAGCTGACCACTGGGTACTGAAGATCACTATAGGAAGGCTTGGTTTTGTTTAATGCCAGCTAGGATCTAAGCCACCACTTGAGTGGAATGTTTCGTTGGCGTAGGGCGTGAGGCTTGGATAGCGTAGCTCCTGATCAAGTGTTTTGGGGTTTTGAACGTGTGGACCACCGAAGGTCGTTAGGAGGGAACGTAGCGTCATCAGACCGACGCATGTGTTTGTTACCGTCACCTGCTGCACCACTAAATCAAAGATTACCCCCAGAAATTGTACACGTCCTCCTCTCAACAGCTTCTCAGGCAGACTAGTGTTGATTTCACCTTACGGCACTTCTTCCTGGTATGTTGCTACGACAAACGCACGGCTCACGCACCTGGAGCACGTTGGTGGGGTCACGCTGCAACGGATGATGACTGTTAACCGCGAGACGCGTTTGCGACCAGAACTGTAGATCTACCAGTGCGTGAAGGCCTCTACTATTTTGTCGGAAATAAGATACGTTTTGCCTCCGAACCCACACCACATTACAGCTCTGCGCATCGTGGAGACTAGTTTTTCTACGAAAGGCATGCACGACCTGAAGCTTCCGCAGTCGATCGCAATGGAACGCTCAACGCGACTTGGACCTGGAACCGGAAAGGTAAGGTTGGTGACTCGCCTAACCTGGAATTAGTGGCAGTTGTTCTTCTGTTTGGTCTCTGGGTACTAACACCGTAGATCATGCGAGCGTACAAGAGGCGCGTCATGGGCTTCGCTGGACACTCTGGACTCGCTAAAATGCGTTCCTCGGGGAGACACCAATATATTAACTGCGGTGAGAAGACGTTCGCAGGTAACGGGATAGTGGTGTGTGTATATAACTCTATACATTTGCTTAGCACGTCTGAATCGGTGACGTTCCAAAATTGGGGCCTACTCAAACTAATACCGTCACACACCGCAGATTCAATGAAGTACGGTACTTCTTGCTGCTGAATGTGAGCTTTAGTGTTGTTAAGTGAGAAATGTTGCGCTCAAGAACAAATTTAAAACAGCTAAAGGCCGGCAATTCATCTAACGACCGACTGTGCCTTGAGCTCTTAGACTGGGAGAGACGAAGAACACGATTCAGCAACGTAAAACAGCGTTGTGGCTGCATGTAATCAGCGTAGCCTGCAAGGGATTGATAGGACTCAACCGCGGACTGCCACTTGCGCGTGGTGAAGCTGTGTTAACAGCGCGATCAAAAGCGTGTCATCCTTTTCCAAGCGTGAGTACCCAAAGATCCACCATGCGTACCAGCACACATACGAACACCACCAAATGGCAAGCGAGCGTGGCTGGACAGAGTACGGGAAAGCCCAGAAATGGTCAGCGCATGTATCAGCAAGAAAGTGCTAGGCAGGGACACTGATATCTATGCGATGACGACCTTCAATATCCAGCAGATGGTACCTTTCTTCACTTGTACTGACATCCACACACGCACACACAGAAACACTTACATGCCGCAGCAGCTGCGTATCAAACTGTTCCGTCGTATATTGCAGCGTCCACGGTCAACCACACGTCCACGAAAGCGATGCTGAGTCCACAGCACTAGTGAGCCATGGCTGGCGCGAGGGCCCTCAGTAAATAAGTGGCCATAGCCTCGGCAGCAGAGTAGTCACCAAGCACGTATACACCCACACTCGAATCTCAAGAGGGAAATGTGTAAAATACGCCCTCTGCGGGTTACAGCTGCACGACGTGTACGCAGCCAACCGTTTGCCTGTAATCTTGTGGATCACAGTCCATAGCCAAAAGTGTAAAGTTGTCCCTATGCGGCTTACAGCTGCATGATGTGCACGCAATCAACCGTCTGCTTGCAATCTGCGATTCACGTTCCATAGTGTCTAGAGGCAGCTACCAAAAAGACGCCTCACGAGAGTCGACTCCTCGGGCCCGCACACCCGCAATCCTCGTGGCGGTCGGTGTGCACGCAGCGTATTTCCATGGGATAGCCAAAAGCCAGTCTGTCAGCCGATGGAAGACCAAAACATCACGTGCCCAAGTGTGAAAGCTCTGGTAGCTGAACGGGGTGGGGTGTAGGCCCACAGAGGCAGCTTGGGCCGCAGTGGGTTCCCGGTCGCGCGAGTAACCTCGGCAGCCGACGGTACGTCGCCGCACAACAGAAGACGATTTGTTCCGCTTCCCCGATGCGAGCGTCGACGTATTGCGGTCATCAAGGAATAAACCGATTGCAGTCGTCGTGAGGCGTGTGAAGTTTTGCTGTCCGTTCTCGGTCCTGTGATTAACTGCCGGTCGCCCTCTCCGTCCTTTGCGTAACCGACCGCCCCCCATCACCGATCCGAGTAACGATCCCTCCCGCTCGCCACGCTCCGTCAAATGGTGTCGCGCTCCTCCTGATTCCAAGGTTTGCCTGCATGTTGAGTAGCCATCTACATCGTAGTGTTTCCCTGTACGTCGAGCATCCCGATGTACACCGGACTACATACAGTAACTACATTTAAGTAAAGCCACTCTCGGAGGGCGAACGGCGCTGGGAGCCCGATGTTGGATGGCCGACTTCTCGTTACCGGAGAGTCACCTTGAAACGCATTCAGCGTCATTGACGCAAGCCGCACTTTTCTGAAACACTGCGGCGCGACGCCAAATTAAATCATTGCACTTGATAGGAGCGAAAGAACGCGTGATTCGGCCTTACGCCGCCGTCGACTTCTCGCTCGGTGAAGTCGAAACTGACACAGCAGCACGAATAAGACTGGCCAGTGAAGCATTCATTAAGTGTGGTGAAGGACCCAAGGGTTCCTTTCTTTGTTTTCGTGTGAATACCAGCGTGAGCGGAACACCAAAAGGATGCTTTATGCATTTTCTAGACCGTCTACAGTGTAGTCTGTAGACCGTTTCGCTTTGCGTCCTGTGTTTGTAATCTCTGAAACAGGGGGGCTACTCGCACCGTAGCACTCACTGCGCACCGTGTGACAGGTCGCTTTCTACCAACAAATTGAAGCGCTCACATTATCATATAGTTCACGTAAGAAGTCTCGAGTCCCCCATTCGGGCCAGCCGACGCGGAGGCTCGCGCTGCAGCAGTGTCCGGCTAGTGATCGCATGGCTGAAGACGGTGCACCATCTCACGTTAGACCGTAGGCAAGAGTGCCTCTACGTGGCAGTGGTGCGATTTGACGGGAGTAGGTCTGAATGACATTTTCCTTGAGGATGTCCCCCTGCGGGGGCGACACAGAGTATTCTAAGCTGACACCTGCGGAATTCACTTTAGAACCCTCAGTAAGGCGAAAGGCAACAGAGACGTCGGCGGCTTTGCTGGCAGCACCGAAGCGAGGGTCACGTCGTGACAGAAGTACGCACGGCGGGCATCGTGATTTGAAACGTTTCTTTCCTTTGTCCTATGTGTTCGTTTTACAAGTGGTTGGCCAGCTTGTAGTACTTGCTCTAATCAAACAATCTTTCAAGGAGTACGTGAGGTGTGTATCACGCTTTGATAATTGGAGTACAACCAGAAGAACTTCTAACGTCTCACGAAGACTGGGAGCTTTTCCGGGCGGCCTCAGAGAGGCCGTCGCACAAGATACGCAGGCGGCGCAAAAAAGTCGTGAGCAGATATGTCGAGAGCTTGCGATAGAGCGTACGAGTCTGAAATCAGAAGGGCTTCCAAAGAGAGTTACTATTGCCCTACTCCCCCGTGAAGACGAGTCTCTCTCTGCAAAAGCTTCAGAGAAGGTCGAATACAAAGCCAGGTTGCTTCGGACGGCAAAAAGCGACATCGTGGGAGCGAAATGGGAAACGCAGCATAAGATTCTATACACTGTTGTGGCTGCTGTCTCACTTGTGGTAATCGCTGTCGTGGCTGTCGGGTTTCACGCGGACGACAAGATGGATCCGGTCCCACTGCCATTACGCGTGATAGAAAATGTCCTTTATGCATCATTGTCGTTCGTGTCTGTCGTTGCTGTCGGGCTGTGCATCTGGCTGTCCATGCACCGTGAACGTGAACCAGCTCGCAGAGCATTGCTGCCCACGTCTGTTATTGAGCAAAGTTCTGTTTAGACTACGAACTCCCCAACGAGGGAAGAAACAGACCCGGTGCCCTCGCGTGGTGCCGGATGAAGACTGTCAATTGACAAAAATATCCGGGCATCTTTATGAAGAACGGACTTCAAGAACCAAGAAACACAACTCGCACCCTCGCCTGACGCCAGAGGAGCAACCCCCAAGCCTTTTGTACAAAGGACGGAGCCCCATGAAAGTGAAGAAACAGAGCGTGTACCATGTCCTGGCGCCAGAGACACAGCGGATACAGATGTCCACCCGAAAGTTCGTAATGGAAGAAGTCGGCGGCGCCGTTACTTCCTCAGAGGCGGTCGCCAAGGAGCTGCGGCACAAGGTTGTTTTTTTGCCGACTCCGCTGGACGCGTCGTTTTGGAGGAAGGACATTTTTTCAGGGAAAAAACCTCAGGTCTCAATGATAATGTGCAGAAAACCACTCTGTGAAGATCTCGTGGTAAGCGCTAGAGTGGAATAGCTCGAATCGCGGTTTGCGCGAGACATCTGTACCATTTTCCTGCTAGGAACCAAACTTCTTTTGCACGTTAGAAGGCGCGGGTGGGTTCAGTGGTCCTTACGTCTCCATACGTGTAACTGCTTGGTGTCAACACTAGAACGCACGCGCACGTAGGCGTTTCGTTTTGCATTGTTCCAACAAGTGTGTCAGCACAGCGCTGCATGTCAAGATGCTAGACTGGGGGGCATGAACGCGGACTGTGGCGGGCAGGTGACCGGCTGCTTGCTTAACGGCGCTGCCTTGAAGGCAACACTGAGATTGCTTCTCGGGCGTCAAGCTCGGCTTCTGGCTGATGCGCTCTATGCGAATTTACCGCGGCTGCTGCGTACATTTAAGTGTTTGTTGCGTGTAGACGTTCAGATCACGAGGTGCTGTTACGTGCGACGCACGTGTGTGCATCCAGGGGCAAATGTGTACAGAAACCTGTACCACTGTAGACAGCCTAGGCCGTGTGTGAACCCTACCGCAGTCCATTACTCACGTGTTCTCCAGTTGTCGCATAGTTCATCCGAGCGTGACTGATCTGAGCGCTCGTCCTGTGTACGTTTATACAATGTGCAGGGAGGTAGGTGGCCCGCGAAGGGAAGCGACGTCTGCGTTGAGAACTCGGCAGACTGCACTTTTAAAGGAGCAAAACGGATCGTATGCCCACGCACAGGCAGCACGTAAACATCGATAAACAGTCTCGGCCTATCTGTTGACACACATCTGTGTCGTACGTCAGCCTTCGTATGAATCAGCAAACATGTAGAGTACGAATTCTTACTAGAGTCCTGTTTAGGACGCTTCAGATGCGTCGTACACACTCGCAGAGAGCTACGCTCAGAATGGAAACCAAGGTTGGTAGTCTGCGGTCGTTAGGCGACTAGTGGCGAGTAGTCCTTTCAAGTCCTGACCGTGTGAGAGTTCCGTTGTGTAACTCCTGCTGTCGAGAATACCACATGCTTTGGGGCTTCGCGCCGCCTGAAGTGGTCTCTGAGGCTCCATGGCTGACTGGTTAGCGGCCACGCAAGAATTAAGTGAGCGCCTTACTCTGAACAACTCGATGCACGCTATGCGGCTCTGCTAGGATGCGGTTTTCCATTAGAAACACGTGCTAACAGCACTTAAAATATGCGGCAACAGCGTGAGTCCTTTCATCTAGCGTCGTGACGATCTTGACAACGTGTGTACGCGTGATTGAATTCATCTGTGAAAAGCGTTTTCAGTTCGCGATGAAAGTGTACATTCCGTACGTACTGCATGCATCAGGAGTTGACGAAACTGTCTGTGTGTGATATGCGGTCACAACTATATTGCAAGAAATTGTCCGCGTATCACGAAAAGGTACTACGTGCGTGACCTTTGAGATATTGTTGCACCGTTAGCAATACTGTGTGCGCACCTATGTGCTTATACGCACTAACATATTGAGCTTTGTGCTTGTGGAATGCCGAAAAATGTAGGCTTTCTTCTGTTGCTTTCTGTGACGAAACGGTGACACGCAGTTTCACTAAGCTTCATGCGTTCTGTGTGGCTACGGTAAGGCAACTCCAGCAACTGCGCCTTTCAGCCTATTCCAGAACGCAAATGTGTGCGTTTCCCTGTGTGTGCGTCATCTCCGTATCGGCGTCCGTAGAATATTGTGTCCCTTCGATGCTGCCAGTTGGTGTGAACAGGTTTTTGATGTTCAAATCCTCTGTATGTGGCGCACAGCCCTTGACTTGACTCCCCACCCTGGCTGCGTTTTCCGTTGTGGCGACTTTGTCGAAGGTAGACACGATTCGTAAACCGAGGCACAGACTCCCAAGAGTACACCTAGCATCAGCAAGACTGTAGAGTACCAGAACTGTTGGTTACTTTGGACCAAGGGCCTTTCAGGCGCCACTATTACCACTACGTAGGTCTATATGTATATTCGCGGGTTTGAGCACTTGTGACAACACATCTTGAGTCCACGAAATCTTGAAATTGTTCTTCAGGGCAGGTGGGATGCAAGGTACACATAGTCCATACCGACGCCCTGTACTTCCAGGGATTCGAGAGGATCCAGCTCCAGTAGATTCCTTAGAGCGACGAAGACGCAATTACTTGTGAACTTTTCCAGTCTGTTGTCAAATTGAGAAGTCCGCAGAGCGCATGTGTGTGTACGCCGCCTCATTTTAGAAACTTTACCCAGGATTTTACTGTGCACTGTATATGCGGCCGATTTTCCGAACGTGATGCTATCGGGCATATCGGTTTAGTTTGGTTGCTGTGCCGTCAAAATCAATGCAGACGTGCGACTACCCGAGAAGAGTGAGGATCCCCTTCCCAGTGGGAAGGGTGCCTACCTGGTTCTCGCCGTAGATTGATTCCTTCTGAAAGCACTACACGCTGCTAATTGGTGTCCGCTCCAGCGAAAGCGTGGAGGAGGTAGAGGAGAAGTGGCGCTCATCGGGCTAACCGAGGCGTTCCACCCAGCCTTCAGCTGCCATTTGTCGTTGTGTGTCATCACTGGTGATGCAACTCCTGTTGGTGCTGTTGGTGTGACTGACAGGACAGAGAGCGGTGTTGCTCCGGCAATGGGGATGATTCACGTTCAGGTGTGATCAGCCCTGGTTCCTTTTTCAAACGCGACCAGCCGTGGTGGTCCATGTTACCATTTTGCCGGGAAATCGCCGGCAGTAACCGGCTCGCTCCTCCCAAGAGCTTAATATTTAGGGGAGAACGCAACTGTAACGCCGCCACTTAATGGCAGCCTCTTCGAAGGCGATTTTTTTTTGGCAGCAACGTGCCCTGTTCGTAAGGTATGTTTCTGGCAGCCTCGGCAAGGGTCTGTCAAGTTACACAATTTAAAGTGCTGTTCCGCTGTAATCTTTTGTGGAGTGCTATTGCAGCTGCAGGAGAACGCAGCTCCGTGCACAAGACACTTGTCTGCAGAAGGGGTATTGAGCCAGTACCTGCAGGGCCGTGAAATATTAACACCGACTTTTCCCAGGTAGATCGTGCGTTTGTGTTCCCATCATCTAGCGTGTGCTTGTGTGACGTCGCCGCGAACTTACATCGGATCCGTCACAAGGGGAGTGTCTTTTTTCAGTACGCTTTGAACACCACTTCCGTTCTGATGCGCAGAGATACTACAGTTAATTCGAATTACGGAGGCGCGGAGCCTCTACGGTACGTCTTCTTCGTAAGAGTATTGCCAGGTGTGAAAGTTCGATTTGTCGGCTTTGAACTAATAATTTTTGTGCACCTACCAGAAATACGTCCAGCTGCGGTTCCCTCGTACACACGTACTTCAAATACGTGGCGAACTCACCAAGTGAGCAACTGCTGCCCGAGGTTGAGACAGTCGGAAGTCCGCGTTAATGTGGTCCACATGTTAATGTGCTCAACAGTATTTTCTCGTTGCCGCCTCGTGTGTACACATCGATACGTGCCTGAATGAATGGATTCACGCACACATGAACGCTCAACGTTTCTATGTGGTTTTAGTGGTTTCCCCACTATCGTAAAAGTGGCCAGACAATTTTGAAGCGGTCTGTGAATGCACTGCTTGCGCACCCGACGCGCGACCTCGTACCGGGTGCGGAGACGAGTTCAGTCTTTTAGGCAAGTCGAACGACTGATTACAAATGCCTTTTTGCCTCCCGTTGCGGCGTACTTGCGTCGTGGCGCGGACAGTCATATTCTTCAACCCTCCAGATACAAAGAGTTACTCGCCGTGATGGATCTGCACGCTGTTGCAGCTGCGCACTTGTGTGCTCAGCAAGAGAGGAAGAGGATTAGTAGGAACGACTTAAATCGCAAGGAGAGTGATCTGACCGGCACGACAATGATGCAGCGTGGTGCCGCCCTGAGTGGGCATTACACTCAGGGGAGGGCAGCGTCGCAGTATACTCTCGGCGACAAGTGTAGCTCGTTTGCAACGACAGAAGGAAGGAAGGCCGCCGCTCGTCCTAGAAAACCGCAATAACACTCCGGAGGTACATACGTACGTTACACGTGTATGTATAGAGGGAGGGAAACAGAACAACTTACGCAAATAAATTTACGCACACGTACAGTTGTGCGTCAATCCAGGCTGAATGCGTCCGCGTACACACGGCCCCGTTCTTCGCGCTCGTATCTAGGTACCCCTTCACTGTCACACTCACGCCGCAGCGCCGTTGTGTACCTCTATGCTGGTGCGAGTAAATCTGCTACACAGCGAGTGTAAAAGCTTGACATACATGTCTGGTCTGGATACGCATGTACAGGTATGCGCGTAGATGCTCTGCGAGGCTTACTTAGAGCAACGGGCACGCTTCTGCTTCCAACGTGGTGGTCGCAGCAGCTCGACTTATCATTTTATCCGAGATTCACATCCGTCCTGACTCGTGCAACAGCACGGCTATTCATGCCAGCCGTCTTACGTGAGTGGCAGCCCATTAATCCACGTTTACGTCTGTGTGAATACACGTACGCAGCGGAGGTGTAGCGTCTCGCGCTTCTGTCTGCATCTGTGACTATCAACGCACACGATTGACCGTGTCTCGCAGTCCGACAATCTAGGTGCCCGTCCGGGTCAAAAATGCGCCAGTGCCAAACCACGTGCTACCGCACCATGGTGTGAACCTGCGTCTGTGCGTGTTCATTCATTGTGGCGTACCTGTAGTGGCTCCGTCTTGTTTAAATGCATCACCGCAAAATTAGGTGGTACTGCACGACTATGTGTATTTACTCCTGCGCAAGTACACCTCTTCCAAGTACATGTGGCTGCACTGCTCCATCTCTATGCACAGACACTACAGCATGTGTTCCAGTTCCAGTAGGTACTTCTGCGTCTGTGCCGGTACGTCTACTACAGAAAATACGTATAAGGTCCGTTGTACTTGAATGCGCCAGTACGAAAGTATTCAATGCATCACGGCCATGTACACTTTCGTCTGCGCAAGTGTACAAATTTTGGAGTAGACGTAGCAGCTCCATGATATGCGTCGACACTGGAAGTCCAGGTCGCGCAGTCGTTTATGTGGCGGCTTTTTTTTTCTGTCAGTCCGCATTTACGTCAGAGTGTAGCAGGTTGGTTGTATCAGCGTCTCACTGACTAACGTGTACTACGATAAGACAGCAGATCGCGCTCATGCCCTGGTATACGCCTGTATGGATACGATTTTGTTACGGCCCGCGGGGGAGGTCGCTTTGTTTATCTTTGCCAGTGTGCGCGCACGGATGCTATGCTGCCTAGTCCTTCCCGTAATTAACATCTCCCTGACGAGAACCTACATCCACTATAGTGTGTGTAACAGCTGTTTACACCGTATATACTACGTCCTTATCGAGTCTAGCAGCCGATCACTACCCGGCTATCTGCGTGACCACCTTGACGTTTTTAGCATACGGTCATTCGCCGTAGCAAGCTTCACAGAAGAACAATTCTACTACTGGTATCTACGATCTGCGGCGCTCCATTTTAGACTGGTAGCGCACAACCACTGCTTTTTCTGCTGCCGCTAGCACTGGTGCTGCTGTCCGGCTGAGGCGCGTGCATACAGTGCAGCTGCCGCCTTCGTTCACGCAGCAAAGCGTCCAGCATTTGAAATAAAGCACTTTTGAACACGCCCTTTGTCGTCTTGAAGAAAGAAGAAAGGCGTAGCCCCTGCTGCATTTCCCCTGTCGCCTCCGATTCTACGTGCTGCATCGATGATAACTGCTCTAGACGCTGCTGGTGGGGCGACAGCCTGTGCAGTTCCTCTGCTTGCCCCAGCTGCCGCTGCCGCTGCTGCTGCTGCACCTCCGCCAGCTCCTGGGATTGCAAGTGAGGCTGCTGCGCTGTCACGTCTTGTTGTTCGCGTTGCTGTGACTGCGGCTCCGAAGGCCCCTCCTTTACAGCCTGCTGGTGTTGCTGCGGGACACTGTGCTGCTGCCCTACAGTCGCTTGTTGCTGCTGCTGGATATCTACACGCTTTCGAAGATCCTGTAGATGTGGCTGCGATCTGCTCACAACACACAATCTCTTTACGTCCTGTGCGAGTATTGTCTCCGTAGGGTGTAGAGGCTGATGTTCATGTGCATGCAGACGCTTGTTGCCGTTCACCAGCAGCGTCGGGTTCCTGTACGCCTCTGCTTCATATTCGTACGCCTGCAGAATCATCTCGAACTTGTCGATGTCAAACACGAATTTTGCCTCTGCTGTCTCCCCTGAGGCAAAGCCGTAAACACACGCACACAGCAGGCAGGGTAGCGAGTCACTGGAGGTGTACGCGGATCAGGGAGTAGACACAGAGGACGCACATTGATAAACGAAAAAAACCAGCCGTAAGGAGATGGAGGGACAGCTTATCGAAGGCTGAAGGGAGACATGTTACTGGCAGTGTACAGGCTCAGTGGATAAACAAGGAGAACAGGATGGTGCACGAACACGAGAAGAAGTGCAAGGAGACAGACACACAGTCAATCTCGTCATAGTGATATGCAAGAGATCTAAAAAACCATAGCTCTCTTACGGAAACAAGGGATGCGCCACCAGAGGAAGCAGTAGACGTAAAGCAGATGCGAGCCTACAGTTGCAGCAGCCCAAGGGAAGTAGCTGCAGCAGAAGCGTGCCATCGGCAGCAATTGGGCAAGGGAAGCAACAGCAGCAAAAGGAAGAAATGACGAATAGAGTCGCAGCCGCAGATAAGTCACACCGGCCTACGTACAGGAACAGTAGGAGCGGTAGAAGAGCCACAGTCGTTTCTGCTCCGCAACACCACAGCAGCCCGCAGCAACTGCTACTACCCACCACCAGCTGCAGCTTTGCAGAAGCAGCAGCAACAGCGCTGACACCTTTCCCAGTTCCCGCCGGATCAGACGCAGCTGCGGGGGTTCTGTGGTCGTGGCAGCAATATGTGACGTGTCACCCTCCAACTGCTTGCACGCTACACAGAAAAACTAGAGGAGGGTAGCGCCTCTCCGTAAGCAAGAGTGTCACGTAAGAGGACGACATCGTGTTGCACAGGTATTCCGCTCTACGCTGATGTAGACGTGTATGTAGATGCACGTAAGCAGCTGTAATGTATGTATGTTTGTGGGGTCGCAATGCAGGTAGACGTGCCAGGAACCGCACATACTCAGACTCTACACCCGATGTGTGGAAAAAGCGCCAGAAGGTGGCCGTCAGAAGTACAGGCAACAACAGGAGGAGACTCCTTTATTCAGGTGGCAGCATGCAGTCTGTGCCAGCGAAGAAGACACTGCGATCCTTACCAGCCTCGTACTCCTCCCACAAGGACAAGATCTCGGCGGCTGTTCCTTTCACATCTCGCCTGCTGCTGCTACTGTCGCTAGTCGTGTCAGTGCTGCCCCCGGTGACGCCAGTGTTGTCAAGCGTGTTGCTGCTGCCACTGCGGCACGCGCGACTGCTGTCCCGTTCGCTGCTGCGGCAACAAGCTTCACCACCCGCCCCCCCGCTGGTAACTTGGGTCCCGCTGCGATTATTGTTGTCTCCGGAGTCAGTCGCTGCGCTGCTGCTGCTGCTGCTCGTGCACGCCTGGACTCTGTTGCCGGCGTCTTCACCGCTGCTGCTGCTGTGGCTTGCGGTCAAACTGCTCGAGGAGACGCATTGAGGGCAACGCCGTGCGGCATCCGGAGGAATAGCACCAGCAGTAGGCAGCAGCGCACACATCTGCTTAATAGCCTCGCTTTCTCTTCGCCTTTTCTCTGTGGGCGTAACCGGGCAGCACGGGGTTATATCTCCGACAAGTGCCTCTGCCAAATCATGCACCAGCGCCATCTTCACGCACCTGCAACAGCAGCCTCAAGAGAAACACTTGCGGCATTACTAGAAACAGCAGTAGTCGCGTACGAAGCAGCAACGGCAGCATTGTCAAAGGCAGCAGATGAAATCCTCCCGTAAAGGGTTGCATATTGCTGCCACGCAGACAGCACTACCTCCGCTGCGCAGCACTACGAGAAGCAGCAGAATGAGCAACAGCCGCAGGAGTCACCACATGTTGCTGCACGTACACACAACATCAGCAGCTGCAGCCTCAGGGGGAGCACCCTACGGAGCACCAGCTGCAGAAGCGGTGCTGCTACGTATAAGGCAACAGCAGCTGCTACAACAGTGCGAGGTGTAGCAGAGCGAGGAGCATCCGCAGGGGCTACGTACTGCTGTTCTCTTTGCATCCTATCGAATGCTGCTCGCAGGAATAGGATGGTCTCATAGTAGAAGCACCCGCCGCGCCTGCAGGGGACGGGGGATCAGGGGAACGCGTGGTAGAAGCAGCGACAACACCAACAGCAGCGCCGCGGACAAGCGCACAGTGACAGTAAGAGGGCGCACAGCAGCAGCTGCACGAGATTCTCCTCACTGCCACGTGCGTTACTGACAAGAGAGAGCTTGAGCCACCTTTTCTTCTATCCAGATGTAGTTACATCCCTCTGCATGTCGAGGGAGCCTGAGTAAAATAAAAAATGCGAGAAATGCGTGCGTAGGCGTGTGAAGGCGTGAGGCAAGGTGTTCCTTACTTATTTCTGTCGAGCTTCCCCTCGGCAATGAGCTCTGCAGATTGCTTGTCAGAGCCTATTAGCATCGCACAGATCGCAGCGCGGAAAGAGTGTTCAGCGACAGTTTCGACCCTGTGCCGCTGGATGCCGCTACGCAGCCACCCCGTGCGCTTTAAGTACTTCAGCTGTCCCACAAGCAGCAGGAAATCGAGCAGTGAGCAACAGCAGTCACCTTTAGTAGGGGCGCACGAGACAGCCGCTGCACGGTCACAAGCAAAAGCAGTAGCAGAGGCAGCAGGAGAAGTCGCCTCACAATCCGCAGCGCACGGGAGAGGAGCAGCAGGAACAGCACCAGGACCGGGCGATGCCGCGGGATCGGCAGCAGAAGCAGCAGCACCAGCAACCGAAGAGGCCGCCGAGTGAGAAGGAACGGCGACGGTGGGGGGACCCAGAGGGGCCGCGCAGAAAGAAACAGCAACAGGCTGCGATGCAGCAGGTGCACCGACTCCTTCTTGACCACCACAGCGAGCAACAGGGTCGACACGACTGCCAGCCGCAGTAGCACGAGCAGGAGGAGGAAGTGCAGGGGAGGGAACAGCGGCAACAGAGAAATGTGAGGCAGCAATCCCGGAAGCAGGGTGCGCAGGAGCGCCCCGAAGGGTCTCGGTCGCCGGTGTGGCGTCGCTGCTTCGCTCGTTTGAGAGACTCATTGCGCTGCTGCCGAGAAGAGGGACACGGCTGACGAAAGTGTGGAATATATACTTCACCGCGTCCACCGCGAACACGGCGGCGAGGTATATACCTACGCGAACACTGGAAGTAGTAGCGGCAGCAGTAGCGCTGTTGGCGGCCTCAATAACCGCAGCTGCAGCCACAGAGCAACACTATCAGCAGCAGTAGCTGTAGCCGCAACAGGAGAAACGCAAGGGCAGGAGAGTGACAGAAGCATCATCAGCTGCAGCATGTCACTTGTAGAGCGAGCTGCAGTTGCAATGAAAGTGATTCCTCCACGAGCGGGCCGTCGTAGAAGTATCGCACTCACAGGAGATCCTCCACTAGCAGCACCGTACAATGAAATCGTGGGATAGCGGCCGGTAAATGTGTCGTAAGTAGAATATGAAGAAGGCGGGACTGAACAACCCGAACTACTTGAGGAGGAAGTAGAAACCCACCGCCGCGCTCATCGTTTCGTACCGCGGAACGATCTACGCGGGATAGGGAGTAGTACGGGAAAAAACCAGCTCTTACGTCTATTACTAGTAATACGGTACATGTTAAAAGACATGCACATAGACGCATGTATTTGTTCTCAATGACTGTCCACTGTAGAAACCGCAGCGGAGAAACTAACCGGAGCATTACGCGGATGGGTGCCAAACTCGCATGCGGATCCGACGGATGCGACCCTTCCCATAAATATCAACAACAGCATAGCATCAGCCGTCCGTGCGTTACCGGGAGTAATGTATACGTGTAGGGAGGGAAGCAAATAAGTTTATAAGGACAAACATCCGCATCTACATATATTTCTACATACACATGCATTCACACATGCGCATACAAATTGCACACACGTGCCTATCAACAAGCGGTGACAACCTCAACATTCGTGTGCCTGTAAAATATGAATGCGCATCTGGGCCTCTGCGTCAACAAACGAGGTACAGTCCGGTTGAGATAGTGCGCTTCTGTCTCCACATGGGACGCTCACACGTGTACCTGACCTTGAAAGTCGGGTAGTGACTTGTATATGTACATTCGCATACACTGACATGCATATACGCCAAGGTAGTAGGAGGAGGATGAGGAGGAGGATGATGAGGACGTGCAGTAGTAGTAGTAGTAGTGTCTGAAGTATTAGTACCCCGAGTGTGTAATTAGTGAAGGAGGAGTAGAGGTCTTCGTAAGTTTAGTTGAAAACGTCGCTGGTAGGGTATTAGAAAGTATAGTCAAAAGTAGTGGTGGTATTGAAAATAAAGATAGTAGTAGAAAGGTCACCTACCTCAACTGTACGAGTACGCGTAATAGAAGCAGCAGCCTATCCGTAGCACCAGCCGCTGCGGCAATTCTATAATTAGGATTGAAGACACAACTCGCAGTCGTAATACTAGGTATCACAGAGATGACAGGAGTACCAGCAAAAAAGGTGGATACTTTCATTCCATTCGTGATGTTAGTTATAAAAGTGGGGTTAGCACACTTCTTACTATTCTTGCTAGCTGCGGAACAGAAACATAGTAAGTACTAGCTGTAGCAGCAATAGAAGTGATGGTTGTAGTAGTAGTTGTAGAAGTTCTAGTAGTAGTGGTAGTTGTAGTAGTAAGCAAAAAGGAGTACTTGTTGTTGTAGTAGAAGCAATACTACTAGCAGTCCTAGTAGTAGTTGTGGTCGTAAATAGTAGTGGTAGTAGTAGATGGACCTCTGCCCACACACCATTCTCAACTGCCTGCCGTACGTCTGACTCTAGCGGGTGAAAGTCACTGTTCAAAGATTTCCACTTCTGTGTGGAACGGCTGTGTTGTGGAGCTCAATTGAATATCTAGCAAACCACCGTACAGAGACGTTGTTCGTTTAAAGACATGGCTCTCAGATGTGTGAGAAACAATGTTTTCGACACATGAAATGTCTTGCGCGGACGCAAACTTCTGCTCAGTACTCACCTCCCACGTGACCACGAGGTGCTAACAGGGATGCACGGTGAAATAGGTATAGAGGTAGAGACCGTATGTGTGCAGTCTTGACAACAGCTTTCCACGTGCACGTGGAGAAAGAATGTGTTCGACATTTGCAGTGCCCCACATGGACGCAAACTTCTGCTCAGTACTCACCTCCCACGTAACCATGAGGCGCTAACAGAGATGCACGGAGAAATAGATATATAGGGAGAGACCGCACGTATGCATTCTTGACAAAAGCGTCCCATACGGACGTGCACTCTGGTTGACCTGTTGTGACCAGAAGAGCTGCGCGAAAACAATATGTAGGGACATGACAATATATTAGCTGGTACTGGCCAGATTAGCGGCGTGATATTGATCGCACCCGACTAACCGTCTCACGGAAAATAGCACTTCTCCTGCAAAAGAAAAATCCCGCGTGCACTAACGCATTGGGACACACAAGTGGAGATAAGTGCGTGGGTATTCGTGTACACCTGAAGCAAAGTGTTCAGCTGCACACTTCCATATCTAGATAGGCAAGCCCTTCTGTACCTGTCGTGGACGCCGGTATGTAGTCGCCCGTTTACTTGTTGGTGCGGCCGTTTGATGCCACCAGATGCTGACACACTGCGCCAAGCCATTACACGCAGAGTCGTGCCTCTGCACTTGAATTTTCACTGCGTTCAAGCGGAACGCGCTCTGAGTATCTACATTTCCAATAGATTAAGCGCGAGAAAATCTACAGCTATGAGTTCATCTGCAGTTATTCACTCAGTTGCCTTACGAGTAAAACACGAACTGCTACAGATCACACTCTCTACAAGCAGGTAATCACCTGCAGAGATGTGTATGCGCAGGTCTCTCCCTGTGGCTGCTGCAAGTACGGAACCGTAACTCCACCGCCTTCCACCCTGCACGCAACTGTATGCGTAGTCGTGCTCCCGAGCTCTGCACAACTGCGACGTGAGGGCATACGTAGGTTTTACCTCGCAACTGCAAAAAAGTAGAGCACGCTAAGAAAGTGAATCGTTTCTAAGACGTACCGATGTAAACATATATGGGTTCATGCCGTCGCACAAAGGCGTATGTTTGGATGTGCATTAGTACCTTACTGAATATTGATGTGTACGGCTAGACCGGTTGTCTGAATGAAAAGGCGCCTCAGTACCTTGTTAACCGTAGGCGCCAGTAGTTTACCGCCATGCACGGTGTCTATACAAGTAACTTGTGGTCCACGCATTCTAAAGGAACGTGCATAATGCAGCTGTGATGTAGTCGACGTTTTGTATTGTATGGGATTCCGCACTAAGCCGTATTTGTTACGACGCAGGACGACAGAGGAACGATTTTATTGAAGGTCAAGTCTGGAATTTGAACAGCGGGGCACGCACACTTGTTGGCTGACGCACTAACGCTGTGGGTAGGCCCTCATGTCACATCCACGGAAACCTCTTTCAGGGCGGGCGCCTGCGCAAGAGTCAACGTGTACGCTCAAGTGTGTCCATGTCTATGTACAGCCCATCCGAGTGATATAAGAAGAAAGATCCGGGATTTCTGTTGTGTGTGCACGCAAGGCACGATTGTACACACGGTAATCACACACATACACACACACTTGTGTATAAACGTATGCAAAAATGGCTCTGCACACGCTACTCCGCTGCTCCTTATGCACGTTCTCTTCATGTGCACACGTGCGTAACTGGGTGAATATGCTTTACAGCAGCTGTCGCTGTAGAAACGCAGTCGTCTAGCGGGCACACTGGAGAAGCCGTTAAAGTTGTTACCAATGCTGGGGGCTCCGCAAAAAGCTTTTTGGTGTTTCTGTGTAAGTATGAGAACGTCAGTCCACCTCTTCAGTTGGTTCCCCTCTCGTCCGTGAGAGCTTTTACGCGTAAATCTTTAGCGGGTGCTTCACACGTACGAAGGGAGTCGCATGAGTACACGCGCACACACACTCGTGAACAAGAAAATATTTTTCGTATATGTGAGCAGCAGTTCATCCATTCTTCTATGCAAGGCAGCAAAACTTTCTCCTCTCTCCACATTTCAGTCGACTGGATAGACGCAGGAATCCCGAGCCTGCGAGGCTTAGGCAGGTACGCATGGCAGTATGACTGACGTGTAGAGCAGCCCTCAGGAAGCAGAAGCGTCCATGTATCCAGATACGGGCGCAGCAACCTGTAATCCATATGGCCAGTATGGACGCATTTAACACACAGGCAACATTGCTCTGGAGTCGGATGTCGAGTTGTCACTGCTTCCACACATCGCCGCAGGAGCTCTGGCACCCTGGCTAGTCTCGCACGTCGCTGCAAAGTGTCCCACAACTTATACGCACCGTCAATATCGGTCTACCTTCGACTAAAACGAAAACCGTGTGCTGTACTCCACCCCTCACATAAGATCGCTCTGCCACTTATACAGATATCTACGCTCTCTCCGCTGCTTCAGTCGTTTGCAACCAACGACGTGCAGGTTTTGCACTGAACCACCACCGCCGGCTACAGGAGCGCCGCGCGTCCGCGAGCGCCGAAACGCTGTCGACCCAAGAAGGTTCCTCAGCTGGGCGACAGATGTCCAAAGCTAACTTCACGTAAGCTTTACCGTCTGCATATACCTTTACAACGGTAACCGCTGACTTTCCCTAGGTTTTACTGTCCGCATACACTTTTACAAGTGCCGATGTCAACTGTACAAGCGCACGGTAGAAATCCTTGTGTGTGTGTGTGTGTGTGTGTGTGTGTGTCTGTGTCTGTGTCTGTGTCTGTGTCTGTGTGTCTGTGTGTCTGTGTCTGTGTCTGTGTGTGTGTTGCCATACGTGTACACCTATTCAACTGCGTGGACGCCGTCACACCCCCGACTAACAACTGAACCTCCATGGGACAGTCGACGTGGGCGTTCTCTGCAGAAAATCCTTTTGTAGTGGACCTCGACAACACTGGTCACAGATGGCAACAGTGCGCCACGCGCGGCAAGACAGGCACCGCGCAAGAAATACCCAAACGTACGCTCTTGCCTTGATATACGAGCTGCCTAGCAGCCAGTGAGGGACATACTTCGTGTATGTGCGGCATTTTGCCTCACTCGGTCTCCTCAAAAACTTTTGGATTAGTGTATACGTAGTCTCCGCGAGACAAGTTCACGCATAGCACGCAGCGTCCCTGTATATATATCACATGACTTCGGAGTTGGGTTAACCATGCAGACGGGAGGAACTGACTACACAGGAACTTACGGAGAAAATGCTCCATGGTCTTAGCAATTCTACTCGTGGCAGCTGCACTACTGTCGCACAGCCCTTCGTGTACTCCCCTGTCACCTTCCGTGTCGTCCTGTGTGTACCTGCGTATACGAACTACTAGCACGAGTCACCGTCGGGAGGTCGCCTGCACAGACGAGGTGAGTTCTGTTCGCCCACTGGATGTGTCCACTTTGATTTGCGCAGGGTCATGCCTATATTGTATCCTTGTGAGCTGGACATATACGGATGTACGCATGTAGCTTTACGGACAAAGAGTCATATCAGCGTTTGTGCAGCGACAGTGACTTGCAAGCAGAGCTGGAAGATGAAATTTTACTCCATTGGTTTTCCCCTCAGTCGGTCCGTAGTGCTGCCGAGCCGCCACGTGCCGCCTGTGATGCCCCACAATTACAGCAGAGGCCTCTCGTGTTCAGAAAGGCACGAAACACATGTGTGTGCCCCCAGGCACAGCCTCGCACACGTGTACACCCGCGTGCATTAGTCTACGCCGTACTATGCAGACAAGCACGCGTATAGATTTACGAGGATGCGTGCAGATGCCGTGGTAAACCAGACACGCCAGACGTCCACGCTATGCACACGAATCACTGCAGACTACAGATCAGCGTGTGCAAGAGCAGCAACGGAAAAAAATGACTGTCTAGTTGCACTCTCACCCGAGCTGCGCGACACCCGGCCCTTCTATTCGCTCCCATGTCGGTATACCGGGCAGTTCAGATTGATTAAGAATTTACAAATATACACGTGTACGTATGTCTGGAGACATCGAAGTGGTGCAGGGGAACGAACGCGTGAAACGTAGTTTCCCTCATTGACGTCTGTGTGCATCTGCGTACACACCCAAGAATGTGCGACAGTAGATGTCAGTGGTGGCGCACTCTGTGGCATGGCACCAGTAGATGATCCACCTGTACGTAGCCGTGCGGATACGCGCTTTTGGATCACTAATTCTTCTATATAGTGGTACACCGGTGTACATCTACTTATTTACGTACACATCTTTATGTATATTTGTTCGAATGCATGCAGTAGCCCACATCACGCCCGTTGCATGCCCAGAGTCACCCCTACGCTGTACGACATGTATACGTGCATTTATATACACATCTACGTAAGATATACACGTGTGGACTTCGAAATATTTACATACGGCGCTGTGCGAGACTGTTTCTTTGGTAAACCCACCGGCAGAGAACTTGCTTGACAACACACGCCAGCTGACAGATCTGGAGCAGCAGGGCTCCCTCATGGCGCATCACTCTGAGCGATGCAAATGGAGAGACGCTTCCACGTATACGCGATTTGAGGAGCTGACAAGTAAACACATTTACACATATGTGTGTGTGTGTGTTTGTGTCTTCGTCGGTAGTCATGTAGAGTGCTTCACGCGCAGACATACGGTTGGCCACGGCGCGCCTGCGACACGATACGTATGGCGTGTCTGCATTGGAGCAAGCGAATGTGACAGTTGCTGCTGCTGGTAGTCCACGTGCGGAATTGCCACTGGTGTTGGGTGCGAAGGCTTGAAGATAATATCCTGGTCTCCAGCAGGAGGAACATAACTTGTTGCCGCTTGTCCTGCCGCGTCTAGCCCACGAATGTCACCGCCTTTCTCCAGCCCTGGTGCATTCAGAACTCCACCGGAAAATGGAGTGGTGGACAGTGGGCACAAGGACAACCTGGAGCGCTGAGAGAGTCCCGTGCTGCTACCTTCGTAAGGTTGGCAGACCACGGGGAGCGCTACTTGCTTTGGCCGCTGGTGTGCAGCCGGGGTGCTACTTGTTATCCTTGCCAGTAATGCTCAAGATGCCCCGCTGCCGCGAGACCACTCACTGTTGTGTGGTTGACAGTGAGTGGAGGCACCACATTCAGCTACCGCTTTGGCTCAAAGACCAGGGTCGGTAAGAGCACTGCACTACCTGATCCTCTGAGCAGACTCACCTTTTTCTGTATTCATGGTTGGCCCCTCCTATCCGGTGACGAACCTATCTAGCAAGAACGGTCAACTCCGCACTTCCGCGTCTGTTCACGTCTTTCCACCACCGCACCTTGTCCAAACGAAACAAAGCCATTCTCTGGGGCTCCAGTATAACAACTAAGATTTCAGCTGAGGCTTGCTCCGTTTGTTCGCAGGTTCGCGCATGGCTGCGGCTACACCCCTCTGGATGTAGTCACCGGGACAGAGCGGATGGGGACACCCGTACGCAGAAACAACCTTGCAGCAACCGAGGAATGTACGGGTATTTGACAGCCCTTTTAAGCTTCAACACAGAAATACGCAGTGACGACACACGCAGGTGGCGTCGGCCACCACGCAGAAAGTTTAACTCCTGCTGCATTCGGCTGTGTTGTGCGTACATGTTTTCTAGGAACTGTAGACACGCTCAGGTATCGCTTCAGTGTGTACTACAGCACCGACTTAAAACCACCGTCGCAGCACCGCTCTGCAGCAACCATCACGCAGACCTCAGATCCGCACCGAGAGAAGCATCCTCTACGAGGAGTAACAGGGTGTAACAACACCATATACCTCTCCGCAAACCAGCACAACCAGCATCAGTAGAAACGCAACGTGCCGTCGCAACTCTTGTGTGTATGTGTGAAAGTGGTGGCGGCGGAGACGACCGGAGCAACAACGTGAAAGGCAGTATCACCACCCCCGTCGAGTCCAGAGTGTCCAGGAGCTCGCGAATCAGGATAGGGAGTGCTGGTGGCACTGCGCTGGTGATGCTGGAGCTTCGCGGTGCTGGTCCCCGTGCGAGTCGTCAGTAGCGCTGCGCTGCTGTTCAGGCTTCTCTGGCCGACGGTTTCAGGTGTGTACCTGGTACGGGGTCAGCCGCGGAGAGCGACCAACTGCGCTTGGCTTCTGTTTCGGCCTCCCACCTCTGTCACATCACAGGCAAGTGCTCATCCGTAGTTTTACCCTTCCGCACTCTTGCTCCCCGTGCGTGTCCATTTTCTTTACGCAGTTGTATTGTTTTACTTTCCTTGTCAGGAGAAGTCGTCTCCTTGGGCTGTGCGTTGATGCAGCTGTTGCCGTCTCTTACCGTGTCGCTCGATAAAAGCGCGTGCAAGGCTGCTGCGGCACGCGGAAGCAGCTGCTAATGCTGGGGTGCTATTGTTGGGATTACCGCCCTCACAGATGCTGTTGTGGAGTTGTGGGGCCGGAGTGCTACGAGAAGCAACGATACGTTACAGGAGAAACGGTTGTCCGGATATCCACGGCAGAAGAACAGTGTTCTGTGGAGAACAAGACCATTTGGCGGGGGAACTGGCAGCGACAAGAGAGGCGGCACCAGTAATACCAGCAGCAGTAGCACTTGCCGGACACGCACCAGCTACAGAGTGCCGTGTAACACCACCACAACCAACACCTGGTGCATCACAGGTCCTTGTGAGCACTGGAGTGAGGAAGGCGCACAGCGATTTGTACGCCAGAAGCGACCCCCTTTAAAATCGACGATCTATGTGTGACGAGGCTGTTGCTGCTGCTGTGACGGCCGGGCGGCCGTCCTGCCTCTCAGTTCGATCCCAGCGACTTTCGTGGTGTACATTGTTTTTTCTGTTCGCGACATTCTATACAGTTTGGGAAGGATAGTGGGTCGCAGTTTTCGAGCGTGTGCACTGGGTCAGTAGGGGCACCGGGAGCGTTGCGAATCTGTGCAACCCGGCGTAACAGCTGTCGCTGTTGTGGCGTTGCCCTATCAACAAGCCGAGTCGTTTCTGTTGGACTTATCCCGTCCGCCGCTACTCGTGCAGGGCTTAGTGACGGAGAACATCCAGAAGCCGAGATTCGGTGGACCCACCGTCACGACAGACGCCGCTTGTACCACCACTGGCATCTGCATCCCCCTCATCGACTCCACCCAGCGGCAGACAGTAGCACGAAGTGCCGCACCGAGCAGTGTAGTGTAGCGTAGTCTGAGTCCGTAGCGACGCACAGAGACTGGGCTCGTGCACCTGCATCCTGTACCTCATCGACCGCGAGGGAGACCGGGTTGCTGCAACAACAACTTCTGCCGCAGCGACTGCGAAAGAAGGTGCTTAAAATCGCAGCGGAAGCGTTGTAAGAAGCATAGGAGGAGAAGCCGGCGAGACGGTGTGGCGCGTAAGCTTACGAGGCAGCGGGAGCAGCAGTGTAAGCACTCACTCGTACGGCGGTGTGCCAGTCTCCGCGTAGAAAGGTCCGCGGGGACTAGAAACCGCCTCCGCAACGTGACCGCCCGAACATTTTAGGGAAGAGAACCAGCAGGGTCGTTGCTGATAGAGATTGTTGAGACCCGCGGAGTTATTACCGCAGCAGCCACATCGGCCACCGCGCCTGCTCCAGCAACCCCAGTAGCACCACCAGCCCCAGCGGCGAGCAGAGCGAGAGCAAGTGTGATCATCGACGGGGACCACCGGCAACAACCCCAAGTGCCGGTGCCACGCTACTGCAGTACAGCACCAACACCCGGGTAATAACTCTCGCGCAGGTTTGCCAGACAGTGCGAAGCGTTGGGGTCATCACCCCTATTTCCCGGGCTTGCTCGACTCAGAGCGTTCAACAGCGGCAGCAGCAGAACTATTCACGCAGCAGCGGGAAGGCGGAGAGATCAAGAACTACGGATGCCGCCTAGCAGATGTGTCGGCCATTGTTGGGTATCTGCGACATTTGATTGGATTGTGGCAGGATATACTGCGCGTGACTCTTTCATGGTTACCTGACGTATCTTCGTACTGAAACACGCAGTACAGCAGTACGTGTATATCCCAGCGTTGATTTGATCCCCACGAATCTAGTCCGCGCAGTAGGTCCACCCATAAATTACATACAGATTCCTACGTTTGGAGAAGTAGGTCCACCCATAAATTACATACAGATTCCTACGTTTGGAGAAGTAGGTACTAAGGTGGAACTATTGGTCGCCCGTTGTTGGCTGCCCACCGCCACGCAAGCGCCGACGCGGAAGACTTTGCACGCAGCCAGGGTCCCTGCTCGTGAGATGGATGGAGTGACCGTACACAGATGGTACTAGCGCTGCGTCAGGCAGGTTATCGATGTTGATGCGGGGTAGTGCCATACTCGGCGTGCGGCAGCGTACGTTGTGCGAAGTTACGACGTGTATGCGGGTTTACGTACACACGTCATATACGTATACAGAGAGATCCCTGTATGCGTACGCTAGGTGCAGGTCGAAAACTGCTTCACGCGATTTCACGCAATTCTGTTCCGTCTTCTTCGATCAGCTCGCGCATTCTCGTTTGGCGCCTGTACCATTACGGTCTCAGACTTGCGAAGAATTAGACGCCTGTTGGCCTCGGTCCTGTTGCACCAATCTTGTGGAGGAGACTGTCGCCCGCAGGAGAGAGGGGTCTATAGAAGTAGTCGGGAGCGCAGTGGGGGGCCGGCGCGATCTACCGAGCATTAGGAGCTCCCCAGTACGACCACATACTGACACGACGACGACCGTCGAAAACCGCTTCTAGAACAGCAGCAGCCGCTGCTGCGAACCATACATCGTCAACTAGTGTACAAACTCGACATAAAGCGGGGACAAAGAAACCACCAGCAACAAAAACAGCGGCGGCAGCAAAGCGACGCGTTACAACCTCGTCATTACTGACGGCAGCGAGGAAAGTGGACACGCGTCGTAGCAGCAACTGCAGCCGCACTAGCGACCGCGACAGTGACGGCGCCGCGTACGGGCAGCAACAGCCGAAGCGACGCCGAAGTGCGGAGCATCCGGACGGTCCAGCGACAACACGAGCTGCAGCCACAGAGAGAAATTGAACAGGATAGCAGCCACTGAGGCCGGCAAAGTAGAAGAATCGCCCATTACCTGCAGCTCGCACGCAGTATCCCGACGACTTCGCCATCCAGTTTTCTTTTCCGTTTAGGCTGCACCGAAGACTGCGGGGGAGTGACAATCCTGCGCTGGCGCTCCGGTGTTCGCCAGTGCCGCACACATCATCTCCACCCGCAAGAGACTCAGCAATAACAGTAACGCAGCTCCTGGGGTCGCGCCGGAAACGAAGTACAACAGCCAGGTTCGCCAGACCAACAGGAAAACCAGACTGCCAACACAGAAGCAACAGCAACTGCTAGTTTACGAGCTACGCTTGTTGGTCGGCACAGAGACATCTCCCCCTTTCGGACTGAGACAGGAGTACCGAGAAGCACACGCAAGAGCAGCAGCGGAAGTAGCAGCACAACCGCATTCTGTGGGAGACAGTTTTCTAGGTGTTTTTTATTGAAACCACAGTGAAAGCCGGAGAAACAAACCGTCTTTTGCATGTGAAGCTACGCGTCCACCCAGCGAAGCGGCGCATCAACGGAATTGACCGAGATTAGCGTAGCGGCTACGATTGCAGCAGCCGTAGTGTACAAGTGGTGCATACAGTTGCATTGACTGCTGCAGCGAAATTGCAACACCCGGCGAAAGTGTAGGAGTACAGGTGCATGACCTCACACTTGCGCGAGTGGCGGTGGCGCAGCACCAGCAGCACGCAGCTAAGAAGGGCAAAAGAGCAGCAGGCTTTTGCAGCAGCACCACCTTTCGGCGACGTTACAGGTGCAGACACTACAGGAACCGCAACAACTAGAGAAACTCTGCAGTGCAGGGTAACTGCTGTATCCCCCTCGCAACAAGAGCAACAGGAGTGCCGTAAGAGCAGACCAGCGGCAGCAGCAGCAATACGGGCAACGGGTGCAGCAACACCAGCAACACTCGGCGAGCCTAGAGAAAACACAATAGCAGTGAGTGACACGCCTACTAGAAGTAGGAGCAGCTCTGGCTGCCGGCGCGCCCACAGCCGCAGCAGCAACAAAGAGTAGGGACGCCGCTAGAGACTGAGTATGAACAGCACAGCGTAGAGCAACCAGAGCAGCAGGAGCGGCGACGAACGGCGCTGCTTAACCAGCAGGGGAGCGCAGGCATATGCTAATAGAGCAACATCAACGAGTAAAAATTCATTGGCTCTGTGTGAGACCTTACCCGTCGGGATGTTGAACCCAGAGAACAGCAACAGGGGCTTCAATGTGCCCCGTAGAAACAGCATGGGAGACCGAGGAGAAAGCATGGAGGGAGGTATGGCCGGCAGCCACACAGACGCTGCTGGCGGCAGGAACAGGAGAAGCAGTAGCAGCAGTAACGGTGACGGACACGTGCGGGCCCGCAGCAATGCCAGACCCACCAGCAACCCTGCCGGTGGTCTGACTCGCCATACACGTAGCCACGGGAACACCAGCAGAAATCACGACATGCAGAGCAGCAGGATGAACCACGAAGGGAACGGCAGCCACACATGCAGAAACAGCCACAGCGGCAGCGGGGTGCCCAATATTCTCGACAACAACACACAACGTGACAGCCGCAACAGAACCAGCAACCTTCACAGCACCAGCGTTACCTCTGTTAGCCAAAGGAACAGCACAACCATCGACAACAACAACATCAACAGTGTGCCTCCCTCCAACCGAAGCAGCACCGCAGTCGACACGAGGCACAGCAGTCACACGATTGGCAGCAACCCCAGCAGTAACAACACAGGAAGCTACCAAAGCAGCCCTGTTGTGGACAACAGCTACGACAGCACCATACGCACTAACGTGTACAACAGCAACACAACGAACAGCACTCACAGCAACAGAATAAGGGGCAGTAACGACAGGAGCAACAGAATCAGCAGCAGCCGAGGCAACAACTCGAGCAACAACACGAATGGGGGCCACACCTCGGACCCCAGGCCCACCAGCAGCACACACCGCAGCACTCAAACCATCGGCGCAGGGGGCAACAGCATTATCAGGAACAGAAGTCACGTCCTTCGGCGGGCCGCCAGCATACAGGGAAACGCCCTCGGTGCGAAGCACATCGTGTGCAGACAGGCGTTTCCTTGGTGTGTGAATTTCGTTTCTCCTCCTCCTGTGTGGGCAAATGATATCAACAACGCTAGTGAGAGTACCAGCAGCGGCAGCCAAAGCACGCCCAGTTGGCGCCAGTTCAGCAGGAACGCCGGTCACCTCAATACCGACGAGAGTGAAGGCCGTCATGATAACGGCAGCGATGGCAACGATTATAACGATGGCATGGAGGGCGATGGTATTGACGGAGGCGTCGTGGCTACCCATGGTGGCAGCAGCAGTCGCTGCAGCATCACCAACAGTCACGGCACCCACAACAGCGGAACCGCGGTCCTCCACAGTAGCACATATACCAGCAGCAGTGGCCGCAGCAGCAGCAGCCACGGCGGCAGCAGCAGCTCATGCACCAGGAGCAGCATCTGCAGTGGCGGCATGGGTAACAACAATGACACAAGCTCTCCAGCGGGGAGCGTCCCCCTGAGCAGGACCCGGAATAGCAGGACCACTGGCAATACACTGAATAACAGCATCAGGCAGAACGGCGTCGGCACGAGAAGTAATAACTGCAGGCGCCCGTGCAGCAACAACGACACCGGCAGCGCCAGGCTGCGGAGTCTTTCCCCAGAAGATGAGGAGAATTTAACGACACCGCGTCCAAGGCTTAGAAATTGTTTGCCCCGCAACAGTATTACAGGCAGCAGGAGCGTCGTTGGAGGGAGGAACGGCAGCAGAACTCGGTGCGCGGAATGTGAGCGGGGTGCAGCAGTAGCAGCAGCGGCACCACCAGGAGCAGCTGCAGCGGGAGCCGAAGCACGAGAAGCAGGAGAACCACAGCGAACAGGTGGCTCTGCAGGGAACAGCGACGAGGAAATAGGTGCTAGCGACAGCAGCAGCAACAGCGAGTCAGCAGACGACACTGCAGGAGACACGGCGAGCGACAGCCTGAACAGCACCGACACCAGCAGACCTCGCAGAATGCGTCAAAGCATGAACTCCCGTGACACAAGGCACGAATCGCTGCAGCGAACGTCAAGAGGGCAGAGGCACAGTTCGCTCACTGGTGCTGGCGCCCCTCCAACACTGGAGAACGTCTGGCCACCGGATAGCGCTCCTGTGATGCCTTCTCCGCCTGAAGTCCTGCCAACGGCGCCTACGGCAGGAGAAGCAGCTGCAGCGTCAGGAGCAGAAGAAGCAGCAGCTGCCGCTGTAGCAGTCGGCGTACATCAGTGGGAGGAGAGCGTGCGTCTTGAGATAGCAGAGGCAGCCGCAGCGTACCTGGAAAGCGCCTACAGACGCAACAGGTACGTCTGGCCGCCTGCAACTGTGGATGCGTTCCCTCTCACAGAGAGAGCGGATGCAGCACTCTACGGCTCTGGTGCACAGATTGGACTCAGCGACGGAAGAACAGCACCGACAGAATTTGAGAACGTGGAATCTGCAAGCTTCGAGAACGCGATAGCAGCACCGCTGATGATCACGAGTCCATCAGCTCGGGGACAACGCAGCAGGGCAGCAGGAGGAATTGCCAGTCGTCCAACATCAAGAGAACGCGAGAGGGGGACGGCTAGAGAGAACAGGGAAGAATTCCCTCTGCTGCGTGCTGCACACATGCTAGAGACGAATGTGTCTCGGCTCCACACACGGCGCGCAGCGGTAAGGGAGCCCTCCACCGGTATCATTAGTAGCGCGGTGGGGAACCGCCGTAGAGCGAACGGAGTAGCTAATCGTGCACGCGGCAACTGCGGCAGCAACGCACCTTCTATACTTGCAGAGACGTGGAACAACGAGTTTTCCCTGCGCTACATTGAGCAGCAGCTTCTGCGGCACCAGCAAGCCCTGTCGCACATTCAGCAACAGCAGGACCGCGCCCTGCAGCAGCAGTGGTTGCGGCAGGAGTCGCGCTTAGAACAGCAACAGCACGAGGAACAACTGCAGCCGCAGCCCCAGGTGCACGTTCAGCCACTCCAACACCCACTGGCTTCATCGAACGCGAGTGAAAACGTTAGTCACTTGGCTCCTGCCCCCGCGTCGAATGCGCTGGATGCTTCCGAATGGTGCCGCCTTCCACTGGAGCCGTCATCCCAGGCTCCAACCAGAGTGCGTGGGCGCGGCCACGCTCGTAGCAACAGCAGCAACTGCCAAAACAGCAACAACAGTAGAGGCCGCCACAACAGCAGTGACATCCTCAGCAGTAACGTCAGCAGCAGCACGAGCAACCGCGACCACAGACGAGTAACCAGACGACAGTGCGCTGCCGGCCGTTCCCTCGGCAGCAGCAGCAGCAACAGCAGCAGCAACAGCAGCAACAGCAGCAGCAATGCCAGCAGTAACACCGGCAACAATAGCAACAACAGCAGCAACAACGGCAGCAGCAATGTTAATAGCAACGGCAGCAGCAATAGCAGCAGCAACAGCAGCGGCAGCAGCAGCAATACCAACAACAACCCCACTGAGAACAACGTCAGCAGCAGCGGCAGCTTTCCAGATAGCAGCGCCAACAGTGGCAGCATGCGCGAGAGGCTCCTGGCGGGGTGGCCGGACTTGACGGGGTACATAGACGGAACATGGTTGGAAGACGATACGGCGGATTTCGACGTTGAAACAGCAGCTGCTGCGGAAGAATTAGAGCACGCACTGGCCAATCACTCGGGCCACGACTTTGCCGGTTCCGTCTCTCCTGCATCATCTCTCGACTCCGGGATTTTCTCGTTAGCCCTTGCTGCTCCCCTTCGTGCTGCCGCTGGTACTGCACCTCTGGCTACCCCTGCCGTAGCCACTCCTAGGCTTGCTGCCGCTCTCTCTCCTGTAGCCGTTACCGATACGGTACAGCCCTCGATCACACCACCTGCTGATGCTACTCCTCTGCTTCACACCAGTGGTGGCTCTAGTTCGCGGCCGTACGCCGCAGCAGCTGCCGTTGTTTCTACGCCTTTGCCAGCTGCGATTCCCGCTGGTGCTTTCCGCCCTGCCACATCTCTTCCAGCAGCAGGAACTGCTGCAGGGTTTTTGACTTCACCTGCTGCTCTTGCTTTTGTGCCACGGGCGCCTGCTGCTCTTCCGTATGCTGCTTTCGGGTCGCTTGCCCCCGCCTTTCCCACTGGAGTTGCCGCCCTTCCGCTGCCACCTGCTGCGACCACCACTGCGCTGCTGCCTGCTGCTGCAGCTGCGCCACCTGGTGCAGCGACGAATGCAGCTCTTGCTGCTGCTGCTGCTGTCGCGCCGTTTACTTCTCTTGGTGCAGCAGTTGCACTGCCTGCCAATTCTGCAACGCCAGCTCCTGCTACGGGTGCTTCTTCGCCTGCCCCTGCTGCTACGCCCGCATCTCCCGCCAGTGCTCCTGCTACGTTCCCCCTCGTTACTTTGATGGGTGCGGCAGCTGCTCCCTTCCCTACTCCTGCAACCCCTACAACACCGCAGTTGAGAGCCACTCCAGGTGCTTCTCAATTCCCTGCTGAATCTGCAGCAGCGGCTATACTTGCTGCAGCAGCAGCCCCTCCAGCGCCTCCTGCTGCTGCGGCTGGTAGTGCGTCAAACGCGGCCCGAGTCACCAGTGCCACGGCAGACGAACAAAACGACAGCAACGACAGCGTTAGTCCTCGGGCCGCAGCGCCTCTGAGGTGGCTTGTCGCTGCTGCTGCTGTCTCCTACAACGCTCCGGCAGTAACAGGCGAAACGTCTGACTCGACGTCTACACATCCTCGACAAGAAAGCTCCGACACGACTCAACAGCAACAACAGCAGCGCAGCGCCAGAGGGCGGAACTCACTGCCAACTACGGCCGCTACGGGCTCACGTCCTCGCTATTTTGCTGCTGCAGCCGTCTCACGCCCAGCTGGGATGGGCCCGCTAAGCAGCAGCGGGGTTGCTGGCACCGTTTGTCCGCCACTTGAAGGCTGCTCGACACTGCAGCCGCCATCTCAAGCGTGCAGCGGCAGTGCTACAGAGAGACCCGCACCGCCTCAGAGCGGCAGTGGTCGAAGCGGAAGCAGTAGTAGGAACAGCAGTAGCAACAGCGGCCGCAGCGCCAGCAGAAGCATGGGCAGTAGCCCCAGGAGCAGCACGAACACCAGCGCAGGTAACAGGATTGCCAGTGCCACTGTCAGCTGCACCCCCAGCGCCAACACCGGCAGAAACAGCACCATCAACAGGCAGGCAATAAGCAGCAGAAACAACGGCACCCGAAGTGGCAGTGCAGGCACCAGTGGCAGTAACAGGAGCAGCAGGGACGGACAAACCAGAAGTGGCGGGGATAGTCTTGCCCTTCAAACGAGTAGAGAGAGCCGCGAACATGCTACGGGCTCCGGGGCTCCAGCTGATGCGCCTGCCTTCCGCGCAGCTGATGGCTCGGTGAATCATGAAGCGACAGCAACAACAGCTGAGCGAGCGACACGGAGAGCCGGGAGGAGCGCAGCTCTAGCATCACGTGAACCAGCGCCGGCGGCAGCACGGCCGAGTACAGAGCTAGGGACGACTGCGACAACAGTAGGGAACAGAGCGGGACATGCAGATCCAGCGTCAAGTTCAGGAACGCTCACAGAAGCAGGCAGGACACCCAGCGGTACAGCAGCTGCACGGGGAACCGCCGACTACGCTGCTGCAGCACCAGGCAGGCCAGGGGCAGACACAACAGAGAGAACTACAGCGGCAGCCGCCACACTAAATACGACAACAGCACCAGCAGCAAGTACAGGATCAGCTAACACAGTAGCGAGTGCTACACCAAGCTTGGCAGCAGCTGCCGCACCTGTGGGAGAGACTGCAGAAGCCACAGATACGCGTGGAGCCGCCCCCACAGCCGGTGAGGTCTTTGGAACACGCACAGGAGCCATAAACTCGACACAAACAGCAGCGGTCAACCGGACAGCAGTGGTAACAGGAAGAGCGGAGGCGTCAAGGGCAGCAGATACCGAGGCAGCACCGAGAACGTCAGCAGCGCAGACCGCAGCAGGCGGTACAACACCAACAGCTGCGAGAGCGGACACCACGACAGCGACCGAGTACTCCGCAGCGCTGGCTCCGGGAACGGCGGCAGACCGAACTCCTGCGGGGGGGATGAGCTACGAGTGCCCAATTTGCCTGGAGCTGTACACACCCGAAGAGCTCAGGCGACCCAAGGTGCTCTCTTGTGGTATGCGTTCAGACACACCTACATACAAGCAAACCTGCGAAACATATATAGGGGGATGGAAGTGCGTATCAGCGAGGCGTGCGTATGGACCTGTGAAGACGAGTCGGTCTGTGTGTGCTCAGGTCTGTCCGTTTTCCTGTGTGAAGAAACGGGTGTACGTCTGGGCGTGTGCGCACAGGCAGACAGGTAAAGACACGGGTTGTTGTTAGTGACGTGTAGGGCATGCATGGCGAACGTGTATGTATTTCTGGACGTCATGCGTGCACGCATGTGGGTTAAAACGTATGTATGCCTGTGCAAGTGGTAGTTAATGCGTGTATTGATTCGTGCGTGCGCGGCGGTGTCCGTGTGTGCCGCTCTCTCAGAGTAGTTCTGCGTGTGCACGTAAGTGGCCTGTCCTGATTTACGCGTCTATTGCGGTTCTGAATGTGCCTGGGCGTCAGGCGTGTCTGCTGGGCCGTGCATCTCTGCATTCGTTAGGAGGCGCACGGGTGTTCCTTTGCGCGCCTATATGCACGTTCACATCACTTCGAGTGTGTTTTGACTTGTGTGTCTTTGTGAATGCATTCATGCGTGTATGTGGGGGCGTAGGCCATTGTGCCGTGTGTGTCTGCATAGGTCCCTACATCAGTCCACTGTTGTGCATATATGCGTCGTTGTGTACATGTGGTTCTGTCGTGTGCGTCGATCGGTTATGTATGCAAGTGTACCCATGTGTCTGCTGAGGTGTGTGGATGGTTCCTACGTACGGCTGTATGGCTGTAACTATATATGGCCATATAACTGTACTTCCAGGCTGGGTGCAGGCAGTCATGCGTATGTACACAGCGCCCGCCAACTAAAGTTCATGCACGCACATATTCCCGCATAAAGCACGAAGGCGTGCGTGCAAGAACAAGCGAATAAGGATATTCAGTAAACCCACGTGTCCGTGTGGATGGCCGCACACAGAACGCAAATTTCCCCTCTACGAAGGGGGGCAGGCGCGTGTGGGAGTGCGTGCGAGTCCTGTCCAAGTGGCTGTGCCCGTATGTGTACACGCTTGTAGCCGGGTAGCCCCTGTGCTCTTGAGTGTGCGTAGATACATGTGACCCGTTTGCGAAGGAACCCTTCGAGAGTGTTACCTGCGGGCGTGTGTGTGTGTACGTACTTATGGATGCGTACGCACATGCGTGTAGGCGGAGCTGCTTGCACAGAGGTGGCGGCGTCATGACATGTCACCGCATGGCGACAGAGTTATCACACATAAGCGCGCCGTCCGTGTAGAGCAGTGCAGGCATGAGGGCATGCAACGTGGACATGCGGGGCGCTGCTTTCATTTGTGTGTTGTGTGGGTGTGGGTGTGCGTGGCAGTGTCTGCGTGCGGGGGGATCGTTGGGCGCGTGTGTGAACACTTTCCCACCAGCTGCGCACTCCTATTTCAGCAGAAGTCAATACAGTCGTCTAACGTTGGTCGTTTGTCGTGGAGAAGCACTAAACTCGCACTGCTGCGCGGTGCTCGCGCTGGAAGACCCGTGCGGCATGCACACGCCCCCCGTTGCAGGGACCCTGTTCTGCTGTCGTGCAATGAGGCGTCAAATTTGTAGCACGGGTTCTGCTGGGCTGAGCTACACTTCATACAGACTGCAGACACGAGTACATCTTGCCAGCGCCAAGGCGGTGTCAGAGTGTACTACCGCGTGCGCGTGCCGAGGTGCTTAGTTCACAGCGTGCAGCTTGCACGGGCGACTGCAGACGGGAGCACGCGTGATGTGCAGATATATCGGACGCGTCAGTGTATCGCGTGCGCGAGCATAAGACAAACGGATGGAAACGCCAGGGGCAGACACACGGCAGGTGCACGTAAACGGCAGGCTGATATGTAATGCCCGCGCAAGCGTCCTGCAGCCGCAGGTCTCCTGTACGCGCGTAACTCGTGCGCACGCTCATAGGCTGCGTGACAGGGCAGGGGGGAGGGGGGCGGGTAGATTGCCTGCGTAAACAGATTGCACGTACGACGGGACTATGTGCATCGCCATCCGGCGTGGTGCGGGCATAAGTCCCACGTATGTTTGTGTGGATGCGTATACGAGTGTGTATGTCAAAAGCGTCCCAAGGCAGAGAGGGAAGAAAAAGTAAGTTTCTGCAGCACGACCTTTGGCGTGGACGCGCTGCTTCACAGTAATGTTACTGTGGTAGAACTGCCGCTCCTCTCGCCGCAGTGTTGCTGCTGCGCTCCTCTAAAACGCCGGCGTCGTAGCACTGCTGCTGCGCGGCCACTGCGCCGACGGCCATGCTGCAGCCGCAGCTGCTGCTTGTGCAGGCTTGCGGTGGTGTTGTGCTGCTAGTGCGATGCGGACTTGCGGTGTCTGCAAGATGACGCACCAAACGTTGATGCGCAGATACGCCCCACTGTTGGAAGAGTGTCTGCTTCCAGGTGTTGAGTAGCTGTTCGCCGGGCGCCGTTACGCCTACTGCTGTTGTGACGCTGTGCTGCTGTTCTCCCCACCTGTATATGTTTGCTGGTGCTTCCCCGCTGTGCGCATAAGGAAGACACTGCGGCGAAGTTCGTAGGAGCCTGCTGTGGCGTGCGGTGCAGGGCACTCGCTGTGCTTCCGTTGCGTGCTCCATCTCTTACCCAACCAAGAAGGCGAACGCCTGCTGTTGCTCCATCAACAAGCACGCCAGTCGTCACCGGCTTCTTCTTCCTCTTCTTCGTGGTCGTCTTCCTCTGCGACCTTCTCCTCAGCCACTTCTACCTCGTCGTCGTCTTCGCTTGCATATTTTTCCGCCTCGTCGTCTTCCTCTTCGTCGATGTTTCCCTGTTCCCCCTCCTCGTCTGCCGCTTTCCATTCTCCCATCAGCAGCTCCGCTCACATTATGCCGGTGTCTGCTGCTGAGCGATATGGAACTGACCGGCAGCCACTGCGTGGGGTAGAGTCAGCAGCTGCTGCAGCTTCCGTTAGTCTGACCGCAAACGCTGCTGCGGTGGAAGAGAGAAGCCCTCAGCAACGGCGGGATAGACTAACGCGGCACCGCCGACGTGGCTTCTCGAGCAGCATGACGTCGGTGTACGACCGTCAGACCGATGTGACGACGGCAGCAGCAGAAGCAGCCGTGAGCAGTGGGCCGTCGGAAGCACGAGGAAGCGGAAATCGCAACATGACGTGGAACGTGCACGACTTCGGTAGCGGGAGTTTGTATCCTGTGACACACAGCAGCAGCAGCGCTGTCGCTCACACGGGCTTCAGTGGCTGGTCTACCGGATCTGCTGGAGGCAGCGGCAGCGGAAGCAGTAGCAGCCGTGGCAGCAGCAGCGGCACCATGAGCAGCAGCAGTAGCAACAACAGCAGCCGCAGCAGTGGGAGCGGCAGCACTAGCAGCAGTACCATCATTGGCATCAGCAGTAGCAGTGGCAGTAGCAGCATCAGTCGCAGTGGCAGTAGCAGCATCAGCAGCAGCAGCAGTAGCAGTAGCAGCAGCAGTAGCAGTAGCAGCAGCAGTAGCAGTAGCAGCAGCAGTAGCAGTAGCAGCAGCAGTAGCAGCAGCGGCAGGATGGGGAGCATTAATAGCATGGCGGGCAGCGGTAACAGCAGAGGTCGGTACTTAGGATACCGTGGCCACATGCCGAACGGGAGACCTGTTGCTGATTCCACGCTGAGGCGAGGGCACAGAGAAGCGCAAGATGCAGACATAGTGCTGCGTCAACTGCAGTTAGAAGCGATTTTGGAGGACGACCAGGAGGACCGCTTTTTCGGACGCCGCCGCGACAGTTTCGACCACTATTCGGCAAGCGAACGGATGCGGCGACAGGCGGCACGCAGCGAGCGACTGCAGCAGATAATTGGCACGCTCGATGCTGCTGCAGCGCAGCAGCTGTATCGTTACTTCAAACAAAGGGCGACGAGTAGCGTCCGCTTCACGTGTCCCTGGTGCAGACGTCATATTACCGTCGCCGCAGAAAACCTCGCTCTGCTCCCTTCCGCATCGCAGGTCCGACACTCAGGCAGGCAACGTCATATTTGGCATCTACATAGGTGTACTTCTGTGTTATGCATGTGTGCACGTTTATCCGTATGTGTGTGGCTCTGCTACTTCTCTCAAACATAGTCACACGTTCAACGATACATCCGTTTACGTCGAAATGAGTTGTCAGAAGTGGAAGCGGTACTGCTATATGCACGTATGTCTGCGTGCGTATCCGTGTGTAAGTGTTTGCGTCCAGAAATTAATAATGTTCAGGTGTATACTTGTGGATGTAAATAACATGTAGACCTCCTGAGGTGCTCACGCTTTCAAAGAGGTGCAGAGATAGTTAATATGTAAGCGTGCTGTGTGCTGGAAAGGACAGGCAGCAGCGCGGTGCACCTGGTTGTGCGTACTTGCAGACTCCTTGCAAGATGGTTGCTACCGGTCCTGCCGCTGCTGGCCCCGCTGCTGATGCTGCTCTGCCGCTGCTCTTGACACCGTTGCCACAACTGCCGCTGCAAGCGCCGCGGTTGGTGCAGTTGCCGCCTGGTTGTCACCAGTGCGGCTGTTGCTGCAACTGACGCTGTTGTTACTCCTGACGCTTCTGCTGCGGCTGAGGCTGCCGGCGTTGTACCCTGCTGTACTGGTGCAGCTGCTGCTGTGACAATGTTGCGTCCACAAAAGTAGCGGCTGCGCAGGTCGGAGCAGCCGCTGCAGCTGTTCGAGTTTTGCCTAAGATGTGTCTTGCGGCTGCATATATGGCGGCTGCGCAGTGATGCTGCTCCTTCTCTCGCTGCAGCTGGCGGTTGCACAGTTGCTCCTGATGGCAGAAGGCAGTTGCTGATTTTTTCAATGTGCCGCCGGTGCTGACTAGGCTCGGGGTGGGCGTGCGCCTTCATGTTGCTTGTGCGTCTCGTAGGAGAGAGAGTACGCCGAGCGGTGCGCTCGGAGGCGCCGCGGCAGAGAGGGTCAAGAGGCGCAGAGTACCGCGGACGACCCGAATGGTGCTGCTGTTGCAGATGACAGCACTGCACGAGACGGCGGAGAGCGACGGCTACGAAAGAGAGCTTCGCCTGGTGCTGGCGTGCCTACTGAGCAGCAGGAGGACGGACGCGATGCGAATGAAAGACAGGCTGCTGCGAGCCGCAGGCGACCGGCAGAAGAGCAGACTTCCCCTACACAGACGGACGCATCCTCTTCCAGCGTACCCAAGTCGTAAGCCACGTCGGCTGTGGCTTTCTTCCAACGTGATGGGGGGATCTGCTGCTGCTGCTGCTGCCACTGGCGCTATTGCTGTTACTCTGGCTGCTGCTTCTCCTGCTGATGCATTTGGTGAGGATGAACCACCAGCTGAAGGCGGGACTGCAAACGCTGTTGCTGCTGCTGCCGGCGTTGAACCGGGTAGCTAACGCACTGTTGCAGGCACTGTTCATGCAGGTGGGGCGTATGCCGCTTCTTCGGTTGCTGCGGCTGCTGCATCTCGTAGGACTACTGTCGCCGTTTTTCTTAGGGTGCAGCTGCTGCGTCTGCCATCCCCTGTGCCGCTGTTGCCGTGCGCTGTGGTGTGCTTCTCAGGTACTGCAGCGAGCATCCGGATCAGGAGGTCATTGCCCTCTGCGGTACGAACAGTTTCTACAACGCTTCCATGTGGCAGGCCGTGATCTTCGTGACTACATATGCTCACACGCAGATACTACATACACGTACACGTGTACAAAGATATGTATATATATCCGTGTGTATCTAAATATCTGAGGGTCTACCGTGCGGCGCATTGTATATACCCATGGATGTATATGCAGGTGAATATTTGGACACATGTATATTCATCCACGCGCCTGCACAACAGTATTCGGAGGCACACACGGTTATACCGCGCTTTTATAAACGTGTCTCTTGACGATACCTGAACCGACTGCGGGACTGCGGAGCAGGTCCCGGCTGCTGTTTTTCCGCTGTCGGGCTGAGTCCACCATACACATCCACACATGGGGGCCTGTGTCTGTCTCGACGCCATTGTATACGTGGGTCCGCAGAGACTCCTGCTGTCCGTCAGCAAGTTTCTGCGCACTCGTGTGTGCCGAAAGTTGTGATTTAAAGGCTGGCTGCCGCTGCTGCTGAAGGTCGTTTGCAGCAGGCGTGGACGCTGACGCTACCTCCGCTGGCTGTGCTGTTTGTTTTAGGAGGGCTTTGCCGCTGCAATTTCACTGATTTGCCGACAGAACAAAATAAGTGCCGTATCAGGGAGATTATTGTGTGATACGAATGTCGATGTTGGGCGTTCTGCTGTTGGTGCTTCTTCGGTGCTACTGCTGCTGCTGCTGCCCTTCGTGATTGCTGTTGCTGCTGTCTGACACTACTGGGCAGCCCTTCGACGACCTGCAACTTACGGTGCTGCTTTTTCCCGCTTGTGCGTAAAGGCCGAGGTGACTCTTCCGACGCTTGCTGCTACTGCTCTTCCCGTCCGATGGCCGAAGGTGTGCTTGCTGGTCTGTACCGTGCCTGCGGCGGTTCCTGCAGTGTCTGCCTCATCTTACACAGGCGCGCCTGCAGCGGGTCTTATTGTTTGCTGCTTGGGCGCCTGTTGCTTTCTGAGTACGTCGCCTGCTGTCCGAGGCTCTGGTGCTACAGTGTCTCTGGGGGAAAAACCACCGCGACAGTGCGTGCTGAATCTGGCTCCTTTCGCAGTCTTGCTGGCGACAGTTTTGTGCATAGCACTAGCAACCACTGCTGGAACAACACCAGGGCACCATTGCAGGGAAGGGAGAAGAAGCCGCGTTCCTCAGGTTTCGGCCTTTGTATCTATTGCTGCTGCTGCAGCACTACCGTGTCTGTTGCCTACCTTCTGTTGTGTGCTGCTGCTGCCGCTGCTGCACACGTGCTGCAGAGCCATGCCTTCAGCTGGTGTGTGGCAACTGCGTCGCGACAGAAGACGCGCCGCATTATGCGCACCATCCTCGTCTGGGGCTTGGTGCTGCCCTGCAGCAGCTCGAAGAAAGAGGCAACGCAGAAGCAGCCGCACTTCGGCGGTGCGCAATGGAAACTCTACAGGAGGACCTGCAGGACACGGGTCACAAACAGCGGGTAGGCCTGCGTAGTTGCGTGAGAATTTCCTCCGAGCTGCTGCTGCAGAGGGTCGTCTCTGCGGTCGTAATTTTCCAGCATGGTGCCGCCGCTTTTTTACTGCTGAGTTTCGGTTTTCCATCTGTTCTTTCCCAGGTGCTGCTTCTTTCGAAGTCGTGCTGCAGCTGGTCTACTCACTGCTCGTCCGAGTCCCCCGGTTGACTCTCCTGTGTGTCTCGCAGTTCTGTAGCAGTACTGCGCTTGTTCTGCTGTATACACTCGCTCTACTAGTCTTCCCCTGCTGTGCTCCTTACCTGCCGAGGACGCCTCTTCTGTTGCCGGCGTTACTGAAGTTTTCGTAATGCTGCGTGCGCTACATTGGGGCTGAGATGCTGCTGCTGTGGAGGTGCTGGTGCCACTGCTGAACTGACGCTGTTGCTGTTGCACAGAGTCTGGCTGCTGCGCAAGTACCTGTGCGGGATACAGTGCCTGCTGCGGCTTCGGCCATGCAGTGGTGCTGCAGCCGGCGCACCTGAGCGGTGCCGCTGTGAATTCGCCGCTGCTGCCGTTGCCTGCACGACTGGGGCTGCTCTGTGCGAACGTACCTCTGATGATACAGTCCTTCGCTGTTACTGATCCGTACCGGTTAACAGTAGGAACCACTTCGGATGTCTTTGCCGCCTCCTGCGCACCTTCTGGCGCGCAGTAAGTCGACCTGTTGTTCGCTGTGTAACAGTCGACAACGTTGCGGTCGTCTTTTGGCGACTACTCGAGTGAGTGTTCTTCTCTTGCAGTCTTTGAAGCTTACGCCAACGAGCTCTTTTTTCTATTCCTGGAAAGTAGTTTGCTGCGACGTCTAGGCTGCGGCTGCTGCTGCTGCTGGAGTTGTCCTGCTGCGGTTGTTCTGGCGTCGGCGCTGCTGCTCGTACTCCGCTGCTGCTGCCGACGTTTCCATGCTGCTTCTCCTGTGCCCTGGAACCAACCCCCTAGAGCGTCGCTGCAGCTATTTGGTCTCAGTCGCTGCTGGTGCGGCGCTGGCCCCTCAGAGACACCCACGCTGATGCTGTTACTTGGGTTTCTGTTCGATTAATGACGCTGTCCCCGCCCCTGACTCCTGCTGGTGTAGAGGCTGCACTCTTTCAGAGGTTGCACACCCCTGCTGGGGATCGACTGCACTGTGTCTGAGTCCTGCTGCTCGAGAAAGACATCGTTGATGCGTTCGGCCCCTCTAAGGACGAGGTGGTGTTGCCGGTGCTGACGCCCAGTAATAGCTGCCGCGGCTGCGTTACGGCTGCTTTGACGTTCGCCTGCGTTGCCGGTGATTTCAGCTCGTAGATGACGCATTTCGACGGGCGACGGCCTCCGCGCAGGGACGCGTGGAGCAGCTGCGCAGTGTGCTGGACATGCATGCTACTCGCCTAGAGGTAACAATCAAGCTTTGTATGATGCTACCGCACATCGAGAAGCCAAGACGAAGTTGGTCTGGAAGTTCAGCCGAAGCCTCGCAGTTCATCATCTTCCCGAAACGGTTGTATGGTCGTCTTTTTTCCGGGCCTTTTTACTGTGAAGTTAGCCGTTCAACTCTCACGTGTCTAATTTGGATATGGCATCATAGTTAGTTTATAGGGATTGCACTCAGTCGTGTTTCACGGCACTCTCCTCCTACGTACACAGCTGCACGAGGATGCGTAGTGCACACTCCACTCGGCGCACTCGTGCGCGCCTGCGACCATACATGAGCGCAGAACTGAAGGGACACAGCAGGTAGCGAACGGCACACACACGCGCTGAAATGGAGGAATTGCATATATATAACTACGTGCATAGACATGGGAAGGTAAAGGGGGGAGTACAGCTCTGCATATATGGTACATGTGGAGAGAAGAAGAGAATTTTCGTTCGTCGGTGGCTAGTGGTACATTCGCTGACGGCTGCACATCCCTACTCACATATGTGCCTGTGCCTGCAACACGACATATATTCGTGTTTTTCTGCATTCCTACAAATGCGCGTGGACGTGATTATTATACGACGGTGAGTAGAGATCTGCGCCTGTGTGTACGGAGGGAGAGGAAGAGAACCTTCTTTCGTCGGCGGCTAGTGCTACATTTGCTTACGGCTGCTCATGCGTTCGCGTACTCGCGTATGTGTCTGTGCCTGCAACACGACATACGTTCGTGTTTTTTTGCGTTGCTCCAAATGCGCATGTACGTGGTTAGTGTACGCTGTCGTACGCACAGTACTTCTACTGCGCGCTGCACCGACCCACATCAGCGCGTGCCTGTGTGAACAAGTGTGGATACCCAGCGTGCAAGCACGAGGAGGTAGGCCGCATACCGCTGCTTCTTCTATCGTTGTACCTTGCCGCCATCGGCATTCTGCGTGCACGACTCGCCAGTGAGTGCGACTTCACGAAATCGCAGCAACACCCTGACAGGTGGTCTGCCTGCGTCAACTTCGCCGTATAGCTACACGCACTCTGTGTGATCAGTCAGTTGATGCCCGAGAGTATATGCGGAGTTCCGTGGTTATAGACACGCAGATTTCGGTGAATGTGTGTGTACACACACTTGTTCATCCACGACGTGTGTACGTAGGAGGCTGTGAGTGAATATGCGTGCAGCTACGGATTATGCCGATGGACGGGTGCACGCAGACGTTGACGCATTATGCTGCATGATTAATATCTAATGATATATCATGCTGCGCGTGGCACGTTACATTAAAGAAAAAACAGGTGTGAGGCCTGTTCAGCGGTTACGTAGACCAGGGTCAACCGGTGATTCCAGGTGAAGGTAGATTCTTATGTAATACGCATGCGGGAAGGTGTACAGGCAAGGCAGCATATGCGTACACCTGTGCTTTCGAGTATACATATATATGTACGTATATGCGCCTGCTGCCGTCCTTGTACAACAACTCCACGTGCTTCCACCCAGGCATACGAAGGCGCGTTACTGTGTGACTTGGGGAAGTTGTTGTATGTGCCTACGCGTGTGTGTGGTGGGTTGGTAAAACTGCGCGGGTATCCGTCTGACAGGCGTGGTAGAAATTGTCTTGTCTCTGTGGATGAGTGCATGTGGGTGTATACTTCTGTGTGCACGCATAACTCTTAAACAGTAGTGTTGCGCCGTAGCGGCGCAGTGTGTATATGTACGTACGTTTTGTGTGGAGAAGCGTATCTGCATGCAGAGGTGCAACCACTTGTGAACTGCGCGTGCAGCGAGAGATGAGGGAGGCAATTACCGCTGCGTTTGCACCGCGGTACACCGTCTTGCAGCAACGAAACCAGGCTCTGCTATCGTTGCAGCAGACGGCGCTTACTGCTGCTCGCTTGCTGTCGTCGCAGCTGACACAGAACGCACAGGGGGGTAACAACAGCAGCAGTGCCACCAACGGTGGCCTGCGACCGCTGCAGCAGCAGCAGCCTGTGTTGAGCAGCGCGGCAGCACAAGGTAGCTCGTCGTCGTCAACGCAGCCGTCGGAAGCTACGCCTCTGCTCTTGGCTCTGGCGCGGCTCCAGCCGCAAACGCCGGAAGCGAGTAGCAACAGCGATAGCGGTAGCGGTGGCAGCAGGAGGGGACGGGGGGAGCAACAGCAGGGACAGGGAGAGCAGACGTGGGCAGGAAGATCCTCCTCGTCAGGCATTGCGGTGTCGTCGGTGTCGGACTCAGGACAGGTCGGAAATCCTTTCGCAGTGACACTAGCAGCAGGAATAAGTGAGAACAACGTTCGAAGCACCAGCAGTAGCGGCCGCACTAGCAACCACAGCAGCAACACCACCGGCGCCATCAGCAGCCAGAGCAGCGGCGGCAACCATAGGAGCAGCTGCGACTCTTGTGGCGTTACCAGTACTGGCAGCGGCGACGCCAGCAGCACACGCAGTAGCAACTCGACGGATAATAGCACCACGGACAGCAGCACGGATGGCACCAGGTCCGGAAACAGTAGGACGGAAAGCAGCAGCAGCCGCACCGGCACGGGTAGCAACAGCGACAGCCGGAACAGTGCCAGCAGCAGCAGCGACAGCACGAACACTGACACCAGCAGTAGCACCGGGGACGGCAGCAGCGACTCCAGCCCCGGCCGCAGCAGCAGCGTCTGCACGAGCTGCTCTAGCAATACGATCGGGGACGGCGGTAGCGGCAGCAGTGCAACCAGCGACAGCGCCGAGCGCAGGAGTAGCGACAGCAGCTTCAACGACAGCGGCACCAGTAACGACACGGAGTCACGCCAAGGGAGAATGGACCGGCGACGACGACGAAGAACCGATCCACTGGGAATTGAGAACGGTACACGTGAAGGGCAACAACTGGAGGAAAGACCTCGCAAGCGCGTTTCCACTGTGACGTCCATTGCTCCTACAGATGACAGCAGCAGCTCCAGCAGCAGCATCAGTAGCAGTAGTACCGGCAGCAGCAGTACCGGCAGCAGCAGCACCAGTAGCAGCCGCAGTAACAGGAGCAATGATAGAATCGGCAGTAGCAATAGCGGTGGTAGCAGCAGCACTAGCAATATAAACAGCAGCAACGGCAATGCAAACAGCAGCACTGACAATATAGAAAGCAGCAGTAGCAGCAGCAACAGTACTGGTAGCAGCAGTAGCAGGAGCGGCATGAGCTACAGTCGTATCCACGCCAGTGATGGCAGCGACGTCAGGGGCGGTGACACTTCCAGTCCCAGCAGCAACCACCTCCGTATCACGGACGTGCAGAGTAGCGGCAGCAGGACGGAGGAGAACAGCGGTGTGCACAGCAGCAGTGGGGTTGCCAGCACTGACAACAGCACGAGCACCGTGTTAAACAGTGGCAGCGGTGCCAACAGCAGCGGTGCAGCAGGCAGCAGGAGCACTGGTGAGAGCAGCACTGGCAACAGCACCACCGGCGTCCGCGAGAGTAATGTAAGCACTACCAGCCCAAGCGGCAACAGCACCGCCAGTTACACCAGTAACAGCTGCAGCAGGAGCGAGGCCAGCCGCAACAGGAGCAGGTGCATTACTACAGCTGTCAGCAGCACGAGAAATCCCGTAAGCAGTAGTAGTAGTCGACCGCCGCGGTGGGGGCCCCGCCCGGAGGACAGCGGTGATGATGCAGCGGAACAAGAAGCAGGGAGGGGGAGACATGTGAGCGGGAGCGGCGGCAGCAGCGTCAGCAGCACGAACACCCCACCAGGTTCTGCCGGAGCGTCGTCGTCGACGTCGGTAACAGAAAGAGTATCAAGTGTTACAGCTGCAGCGCGACTGGAGGTGTTGCTGCCACTGCTGCGGCTGGCACAGGAAGCACACAGCCGCGTGTTGCTTTTCCGAAGAAGTGCTGCGGTAATCGAGCAGCATGAGATGGCAGAGTGGCCAGAAACGGTGCAGCAGCAGCTCAGCAGAGACTTACTGGAGGTGCCAATTAGTAGCAATGGAGAGGCCTCGGGGAGTACGAGCAGTAGCGGCAGTCTTCGGAGTGGTGTACGGGGCAGGCACGACCTTCGGAGGACCAGCAACACTCCTGAGGAGAGCGCCCCGCGGACCACGACCAACGGAAGTGGCAGGAGCGAGGGCGGCAGCCACAGCACCTGTAGCAGCCAGTGCCATAGCAGCAACAGCGGTAGCAGCACAAACAGCAGCATGGGCATCGCCAGCAACATCACCAGCAGCTGGAGGACCCGGGTGGACGGGGACACCACCAGCGGTGTCAACAGCACATGTGTCACCAATAGCGACAGCAACACCAGCAGCGGCAATAGCACTGCCGTAGGAACCATTGGCAATAGCAGCAGTGCAACCAGGGAAGTCAGCACGTTGTTGGCAGCCACTCGCATACTGGCGCATCTGAATACTTTGCGTGAAACGACTCCCAGACGCTGTATGATCCCTTCAGAATCAGAGCAGCAGCAGCAGCGGCAGCAACAAGGAAGCGGCATCCCAGAGTTGCAAACGGCTTCGGATACTGCATACGACGAGGAGCCTCACGTGCGTGAGCGCCACCGGCAGCTGCGCGAGTATCTGCAGCAGCAATTTCAACGGATACAGCAGGCTTACGAACAAACACACAACAGCAGGCTCCACTTCCAGGCACTGTCCAGCTTGCGTGCACCGCAGCTGCCGGCAGTCGCGCACCTGCAGCTCTCTGAGGAGGGGCAGCAACAGCAGCCGGGGCCCCCGCAGGAGGAGACAAATACGCTCGTGCGGTGGGGACACAGAGAGCAGCAGCAGAATCTACAGCCGTCCGCACAGGGGCATTCACGTCAACAGCACCAGGGGCAGCAAGACCAGGCATTCCAGGACCAGGCACGGCGACCGGAGGAGCAAGTCGAGGTCGAGCGCAATCAGCAGCAGAGAGGGCAGCAAGACCAACCACCACAGCAACAACAGCAGCCGCGTCAGCCCGAAGTGGAGTCCCAAGGAAACCAGCAAGACTCGCAGCAGCAACTGCCGCCGTCGGAGCCATTTGTAGGAACAGGCCCCCAGCAAGCTCAAGACGACCGTGCTGCTCCGCCCCAGCAACAGGAGCAGCACACGCCGTCAATGCTGCAGCGGCAACAAGAAAACGGAGGGTTATCACACGGCACAGACTCTAATGCTTTCAGAACCACCGACCCTACACCACTGGTCTCTCTGCTCAGGAGAGTTGCGCAGCGACAAGTCGAACCCCTGGTGCTCCAGGGAAGTACGCAAGAACAGCAGCAACCGAATGAGCAGCCCCAGGAGCAGCAACATGAGCAGCAGCGACTGCTTTCTCGGCAACAGTTTCAGCAGGATCAGGGAGAGCAGCGGCCTCAGCAGCGACAAGAGGAGCAGCTGCCTCAACAGCAACAAGAAGAGCAGCAGCCTCAGCAGCAACAGGAGGAGCAGCAGCCTCAGCAGCAACAGGAGGAGCAGCAGCCTCAGCAGCAACAGGAGGAGCAGCAGCCTCAGCAGCAACAGGAGGAGCAGCAGCCTCAGCAGCGACAGAATGACGAACAACCTCAGCTGCAGCAGGAAGAACAGCATCCTCAGGAACGACAGGAGGAGCATGAACCTCAGCGGCAGCCAGACGAGCAATCTCAGCAGCAATGTGGCCAGCAACAGGAAGAGCAGCAGCGACACCCTCAGGAACAACAGGAGGATCACCAGCAACAGTCGCAGCAGCAATGGGGACAGGGGGGGCTGCATCCGCAGCAACAGGGAGAGCCGCAGCAGGAGCCGCAGCAGCCGGAGGAAGGGCGCCAGCAACCGCGCCAGCAGCAACATGACGAACGGCAGTTGCACCAGCTGGAGCACGAGTCAGAACAGCACGAAGGACAGAGGCCAGATCGGGAGCAGCCACAGCAGCAGACTCGATTGTCTGTTGCAGCAGCGGGCTCCGGTCAAAGCACAGGATGCAGTCTCTCAAGCGAAAGCCACACTACAGCAGTGACTGAGTCAAGACGCGAGTGCCCCTCCCGCCTTGAAGGAGACAACGAGGCCAGGCTTACAGCAGAGACTACCGACAGCAACATCAGCAGCGACAGCACTGACGACAGCGGAAGCAGCATCCGTCGCGGTAGCAGGAGCGGCAGCAATAACGGCGGTGACGACAATTCGGGCAGTAGCAGTTCGGACGTTCCGAAAGGCGGCGGCGGTGAACGGGCGAATCAAGAGGCCTTGGATAGTGCAGCACAACAGGGATGTTCTAGCACGGGCAGATGCACCGGGCAACCCCAGAGGCCCACGCCGGGAGAGCAGCAGTGGAGTGAACGCGTTAGGGAGACGGCAGCAGGCTCCGCTTGGTCCATGTCACACTGCGGGATAGGAGACGCGGGACCCGCCGTCAACTCAAGTAGTCCTGCTGCGGTTGCGGCACCCATCCGGAACGCATCAGCACCTTCTCCTCAAGTAGCTTCAGCAGGAGAAGCACGAGCGGAAACAAATGCTCACGGGACCGCCATAACAGACGCGCAGAGGGCGGCCTCCCCCAGACATGCTGCAGCGCGTGCTGCTGCAGGGAGGGACCCTTCTAGCGTGGCTACACCCCGACAACGACCAACCGGACCGGCTGCAACAGCACCTCCAGCGGTGACACACCAGCACTCGCTGCCCGCACGAGAAGTATCAAACAACCTTGCAGTGGCGGACGTTCCGGCAGGCGCCGAGTTTTCTGGATCGGTCGCAGTGTCTGCAGGAGCAGCAGACATCAACTCAGGAGCAGATGGCGCTGGAGCACCAGAAACCGACGCAGCAACAGGCGCCGCCACAGCGGGAGGTCCCGACGCAGAACCGGCAGATGTGGCACCAACAACAGTAGTAACCAATGCACCAGCAGTAGGGCCCTCTACAGCGGTATCAACCTGTACGACAGCAAATGCCCCCTCCGCAGCAGCACCACGGCAACGGCAGAGAGCAGCGGCGTCAGCCACAGCGGAGTTGGCAACCTCTTCGACGGTGTCAGCCGCAGTGGAATCACCGCAAGGACTTGTATCAGGACCGGAAGGCACCAACTCGTCAGCAGCAGGCGCAGCACAGAGACCAGCAAGTGGAGAAAGTGGGGAAGGAAGTTCAGGAAACTCTGGGCGACCTGGTGGCGTCATAGCTGGATTGACACCAGAGACACTAGGCACAGGGGTGTTGGACCCACCTGTGGAATACGTCAGCAGTGGAACAATACGAAGAGAGACCGGAGCGCAGTGGCGTCAAGGCACACGCAATTTACATCCCTCTAGTGGTCCTGGGGATGCCCCATCGGCATCTCCGATTAGTGTGCCGCTGTCGCCTCAGCAACAGCAGCGCGAAGGAAATCTCTTACACCTACAAGACCAACCGCAGGATTCACCTTGGCAGTTGGACGACCAGCAGCAGCCGAATGGCTCCAGCGCGGTGCAGCAGCACCAGCGTCACACAACTCTTGGGCAGGAGCAGCAGCAGCAAGGGGGACAGCAGCGTCGTCGGTATCTGGAGGAGCAACAGCGCGAGCCACCGCTGCATATAGAAGAACATCATCATCATGACGTAGCAAGCGTCGGAGAGGCACAGGTGGAGGTGCAGGAACGGCAGGGGTACGTGGCAGGAGGGATTTCGGAGCAGCAGGGTCGCTCGTCTCAAGATGAAGCCGAGCACCAAGCACAACCGGATGAAGAAAACCGTCAGCAACAACCGCACTGGCATCTGGAACAGGTGCGTCAGCCTCAGTGGCGTACGAGTGAAGGTGAGCAGCACCCCCACCGGCTAATGCAGGACCGACATGAACAACCTTCGAATACACAAGGACAGCAGCAACACCAGCTGCCCGCGGTGGACCAGCAGCAATTTCTTTGGCTTGAGGATCGGTCGCTACAATCGTATCACTGGAACGTGCCGGAGAACCAGCAGGAGCTTCGTCGGCGTGTCGCCGAGCATCAGCAGCGTGCGTCCTACGTGGAAAGGCAGCAGGAGGAGCCTCACATGCATAGAGAGCGGGACGAAGACGAGCAGGGGGTACGCGGGAACCTGGCACAGCGGCAAGAGCAGCGTCAACGACCGGTGGGTGAGGATCTGCAGCAGCACTCTGACTGGCGTGGAACGCAGCAGTCAGACGTGCTGGAACGGCACCAGCAGCGTATTCAGTGGTCGAGGAACGAAGAACACGAGCATCGTGTCTCTCCGCAAGACCCCAACACATACCCTAACGAGCAGCAACAGCAGTTGTCTCACCAACAGAGAGAGCAGCAGCTTCAGACGCTGCAACGTACAGCGCCTCCGTACTGCGGAACTCGACATGATGATCTCCTTACGCCTGTTCATCAAATAGCAGCAGCACGCCGCCCTCGCGCAGACGACCAAAGGTCCCGACAGTAGAGCTACAGCACACTGTACACGGAAAGGCGTAGACATTCGTGTGGATCCTGCACCATATAAATGTGTAATGTGTGGTCTTGGTGTCCACGTACGAAAATAGCCCCTGTAACATCACTGCGAAACGAAAACGGCGGTCAGGCGTGTATTTGCCCTCTGGCTGCCACTTGTGGGGCCCCGAAGGCAGCAGTAGTGACTCTCCCAGCAACCTCCGCTGCAGCTGCCGTAGCAACAACATCCCTTAGACCTCTTCAGTGACACCACCACAGTAGTGTCTGCCGTGTTCCCACGACGGCAGGAGAAGCAGAAAGCTCATCGGGTGATACGGGTCCTCATATGTTTCCTTTTGCGGCATCCGGTATTAGTAGCCTTTTGAACTATAGTTAGAGACTGTATGACATCTGAATATACCAAGAGAAACTCATAGGTTATCGGGCGGCAAGCAGTGACAGCAGTTCTTTCATATTTAGGGGTCACATTCCAGTCGCACGGATTCGGTGGGGGAGGTGCAGTAGCAGACCAAGGAGCACCTGCCTCAGAAAGAGTCAAACAATGGAGGCCAGCAGTCGTAGATGCCAGCTTGTTGTGACAGAAGAGGCAACCACGGTAACCAACGAGAGCGTTATGTGTGGTAAGTGACCTAAAACAGCAATAATTATTGACGCTTGATGTATACGTGTGTAGGTCTGCGTGTCCACGCACGCGTAGAACCAAAGCACAATGGCGTCCGTGTGCTTATGTACACTCGCAGTATTTCAATGAATTCAGGTCAGGCACTCGTCGAGAGTTCGCAACTTTGCGCGTAAGGGTGACGCTATACGTATAGGGTATGGTTCAGCAGAATGCAGGACGGATGATGTGAGGTTACGCGGAGGGGAAGCAATGATCCGTGCTTGATGCTGCACTAAGGACAGAAGTGGCAGCATCACGACATGCTGCTGGAGAAGCCGTCTCCAGAAACCGTACCAACTGCAGCAGAGGCCACTGCTGCAGATAGCGGAGCATATTCCACGGAAGGGGAACGAGCACCCTCGGCAGAAGTGTGTCTTTTGTAATGAGAGCCACAACATCCCCAGTCGTCTGCGGCCGCATCTGCAGCAGGGGCAGCGGCAGCCGCTGCGTGAGATTGTGCAGTCGTGGAGTGTTGCAATCGAATAATATTACCCCCTGATAGGCGCCTTTTTCACGAGACGGCATACGCTAGTTGGCGTTAATCTCGGCTGCATTGGCGCAGAAATCTCAAAACATTCTTTCCTCGCAGGTGCGAGGAAGTTTTTCGGAGACTGCTCCCAAACAGTATCAACGGATCAACTGTACGCAGGAGTCGATATTCCGCGTGGGCAGGAAAGGTCCCCGAAACGAGCCCCGTTCTGGCAGCTTAACAGGATGCAAAGGTGCTGCACGCAAGGAGGGGCAACCTGTATTCATATTTTCCACGTGCGTTTCTGTGGTGCATGTATCGCTTCACTTTTTAGGGAAATGCTACAGAAAAGGGGCTCGACATAAGTATAAACCGTAAATTTTTGCAGGGCTTCTGATCCTGAAAAACATTCTCTACTACTTGCACGACATATGCCCGCAGGCAGAGAAGCAGTTGTTGACTGCGTGGCTACTGTGTGTTAATTCGTAAGTAAGGGACACTAAGTGCATTTGCGTTACCGCATGGTACACTGTCCTTTCTCTACATGTTTGTGTAGTACCACTTCATCCAGTAACTATGCTGGTGCTGGGAAGAGGGGCCCTGCTCCTGGGCCTTAGAATAACGTAGGATTGGTGCACTTCACGCTTGAGTGGCCTCCAAACCTTTCTCAAACAAGATCACACCGGGTTTGTGATTGAGAGGTTACATAGCGTCTGCACGATCAAAAACCTTGCAAGAGACACGGGAGCTGCAGCAGCTTCAAGGTTACATTAGTTTCGTGTGGAGACTGGCGCACGTGTGCTGGCGGTTGTCCCATGGTCGAATCAACTTAGCGAGTGCGCGCAACTGCTAAGATAACACACATATATACCTAATGGCGAAATCACGCTCGAGGGCTCTACAAGTTGTACGTCCCCCTGAGCATCGCAGGCCCGAGGAGAATTCAGCGAGAAACAGGGGTTATGCACGTACGATGTACACCAAGAACGCCACAGCAGAATGTGGCTGTGTAGCGCTCCCCCGTAACCCACCACGACCGCCTATGTACGCACAACTGCTATTTAGCAACACGCACCGGGTTATTTCGCAGTGACGAGTGTGCAAGTGTTGCGGGCGCGGCAGCGCTGCTTTATCGTAGAGGTTAACACTCCGCATCTCCCAGGGTGGTATGTCGTTTTCCACATATAGGTGCGTATATGGGTGCATTTGAATGTACGTGTGTGAAAGTACATTAAACGAGCACCGGTCAGAGAGGGGCTTGTGTAAATAGGGGTGTGTGCTCGCACGCTTATTACGCACGCACGTCCAGCCTCGGTTAGTTGGGAAGCGTTCTCGTATGTAGGCGTACGTGTATGTACCAATAGCGAGCATCAGTTATTGGAGGCGAAAGCTTATACCGCTGTAAAAGCGCCCTCTAAGGAGCGCACGCAGGCCAGTCTGTTACGGTCTACTCCTATACAGATGCGTAGAACGAGGTGCATAACAGTGGCGGCCTTCCGCCTTTGCAGGATACACAGACAACAGCAGCATCTGCCTGATGACATGCAAGCCGACGAACACCATGATCGCGTGGGTAACATTTCCACTGCTCGACGGACGGCCATATCTGGAGCAGGCAAAACAAGCAGTAGCCTCCCCGGTTGAGGCCTGCATCAATCCATTCCCTTCTCCTACTCCAGCATTCCAGTACGTCATACTGCATCTTCAACGCCCAACGGAAGTACAAGGAATTCCTGTCGCTTCGGTTGGGCTGCAGGGGCACGGGGCAACCCCTGGCTCCCCGAGGAAAGAAATGTTCTCCAGCTGCGTCGAAGTGAGCGTACGTGTCTGTGTATACGGCGTGGACATGTGGTTTAAGACAGGCCTCACGCTTGGTATAGTACAGCATATACTTACACTTCAGCATGACCGCGACCAAGACAGTATCACCTGGTGCCGCTTCGCCATTGTGTCGGCAGCACTGAACGCCACGTAACAGCGCACTCTATGGTTTCCACGACAGCAAATGCAAAGTTACAGCATCGATGGCAGCTCGTGCCACATGGTGGACTACGTTAGTGCTGGTTAGTGTCACACGATAGGGCACCGCTCATGCCGGAGCGTTCTAGCCCACCATCTGGCCGAACTTTCGGCTTTTACTACCTCCACAAGGTTACACACACGACTAGTCACATTATTATCAAATTGGCGAGCGTGACGGCGGCTCTCACACACTACGTATGTATGCTTTCGAGGCTAGCACGTGGCAACCGTACAGCGTGGACGCTCCTGGACGGTATATTACTGATCACAGGACTGCAGCGAGTATCTGTGCTACATCTTGTGTGCACCACTAGCCATTTCACCTGTCATCAATTCGCTTCGTTCACCGACACCACAGTCGCGCATCTCGCAGGAGGATGAAACAAGAACAGTGCACGACCTAAGTACACACGTGGCTTGAACAATAACGCTGTAAACTTGTCGGTCAAACTGCTGTCGCGAGAAGTGAGAGAGCATTATTGGTCCTGGTGTATGCACGCAAATGTTCCATCGCAACAAGCTCATTCATCCCGATTACGAGAGCAAAACACGCATCAGCGAGGTACTTCTAGCGGGGCCACACACTACCTTATGCCTCCCTCCAGTGCTACTTGCGAAGCCCAAAACGTCGCATACGCTTATCAGGGTGGCACACATCTCGTATGCGAAGTGAGTCAGAGGAACTGCTCGCATGCGTCAAGCACAACTCCCCCTCTTGCCGTGTCTGGTTCGCAGCGGCTATGTGCCGACCTGTATCTCGGCCACCCGCAATCAGGAAGATCTGCAGGGTCTTCGCGTTAGCCCCCCCGCACGGCGTATCCTCCGGGAGCACAGGCCACACGCAGAACGATACCGGGTGTCAGGCTAGAACTGTTCAACGAACACAACCTGGGCTTGGAGGTAGAGGAGACCACACGCATGCAAAAGCGTGCGGGATGCCCGGCGCAGAGCTGCTGCTGGATTTATGCAGAACGCGACTGTAAACTCTACACTAGCCACCGCGTACACACGCTTGTGTCGGCTCCTTTTGCAGCAGCAAGTATCAAAAAGGAAGGTGAGCTCGCGTAGGTTGAGGGTAGCGCATAAAGCAGAACAAGTGCGCGTCGACGTGATTCTGCAACTTCGCGTAAATTCCTCCTCACATATATCTACACACCTGTACACATTTATATATATAGACGTACACGGGAAAAACATAGTATACGGGGCCTAACACCCGCATAGACTTGCAGATTCAGCAACGTAAATAATGTTTAACTTTTAGGAAGTTGGTCTCGTTTGATTCTGGGTAATCATGAACTGGATCCTCCGTGACACACTCAGTAGAGACCTTCCGGGCCCACCTGCTGGCTCCCCTTGACCACCGCTTCCATATCAACTCTCCCTCGTAAAAATCCCCAGCAACCGTCCAACTTTTCAGGAGCGGACGGGACAATTTACGTAGCACCAACTGGAGTCATATGGACACCAGCAGGAGCAGTGGCGAGGCAGCTCCGGCAGACGCTCTCGCTGACTACCCAGAGCTCGCGCTGTGCCTTCCTATCAAGGGCGGCCGGAACCACCCACGAAGGACTTCCATCAGCATAGTAGCCTCCCCAGTGCAGCATGTCTTTGGGTGCAATACACAAAAACAACGTGGTAGCAGCGCCGTCTACTGGTGTCTTCATTACTAGCTTGCCACCAAGCATAACGACCCATTTCAGGAAGAGACACTTTGCTGCAATGTGTCGCCACAGCTGCGTTTGTACTACTCCAGGGTGCGCCGCGTACACACCCACGCAGCTGTCGCTCCTGCCTTGCTTTTGTGGAATGCTTTTTCCTGCCGCGTTGCTGGTGCTTCCCGGCACTTCGTAGGAGAGTGCTTTGGTGTTGCTGACTTCCTCAGAGGTTGCAGCAGCGTCAGGGAGAAGGAGCTGTCTTTGCAGCTCCTTTGTAAACCACAGGTTACACAGCTTGCTGTTAGCGTAGGCTATCCACGACAAATACCTCTTCGCAGTCGACTGTCGCCTCATTTGCAGCAAACTCTCTGCTGTTCGTCTTTCTTCTTCCTGCTGCTGGTGCTGACATTGCAGCAACTCGTGTTGCCGTCTCGAAGCTTCATCAGATGCGATAGCCGCGGCTGCTGCGGCTGCTGTTTCCGGCGTGCAGGCAGCGTCTAGCACGCTGAAGCCACGGGCGTGGAAAACATGAGCGCAGGAAGCAACGTTTATGATGCGTCCTCCGCCTGCTCCAACAGGCGCAGCGAACGCTGCAGAGGCCTTTTCTGAGACTGATGCAGCTGCAGAAGCAGCAGCCCGTTTCAAAGCAGGCAGGAGTAACTGCGTGAGAAGAAAGTGCCCCATGTGGTTACACACACTGTGATATTCGAAGCAAGCTCCATCGTCGAACGTTACAGGAGTGAGTTCAGGTACACACATCTGCGCAGCATTATTTACCAGAATGTCGACTTGGCCGTTTGTTGCTGCGAGAACCCAACGGGCAAATTCGCGCACAGAAGCTGCACGACACAGATCGAGTTCATGCACATGCACACGAGGTTCGTAGCTTACCGTGGAGGACCCAGAGCTGTTTTTTCCCTGTTTTTGGGAGGGTGCACTCACGTTAGCGGTCTTCGACTTACAGTGGACCCTTTCGATCGGTTTGATGCATAGCGAAGACATGAGGTGCAGGGGAGCCTGTTTCACTGCTTTAACCAGAGTCGAAGAAAACCTGGTAGGCGCGGGAGTGGCTCCAACAGTAGCTAATTCCGCGTTGATAGCGGCAGCTACCAGACGTCCCTGTTCTGCACTGCGTGCCCCAAAATAAACGCGTGCCCCCCACTTAGCTAGCTGCAAGGCAGTCTCCTTTCCAACACCTGACGTTACTCCAGTAACAACAGCAACTTGGCCTTTCAACAGGTCTTCCGTGCCAGCAGCCGGATCAGCCTTTTGTTGCCACAGTGTGCGATTTTCCTGATGTACTGTTTTCTGCTGCGGCCTGCCTGATGTAGGCGACGCAGAAGAGGAGGAGGCACCCTGACGGTCGAGCGTTCTTGCACTGATGAGGCTTTTGCTGTACGCTTCCAGAGAAGAACGCAGGAAGCCTGAGGCCACACGGCGCAGACTGCAGAAGACGAAGAACAGCAGTGCCAAAGAAGCGAACAACTCCAGGAGTCCATAAAGGAAGGTGCAACGGCCGAGAGCGGAAGTCGGCGGATAAGAGCTTAATGCTTCACGAATAAGCGACCGGAGAGAGCAATAAGATTTCTCGGCGTAGCTCCCCCTCGGTCCTAAGTGATCTTTGGCGGGTGGACGTCCATTTGGTGGCATCTCAGAAAAGAGGTGTGCATACTGTGGAGAGAGTGTGTGCAGTGGATACAGAAAAGGAGAAAGGGACGGACGAACCACAGAGGTACTACGCACAAACAGTAGCCATGCACCCGCGGGGGTACCCACATACACACAGAGCAGACACGCGAGAAGAAGCGCATAGCAAAGGCCGCAAAGGCACGCTCTGCAAACCGGTTCAGTAACGAGGAGAGAGAAGTAGCCAAAAGGGGACACAGCGTCACGGTAGACGCCGTCTTCTTCAACCGTCGGCCGGCGGTGTAGCCAAGAAAGACTTGGGCGGACGCGGCGAGGATGCTGCATGGTTGGAAAATTGGAGAAAAGCTTGTACGGATAGAGGGAGGAACGGGAGCAGGAACACAAGGATCATCGCCGAAAGCAAACGAGACAAGGACATGCGAACCGACCCCGTGCAGTGATTGCGAACGTCATGCTAAAAGGAAGGCCATCTCACGTGCAAAGACAAGTTTTGTGGAGACAGAGGCGTGGGACAATTAACTCCAGCGGGGGTGCAGGAGGAACGAGGGCACTCGTGCAGTGATTGCGAACGTCATGCTAAAAGGAAGGCCATCTCACGTGCAGAGACAAGTTTTGTGGAGACAGAGGCGTGGGACAATTAACTCCAGCGGGAGTGCAGGAGGAACGAGGGCACTGCGCGCGATGTGGCAGAAAAGAGAAGCGGAGGGACGAACAGGTAGGGGAGACGGTAACGCGGAGGAAACTTACGAAAATTAGGTATACACAGAAAGAAAGAGGATATGATACTGAGAAGGAGGACAATCATGGATGAGATACGGAAAATCTCTATGGCATCGTCTACAGTGAGAAAAAGTGGGGGCAGTCCCGCACACACTAAGTGGCTGGAAACCACAAGGACACAGCTAACGTCACTTAGCACGACAGACAGGGCTGACGGGTTTGTCTGACACGCGGTGGAAAGGCTTCCGTGCTCTCAAACCTTACGACGGCATTAAAACACATTTCCTGTAGACCCCCCCCCAAAATTTTCGCGCTTCCGCCTTGCAAATGGGGGGCGTAAATAAGGAGCGGTTTTTTCCGCTAGAAGTCATGCGTGAGGGCGTCGGGAATGAACTTGAATTCATTGCCGGTGTGTAAGGCTTCAGGAGCATGGAGGACATAATTGATTTACACGTGGAGATCTGATACGGTCTGATTATCGTGAGCGGCAGCTAAGCTGCGACAACATCGGTAGACTCGACCACTGCAGTAGAGGCATGCGACCTCACTAGAAAATGAAGGATGGGATCCATACAGCGGAACAACTAGAAGCAACGGGACTTCAGCTTCACTCCTTCAGGCTGCTGGCGGTATACTGCGTGGATTTTGAAAACACCGGTGCCGGTACAACGACAATCACTTTCGGACATACTACTCGAGGGCCTCAGTAAAGGAGCAACATCCGAGGACGAACGGAACGAAGCTTTTGACACTCTGTACGCTTGTACCTTCAACTGCCGCCGAAAAGCATTTGAATCTCCACAAATCTTCTCAGTACAAATCTTCGTCTACACTGTTCTCAGAGGATTGAGAGGACTAATTCCCATCAACCTGACACCGTGAAGCACCTCCTGCCAGAGCTATGACATTCGATTATTCAACATTATTTCGCGTCTTGTCTGTGCAGTGCGGAGTTTGTCAGACAGGCTCTAGATAAACTGATTGCTTAGTCGGGGGCGTCCGGACGTAAAAAGCCGTAGGATGCGAGGGTGCCTCGCCAGTAGTTCAACTCTCGACACTGTACTGGGAGGCAGAATGTAGTCTTTAGCAACGTTGGCGGCATGTTCGTGATTGCACCTGCGCGAATGCCACCGCTATGAACCAGGAAAAGTCAGCCCCTTGTAAGTTGCCGCCTCACCTGGTTGAGACCGGCTGTTTTGGAAGCTCGCAAGACATTAATTGTGTAGCCACACCGCATCTCGTCTTCGGCCGGTGTACAATGCCACGGCGATTTAAACGGTGTATAGCGACTGTACACGCAAGCCCGCTCAAGACTTTTCGAATGAAAGAAGATAGCACGCTCATATTGTGCTGGAGATAAGTCAATCACATCATCTCAGAGCACTGCCTGCTGAGTCCAATTTCGGAAGCTCACATCAACTTCTCGCAAAAGCTTACGTTGCTTCATGCATACCCTTGCATACCTGCCTACAGGTGCTGGTAACGAATTATGTGACCTCCGCTTGTAGGGACATCGTATTGGAAATTTCTTAGCAAGTTGCAAGACTGTCGTTGCTCTCCAGGACCAACGACCAGGAAAACAACCTGTGTGCACAATTGTGGAGGATGGTGCGCTTTCATGAGTTTTTTGAATCGTTGTGAGTGCTGTGCATACGACGACATATTGGAACACCGTGGGCGTAGGCCGACGATGCAGAATCCGTATACGAAGCGATACTTGTAGCGCACACACGACAGAAATTATTCTCCGTCGGCGACAGTTACGGCAGATCACCAGACCACAACTGATTTGGAAAGCGTTACAACAAAAAAGTAAGCGAGTCCTGTGTACATCTTTCTGGGGCAATCGCACTTTCGGCCTGTAGGCTGTGACAACGTGTAACAGATAAAATTGCAGTTCTCTATCCGTATCCCACGAGAGGAGTCAACATTACAGCAACGTAGTAGTTATGCAGACAGATTTGACTATGGAGGAAAACGCATCAGCAAATGGTCTAAGTCTTGTCATGGCGATTTTACGTGTGCTTTACACATTTTTGCACGGGCAAGTCACGCAGCAAAGAAAAGAGATCCTCCAAAGGCTCTCAGGGTCTTGCGCACTAGCTGTTGTATCGTTCCCCTTTACGATAGCGTAGGGTCGTGCTAACCCTGCGGGGAAAATTCTCCTTCGTGGAGCTTTCTGGCGGACTCACGGTGGGGGGTTCCATTTCGTCAGACTTACACACGCGATGAAGACGTACCCACCCGTAGACACCTTTGTGCCTCCGCGGCTACAGCCGAATACACCACACCCTGTCACAAGCCGTTTACAGCTTGATACATTGACTTGCATTTGGTACAGGCCTCTGCCGAAAAAGTGGGACTACGTGGACACGCAGAGATAAACGATTTGTTGGCAGAAAGTGGATCTGGCCTCCCTCGTAACAATGCACTTTCGGTGACGAAAGCAGGCGTCGTGGCGCTGCGGTGTTTCTGCTGGTTTTCCAGCTTTAGGCTTTAGCCGCTGACCTGTTCACGCATATTCTGAAACACTTTTCATCCAGCGAAACGAGAAAAGAGTACACATAGATTCACGCGACAAACTCCGTACTCGTACATCGAACCTTACTACACGGTGACTACTTCTGGAGAAGTATCCACTTTGGTTCCGGTCGTCCAGATGGAAGTTTTGTACTCCAAGGGTGAACTCCACCCATCTGAGTTAGTTGTGCATATATTGGACATACCTCGTTAAGATTTACGAAAGTCACTCCGAGCAACGCTACACTGCAGCAACGACGGGATATGCACGGTAGCCGGTTAAGTGTCTGCCGTAACATGAATCGACCAGCTTGCGCCCCTTCTTCTACGTGTATCCTTATGGCTTTTGTATCCCCATATGCTTGTAAAAAGAGTGCGTTGCGTTGTTGCTTATACACGAATACCATATGCAATACACATGCATATCCACGTTGGTACTGACGTACAAGAGTGTGCAAACCGGTGTGCGGAGTGCACGGGTGCAAAGGCGGTAAGGTCCAGATGCCTGCGCAGACGTACACGTTGTTCGTCCACCGAAACATCGCTGTCAAAAGGCACCATAAAGCCTCCTTCACCTTAATTCTGAAGCGCACGCCACGCCGCAACAGTACTTTACACCATAGATATCTTCAAGTGTGTTACGAGGGCCTCACATATTACCACTTTTCGAACCAGCTTCCCGTCTGTTGTCTCCAACTAGGAGTGTCAGAACGGGATCGATAAGAGTAGTGCCCTCGTAACCCATCGTCGTCTGCATCTGGTCGGCCGTATGAGTGGGTTTTTCACGGGTGCTGTTTCTCGCAGTGCTCCCGCTGGTGCTCTGGCAGTGTCGTTCCTGCTGTTCTTGCTGCTACTGCAGATGTCACTACTGCAGTTGCGTTTCCTGGCGTTTTCGGTATGTCTACGAAGGGACGATACGTTTATTCTGTATTAGTCGGAAGCGCCTCGCACAGCTGTTTTAAGCAGCGCCAGTAGGAAGCCACAGCACCGCGAACTCAAAAGTAGGACGGGCATTAGCAAGGTAACTTGGATCCGTGACCATACACAGCAAGTCACACAAATATGCAAATTTTGTGGACGGTGTGTGGCACAATGGAAATATAAAATGACGGGGACATTCTAAGCGCTGTGCCCTCCATCAGGTCTTTCGCTCCCGGCGACCTTCCTGGTGCTTCGTCTTCGAACCTCTTTTAATTCTTTTCACGGACGCCGGACAAAACGAAAGCCCAAATATTCCTGAAGGTTTAAGAGCGAGACCTTGCGTTGTTTGCATTTATTAATGGATGGGGCTGCCTTATTGCCGGCTGCTACGTCTGTGGTAGACTTGCACCATGGTACGGGAAACTTTGCATCCTGCTGGTAGTGCTGTGTTGGCGCTGTAGCTGTTGCTGCCGGTGTTCTGGTGCTGTTACCCCTGTTGCCGTGTTGCTTGATCCCGTGGTGCTCTTGCTACTTACTGCGACATGAACAGCTGCTGCAGTTGCTGCTGCTGTACTGATTGCTGCAGTTCCTGTTGCCGTTGCTGCTGTGGCGACACCCGGCTGCTGCTGCGGTGCTGCAACAGTGCTGCATGTGGCGGCTGCCTGCTCCTGCCCTGCGGGCCGCTGCTCCGCCATGCGCAAGTCTGATAGGATGCTGCGATTATTGTCGCTGCTGCTACTGCTACGGTTGCTGAGCAATCTTGCCGCTGCTGGTTGTTAGCGTGGATAGCACTGCTGTGCGTTCGTTCAAGCTGCCGGCGGCGGACCTGCACCTGCACTTGCTGCACCCTTAGAAGGAGAATGGTGGCAGCGTCTTCCACACTCCTATATATCTCATCCTGTTCCTTTCCTTCCGTAAGATTCTTCGCTGGCCGAGCAGCAGCATAGCAACCAGGCGCCGTTAGAGACGTCTGCGCAGCGACCCGCATGGCACAACTCCGTTGCGGGGTCCCTTTCCCTTCCGCAAGAGAGGCGGAAGGAATGCGCCAGCGCTGCTTCGTGTTGGCTCACTTTTTTCCGCCCAGCCGGCCTTGCCACTTGTCTGCACTGCATTAATTCTGCGCTGCGCCGTTGCCGTCACTTCATGCTTCGCCGGCCTTCCGTCTGGAGATGCCGACAGCAGCAATTGATGTGGATTTTCTTCTCTATTAGGCCCGCTGTACCTCCTGTGAATCTTTGTACCAGCCACAACAATGCACGGATATCTTCTGCATGGCGTAGGCAGTGTGCTGCAGCTGTAGTCCTTTCTCTGCGATACTAGCGCAGGCACCAGCCCCTGCAGGCACAGGCCTACACTTGCTGCTGTTACATATCAAGAGTCAACCGTTTGACAATGACGGTGCAGTTCATGGTTTCTTCGCCGGTCTATCACTGTGACAGCAACAGCAGATGCAACAGAAAGTCATACAGAACACGATATCGCTGCTACTGCTGAAACCCTCCGCATGCGCTGCAGCAGCTGGGAGACGCCTTGTGGATGGCGGGAGAGAAGCGTGTCTTGCTCTTTGAAATTTCGCCTCCCGTCTTGCTTGCCCCAGTGTGATAGTAACTTCGTTAACGGTCCAGAATTCTTGTCTTCTGATGTGCTCTGGTACTCCCTTGTGCCGCGCCTTTCAAACTCTGGCACCTTCCGTGGAAGGCATCGCCTCTCCATGGCTGCCGGTGCAGGTTCTGCTGCTGCTGCTGCATGTTGACCCGTACGTAGTAGGAACAAGCTAGCAAACGGCTTCGTCTGGGAAGTGAGTGTGCTCTCGTTCTTGATATACTGTAGCATCTATCTCGTAGTAGAAATACTTGCGGCTGCCCCGAAGCGGCACTGTGTTCCTGCCTACCTTCACGCAGCGCGTTCAATTTGCTCCTGCTCGTGCGCTCACCTCGTGGAGCAGACCCGCCCGCAGGACATCGAGCTGTGGCTTTTCTTCGCGGTGCTGCGCTTGCCACCGTCCGCTGTGCTGTCACTGACTTTAGCTGATGCGACTGCTTCTTTGTTCCTCTTGCCGACTTTACTGACTTTCCCTGCTGATGCGCCGCGGCCTAGCGTGGCGCGTTCTGCGGCGTTGCAGCGCCGTGTCACAACTACACGTCCGCAGTTGCGGCCCCATTGCTGCTGGGTGCTGAGACTTCCCTGTCTGCACGTACCGGCTCTAACTTGTAGTTCAGTCTTCTACGGCGGTGGATCGTCTAGAAGGTAGTATCACTTCTTGGATTACTTGTATACGTATCTAAAGCGTCTGTGTGTACGTGAGCCGGTGTACGTACAGATATATATCCTTCTTCGAGATGTGCAGTTTGCCTTAGTCCTTCCTTCTGAGTTCTGCGCGGTAGAATATACCGTTTTTCTTCGAGTTCAGCGGTATTGTGAGTTCTCCAGCTCGTGATTGCTAGACATTGTTCCAGCCTCGATTCTTTCTCCCTCTTCGAGGATAAATACCTACTCGACTTGTTTACAGCGGCATCTCTGGTATGCAGCTGCAGAGGACATGTAATGCCGACAACTTGCGTGTGCGGCTGCAGCAGGTGGGCGTTGAATGTTACAGCAACACTGCTCGGGGAGCTCGTCCGAGCACCAGCAACTCGTTGCGCATTCCTATGTTTTTTATGTGGACACGCCTGCCACAGCAACAGCCGTGTGGATCCGTACGCGTGTGTATGTTCGTCATATACGTGAGCGTGCCTTCGCCTTCTGATCTGTCGCTGCCAACAATAGGAGCAGCAGCAAGAGGAGGAATGGCTTGCTACAGAATCTACTAGAAAGCTGATGCTCGGTCTGTCTGTGCGATCCTTTCCTGCCGCAGAGTGCCAAATTCATAGCGAGACGCAGGTGTCCGCTGGTGGTGCTCGCCAAAACAGCGGCAGCAGTGTTGTGGCCCGGCAGCGCTTGCGTGGGGGCTGCACTTGCTGTGGACGTGCGGCTGGCGCGCAGCAACACCCGCATATTCTAGCACGCTTCCAGAATGGGAGGAGCGAAAAAATCTTCTACCGAAGGAGGCAGAGGCACCGAGGAGGGAAAGGCTAGCGAGACCGCTACTGCAGAGACAACAGCAGCGAGTGCTTTTGCATCAGGCAGCGGGCGACGGCCGCAACAGCAACGCGCAGCGAAAGGCGTGTCCACGAGCAGCAAGCGCAGAGATTCGCAGCAGCCGCAGCCGCAGCCAGACTCTCAACGGCAGCTCGTCCACGCAGCCGAAGTTGGCGGAGGAGGAGGACGGGCTTCGCCAACAAACTGCCGCCACAGCAGCAGCAGCACGAGCGGCAGCAGCAGCAACCAGAGCAGCAGCAACAGCGGCGCGGTTTACAACGGCACAGGCGGGAATGCGGACGTCGTTGAAAAGAGAGAAGGAGGCTCTGCGCGCGTAATGGGCAGCGGGAGCAGCAGCACCTATAGCAGCACTGCCACCGAGAGCGTCGAGAGCTGCAGAAACAGGTGCGTTGAAAACAGCAACAGCCATAGCGGCAGCGGCTCGAGCGGCGGAGCCAGTAAGGAAGATGCGAGCAAAATGGTGACTGGCGAACCGACTGCTGCTTCGGGCGGGAGTACGCTTGAGCGTGTGGTGGTTCGAAGCAGCAGCAGCAGCTGCAGCAGCAGTATGGGCAGCGTTAGCAGATCTAACAGCCGCAGCAGCGACTGCCTCGCCCCCGATGAAGAGGAAGAAGAGGAAGGGGAGGCGCGCGCCTGCAGTCACCGCCACAACAGCGCGAGCCGCACGAGCAGCAGTAGGAGCAGCAGCATGCTCTTGCGAGGTTCTCCCGCAGGTGAGAGAAAATTGAGGACAAATCAAGACGCAGCCCGCGCACCTGGTGCTGCGTTTTCTTCCTCCTCTCCTCTGCCGTCGAGACAAGAGGACGCGGCGTCTCCTGCTGGTTTGCAGGAGCCGCAGCGACAGCAACAGCAGTTCCAGCAGCAGCAGCCGCACGCCCAGCAGAAGCAAGAGCCGCTGCCGCAGAAGCGTTGGGGCGGTAACGGCCAGCGCTCTCCTTCTGGTACTTCATCTCCGTACTCGGGAAGTGGGACGCGCAACAGCAGACGACAGGTAGACGCAGCAGGAAGCGTTGGTGCTGTTGTGCATCCAGCAGCAGCCGAAGCGACGCCTCGTACACGGGGAAGCTGCAGCGGCAGCAGCATCAGCCGGACCAATTTCAGCGTCGTTGCACATGAGGTTGCTGCGGGAGGAGAAGCTGGGGCGCGCAACGGGAGTCCTTGCAGCGGGTCGGGCAGCAGTCTCAACGGCGGCGGCGACAGCAGCAGCAGCAGCGCTGGCGTGCAGGCAGGGCAGAAGCAGACGATGACAAGCGGGGGGGAGGAGAGCGTCCGAGCGCAAGCCAGCTGCAGCACGCATAACCCGTCTGCAGGGGGAGGGGAAGAGCTTGTCGCCAGAGGACCAAAGGGACTGCGTCGGTCAACAGCGCGTCAACGGCAGCACCCTGCGGCAGCAGCTGGGGCAGCGACTGCTCGCCCTACCAGCAGAGGAATGCAGGCAGCAGGGTCCGCCTCCCCTGCCGGTGCCGGCGACGGTGTCCTTCCTGGTGCCCGCGACTGTGATGCAGGTGATGCTGCCGCACAGCGGCCTGCTGTTGCAGATCAGGCTGCTGCTGCGGAACAGCCTGCGAAGGCTCCCGAACAGCGCGCTGCTGCTGTGGAGCCGTGTCCTGCTGCTGCACATCAGTGTGCTGCTCCTGATCATCAGCGGGGTGCTCCTGCGGACCAGCCTGTGGCTGCAGCAGAGCAGCCTGCTGCTGCGGCGGGGCGGCCTGCTGTGTCTGATGTGTCCGAAGGAGCCCCGACAGCAGCTGCTGAGGCGTCGGCAACTGCGACGGTCCCAGCAGCCGCGGCAGCAACAGCCGACGGGGGGGAGGATTGGTCGACCACCCGGGGGGAACCAGAGGCATCTGGTGCTGCTTCAGCAGCCTCGGCGGGATGTGTGGCTGTAAGGAAGCTGCGCAGGACAAAAGCAGGAGCAGCTGCGATGGGGCAAACGCTATTGAATTCTCCGTACTGGAGCCGTCCCAGCACCCGTGCGTATACTACTGCTTCTGCAGCTGCTGCTGCCGCTGCTGAAGCAGCCAGGAGAGAACACGCACAAGAATCCTTATTACGGAGAGGTGTAGGAGCCGCCTCACGAGTGGCCAGGGTTAGCAGCTCTTCCACCTGCAATGGCTGGGCCGCCGGCAGCAGCACTACGTGCAGCAGCAGCGACAGCAGCAGCCAGGCGGTCGGTGGTGGTCCCAGCCCCGCGAGCAGCAGTAGTAGCAGCGACAGCAGCAAAGAGGGTCTTGGTCTTTGCAGCAGCAGCAGCGGCAATGATAGTACTACGACCAGCCGTGGTGGCAGCAGCAGGGGCAGTTCGAGCTGCAGCAGCAGCAGCAAGGGAATTCCGGGCAGCAGCAGCAACGGCAGGGATAGTTCTGAGAGCAGCACGACAAGCAGCAGCAGGGAGAGTTCTGGAAGCACGAGCAGCAGCAGCAGCAGCTTCGGCAAGAGTGCTGGAAGCAACAGCAGTAACGAGGGGTCTGCAAGCAGCAGCAGCAGCAGTGCCAGTGAGACTGCTACAAGCATTAGCGGCAACGAGAGTGTTAGCAGCAGCAACAGCAAAAGTAACGGCAGTGCTGTGAGCACCGGCAGCGGCAGCAAGCAGAACTCTGTCGCCGGCGAAAGCCGTAGCACGGATGTCTCAAGCAGCAGCTACAGCAGTGGTAGGTGGCGCGTGACGAGCAGCGGAAGCAGAGAGACTGGTCGGAGTAGCTCGGAAGCTGTGGGCGGTAGCAGCAGCAGGCCGCACCTCGGTGGAGGAAGGAACACTGGGAAAAGCGACTCTGACGGAGCGGGCCCAGACGCCACAGTAGGAGAGACACTGCTGCATCAACAGCAGCAAAAGGAGGAGCTATCAAGAGCACCAGCAAGGGGCGGCACCGGTCGCAGCAGTGCAAGCGGTGGTCGAAGCATCAACAGCGGCGCGACACCCTTGCGGGTGGAAGAGGGGGGGTTTGTGAGGGCGATAGCAGGTCATGGGGGGCCAGAGCGAACCGAAGATATGGAGAGAGGAAGCAGCAGTAATAGCGCGAACCGTGGAACGAGCAACGAGAGTCACAGAGGTACCAAGGAAAGTCCGGGCTCCAGCAGTTGCTGTCAATCTGTCAGCAACAGCGAAGGCACGAGCGAGAACAACTGCAGCAGCAGCAGCGATAGCCAGAGCACCCGCGGCAATGGGGGGGCAGGTGCCGACGAGGAGGAAAGTACGAATTTTGTCAGGGAGCACTCAGACAAGGAAGACGAAGGCGCGGCTGTATACGCCGGTCGAGGCAATATTTGTAGTACACGTAGCAACGCCGTTGCTGCGGGTGGCTCTGCTGCTTCAGATTCTGGTGTGAAAACTGCTGCTGTCGGCGGACAGCACGCAGTTCAGGCGGCCCGCGCAGGACCACCACCAGCGAGAGTCGCTGGCACTGCTGCTGCCCATGCGTCCCTTCCGGTGGAGGACAGCCCGTTGACTGGGGAAGTAGCGCGCAGCGCAGTCCAGCGGGTTGGACGCCGCGCAAGCCGTCGACTGCAGGAAATCAAGGACCAGCAGAGCAGCGGCAATAGTGTTCTGGAAGAGAGTAGTTGCAGCGAAAGGGGCACGGCGTTGGAGTCCTCGTCATCACAGCAGGAGGAACCGACAGGTGGTGCTGCGGGTGGTGGTCTCAAAGATGGGGTGGGTGGCAGTGCCAAAGACGTTACGGGTGGCGGTGCCAGAGATGCTGCTGGCGCCGGTGAAAAAGAGCAGCTGCAGCAGGTAGTGGAAAAAGAGCAGGAGGACGGCGCTGCCAGGGTTGCTGCGGAAGATGACCGAGTGGAACATGAGGAGCACGGCGAGGGGCAGAACACCGGAGGAGGAGGAGCAAGAGCTGCCTCGCCGCTGACGCGTGGCAATCGCTTGGCCACCCGGAGGAAAACGGCGGACGGATCGGTGACAGCAGGAGGTGTGGGGAGAGCTGCGGCAGCATGTCTTGTTGAGGACAAAGAGAAGCACGCCAGGGACAGCCCGGAGGACGATCCGCAGCAACAGCAGCTGCCTATTGCCTCTGCGGGTGAAACGGCTGCTGGCAGTAGTCGCAGTAGGAGCGGGGCAGCAGCGTTGGTCGGCGGAAGAAGCTGCCGGCATTACCGCTCTTTCGGTAGCAGACGCAGCGACAGCTCAAATGGTGCTTCTCGAAGGGCGGCGTCTGCTGCAGCGGAAGCTACTTGCAGACCAGCAACAAGCTGCTCTGATGACTACTTGCTGCGAAGGAGGCGGAGAACGCGTAGCTCTCTGAGCAGCCGCAGCAGCAGCAGCCGGGGCAGCAGCAGAGACAGGCCGTCGCCTATAACTGAGGGCAGCCCCACGCCTCCGCCGAGTAAGAAGAACGTCGGGGATTCGGAAGGAAGTGCAGCAGGAGCCTCGGGGCTGACACAAGGTACCACCGATGAACAGAAGGAGAACCAACAAAGCAAAGGCGAATGCTATAGGGATCGAGCAGCAGCAGCAGCAGCACGCACGGCGGAGTACGCGAGGGGCCGGGCAGCAGCTGCTGCAAATCTTCGCAAACACATGCGACCTTTGTCTCGGCGGTTTTCCACTCCCTTCCGGCTGTTCCGTAGAAGAAGAGGAATGCCACTCGAGAAAACTGGAGGTGCGGAAGGTGCATCAACAGCACCTGGAGCAGCAGCAGCAGCATCTGCACCAGCTGCATCTGCGACAGCAGCACCTACAGCAGCTGCTGCACCAGCAGCGACCGCAGCCGCCGCCACTGCAGCGCCACCTGAAGATGAAGGAGGGACACTGCCACAAGCGGCGTTTTTTTCGTCAAGAGCAGGAACTGAAACCGATGGCGCCCGAACGCGGCGTCGCTGCGCAGCAGCGATTGCGCCAGTGTTGGGGGTCACCGCAGCGAGCCACACGCAAGCACCAGCCGTAGCGCTGCCTTCAGCAGCAGGAGGTACGTCAGGAAGCCTGTCGGCAGCTGCGCCCGCAGCGTCGCCGGCCGGAGAACTGGGTGTAGACGAGCAGCAGCAGACTTCTCCGGATGTGACAAAGGCGCTCGGGGCTGCAGCGGTGATGGGCTGTGCAACACGTGGGAGACACGCGTCCGAAGGGCAGCAGCTGAGCAGCGGCGGCAGCAGCTTAAGGCAACAGCAGCCGCTCGTTAAGCGGCGGGGAACGGCTAGCGGGAACGTGAGCAGCAGCAGCAGCGAGGATGAGGTACACGCGGAGGAGGAGGAGGAGGAGAAAAAGAGTGAAGGACCTCCGCCGCAGGAACAGCAGCCGCCTGGACGGTCGTCGAGCTACTGCGGAGGCAGCGGCTTGCTAGAAGGAGTATTATTAGGTAGGAGACGGAGAGGTACGCTGGGAATACCGGAGGAGCGAGCTGCCGCCGCCTCTGGAATAAAGGAGGAAGGAGTCTCGGTGGACGCACCGCAGCAGCAGCAGAATAGCCGAAGGGGCACGTACAGCAGCAGTGCAAGCAGCACATGCAGCAGCAGTAAGTATGGGGGAACCGCGAAAGAAGAGGACACCAGCCTTGCAGAGGCACCGCCTCTTGTTCGAGTCGCCGCTAGATGCAGCAGCAGGTCGTTGACGGCCGCAGCGGTCAAAACAGCAGACGCCGGTACCGCCAAAGGAACAGAAGTTTCTACGGTGAAAACAGGGGAGACAGCATCAACCAAAACAGCGGACGCAACGTCAGCCAAAGTTCCCCACACAGCAGCAGTAGAGGACGACGCGTCAGGGAGCCGCGAGCAGCGGCGCAGACAAGGTGGTGGAACGGGCAGCAGCAACACTGGGGCAACAGAGGGGGGAGACGAAGAAGGCATGCATGCAAAAGAGAGGTCAGAAACAACTGGCGGCACTTTGCAAGTGATGCAGCGCAGCAGCAACCGCCTCAAAAATCGTTTGCTATGGCAGGAAAAATTGTTTTTAGGGCGCCGTAGTCTCGGCACACGAAGCAGCGGGAGCAGCAGTCTCGGTCGCGCACCGACAGCAGCAGCAGCAGCAACTACAGGTGCCACAGCGGCTCCCGGTGCCGTCGAAGGAAGAGGTTTAAGAAGCAGCGGTGGCGCTGCTGCTGCCACCGCTGCTGTGACTGCTGCTCCTGTTACCACTCCAGCCACTGCGGTAGGCCGTAGTGCAGCACCGTCACAGTTGGTCACAATGAGTACTCGGATGAGCAGTAGGAGAAGGTCTGCGCAGCAGCAGCAGCAGCTGCAGCTGTCCAGCAGCAGTGCTGCTGCCCCGGTGCAAGCGGCCGCCTCTGCGGCTGCGGTGTCGGCTAGCGGCAGTGACGCGTCCGTGCCGCCTGCTGTGACGGACACCCCTCACGACGCCGAGGCGGCAGGAGCGACATCCGCAGCAGCGGCGCCCGCAACAACTTTGGGAATAGCAGCAGCACCGCAGAAGCCGAGTCACACGTTTCAGACGCGGTCGCGTTCACTCTATGCTGGTCTGCAGGCCAGCGTAGCTGCTAGTCCGGAAGCTGCAGCCAAAGCGGCAGCAGCACCAACAGCAGCAATATCAACGACGACAGCACCGGCGGGGCCTGTGGGGGCGGCGCCCGCCGAAGCAGCAACGCGGGACTTGACCGCAGAAGCCGCAGAGCTCGACGCGCCAGAGGTGAAGGAGGAGACGCAGAAACCAGCGACTTCTCAGCCACCGGAAGGCGGGCGACCGAGCGCGCGCCCCCCGTTTACTGTTGTCACTCGACGCAGCAGCAGCAGCAGCGCCGCGACCACCAGTGACGCGGACGGCAGCAGCAGCACAGGCGAAGTCGCGGCAGCTCCTCCCACCGCGGAAGCCAACAAAAGCGGGGAAACCAGTGCCTACAAAGCAGCTCTTGCTGTTCTAGTCAGGCAGAACGAAAGCGACCGCGGTAAGTGTGGCTCACCTCGGTGTCCTGCTTGGTCGCCAGGCGCTCCTGTATCTCTTCTTGCCATGTGAGCACCGCATCTTCCTGTTTTCGTGCTTCCGCTTCACACGCATTCGAATTCTTCTTCTCCTCCTCTTCGCTCCCCGCTTCGCTCCTGCGGCGGAGGCATCTCAGTCGTTCTTATCCCCTGTGTCCTTCTGGGTGTCCGTACGTGCGTGGCATGCGAACAGCATGCGAGTGTGTAGAAAAGAGACAGAGACACGTGTCCCGGTGTGTGCATGGATGACCCGTGTGCTGCAAGCGGGATGAACCTTCACCGGTGTGTACGCACATCTTTTTGTCTGTGGAGAGGAGGCACAGTCCTGCAAGCGTATGTGTTCGAGCACGGACGAACTGCCGACAGCCGCCGGGCTCACGTGCATCTGCGCAGGTTCGGGGACACGTGGCAGCATAGGAGACAGAGACGGACACAGAAGTTTCTGCTCAGACACACGTCGCGACCTCTCTGCTCAGGCATGTTTCTTTGGCCCGTGAAAGAAACACATGCATGCAGCTGACCAGACGGGTGTGCAGAGGCGCACGACGACAGGAAGAACAGGTGTTTCGTTCCGCCTGGACTGGACTGGGCCTGGGCATGCAGGAACACACGTCTCTGTGCGGGCTCCCGCATGTTTGTGTGTATCTGCGGAGGTGAGGTCCCCTGCCGGTGCGACGCGGGGTCTCTGAGGTGGTGGATTTGGAAGGAGGCTGTGTGTGCCGCTCCTCGGCTGCTGGTGCGTAGCGAAGAGAAGCCGTGTTTCCGTTTCTCCGTGACGCCTGCGACAGCTCGAACGCACCCCAGACCACGGCAGTGTGTGGGCAAGAGTCAAGCCTTACAGCTCTGTGGAGACTGTGTGGTGAACATTCCTATCCAAGCTAATCTGTGTGCGCTGCGGTGGTCCGACCAGGCATGTGAGGATCCTTGCGTTGAGGTGTGCGAAGGCTTCTGACGAAAACGGCAGGTTGACGTTCGCACGCGGCGACGCTTGACTATGTGAATGTGGCCGCTTTCTGCTCGGTCGGGCCACTTCTGCCGTGGCCGCTGCCGCTCCAGGTGCTGCTGCTGCGCGCGCGGTCCTTCGCGTCAGAATCGTCGGGTGTGCTGCTGCAGGTTCCGTGGCCTCATCCGTCAAGTGTGTGCAGGCCGTCCTCTTGTGGGGAGGCCGTTGCTGGTATGTGGGCCTGGTATGGTGGCCGTCTCGTTAGTTTCGTCGACGCTGCTGTTTCTCCGGCGCCGTCGCGTGGCGTGTCTCTGCCGTTTCTGTTCGCTGTCACTGTTGGGTCGGTTGCGACGTTCCCCCGCCTGCTGGTTCCTCTGGTTCTCCTGCTGCGCAGCTGTGTGTTGCTGCTTCGCTAGACGCCGGTGCCGACGGCTGCTCTGGTGTGTGCGTGTTGCTTCTGGGAGTGACCCTCCCGTGCTGCGTCTGCTGTTGGTCGTGTCGTGCGTTTGCTGCAGAGAAGTACCCTCACTGGTACGAGGGGCCAGTGCAGCCTTTTTGCCCGCGACACAACTTGCTGTGCTGGTGGCGATTCCGCATGCAGAACAAGTACCAACCCGGCCGGGTGGTCATGGATTTTGCCGAAGAAATTCGCTGCAGTACGTGCAACCAGTCGATCATAGCTGCGCTGCTGCTGTGTCGGCGACTGCGACAGCCCGGTGCAACACACGTCTTGTGTGCTGCTGCAGCGTCTCACAGCAGTTCCGTTTGTGCGCGCTGCAGTCCCTGGGCGCAGAGGCCTGCTCCTGCTGTCGCTTAATGCAGCAGCTCCAAGCACATAGTACAAACGCGTGTTGCTGTTGCAGCTCCATACTGACTTCTCTGTGGCCCACCTTGTAGAAGTCAGATGCAGGCCGGAAGCCTGCACAGAGGACTATCGCAACTCTTCCTGTCACCGACATAGGACGTGGTGCTGCAGGGGTCCTCACCAGTCTATGCGTATATCCGAGTCTGCAGACGATTCAGCTGCTTTCTAGTAGTGGTGTTGTCGGGCCGGGTAGATGTGGGCTGCGAAGTTGTCCTGGTCTTTATGGTCTGTTGCTGCCCAAAGAGACTGGAGGTGGGCGTGCGTGTGGAGCTCACGCAGACGTACACGCCAGCAGCACACATACACCTAAGACGGTAGTCGGCGTGGGGACGCCGGCTGGTCAGGCGGGGGGCCCGCATATTGGAAGTGCGCATACCCGCATATATATTGTGTTAAGGAAGAGATTAATTATGCATTTGACAGATTTCCACCGTGGATATTCAGGTGTGTATGTGTACAAATGTGTATTTCTCTGCACTGTGTTCGGTACAGCGTTGTTAAACCGCCTGCCGTGCCGCCGGCCCTGCCCTTGCGTCTGCGTCAGCGCTGCGTACCGGGTGTGAGGACGTCTTCTAGCCTCACACACCGACGTAGTAGTTCCCTCGGTCGCTGCGAACCTACTGCAGCTGCTCGTGCGGACCGCTGCCGGCGCGCGTTGTCCTGGCCTGTGGCTGCTGCGCCACGCGCCTGTGCTGAGCAGCGGGTACTGCGGTGCTGCTGGCGCCGTGCGTCTGGTCGCTGCGTACGTGCCCCCAGTGTGCTGTTGCTGTCGCAACTGGTATGTGACTGCTTTTGCGGCAAAACTGCTGCAACGACTGCGGCCGAGTGGTGTTCCTGCCGCTTCTGCGCTACTGCGCTGCGACGGTGGATGCAGATAAGAATCGTCTGTGCGGGCCGCTGGTGCTGCTTGCAGAGCGAATGACGGAGGCGACGAGGGACGCCCTATTTCTGAGCTGTGTACATCGGGGACACATGCAGCAGCGAGCAGCAGACGTACTCTCCCGCATTTGCCACTGCAACTCCGACGTATCCGGAGCGACAGAGCCGCCTCACGTGGCCGATTTATTTGTCGTGCAGAATCTCGAGGATTTGAAGTTCTCCATCTGCAACTGGAGGGTCACGAAGCCGCTGGTATCGCGCACACGTTCCGGTGTACATACACCGCAACACATGGAAATGCGCCACAAAGGCGCGCGCCTGTACCGCTGCAAGCGTATTGTGTGTGCCTGCGGTGTCTGTGTGAGTACTCTCTGGACAGTCAGGCGGACTGCTCGACACAACTGCATGCAATCAGGCATGCGGAGATACGCATGCACACACGAGTGTTCCTGTTTGTCTCTAAGGTTCGTGTGCTGACATGTAGTTCTCGGGTGTACGGACGCCGCTCAGCCATGAGCGCTGTTTTCGTCCAACTTGTTTCAGGCGTCTCACGTCTATTGTTTCTTTGTAGCAACGGTCAACCAAGTATAGTTGCAGCTGCACAAGTACACTTGTACACTTGCAGCACTTCGAATGTACGGTAGGCGCATGAAGTATTAATCGATGTGGCAGCATGTGTAGTCCAGCAGAAGTGACACACGGCGTCCGCCGGTGGACTGCATGAGCTTCAGCAGTTTCGCTTGCGTGGGGGATAATGCAGCACACAGTGGTGCGTTGTCTGCGTTCGAATGTCGGCATTCTCTTCCCTTCAATAGGAAACGTGCGCACGTGTGAAGTGCTTCCTCCAGCAGGCGCGTGCTGCCGCCGTAGGTGAGGTGTTAGTGACCACAGTCGATCTTCCACGCGACTGCTGCGCCCGCTTTCTGGATCGTCTTGTATGCGAAGAGTACACGCATAAAGTCTACGTGTCTGTGTATAGCCAGGTGTGTGGAATAGAGGCAATTTGCCTGCGATACTCGGCGTGACCTCGAGACTGCACTTGAAGGAGGTATTGCCGTGCGTCCCTGCACAAAAGTGGTATGCGGCTGGGACAGGAGCCGCGGCGCTGCGCCTGTGCGTAGAGCGTCTAGCTACGTTGCATGTGATGGTGGGGGTGGTTCGGTCCCCCACACGTTCCTCTTTGCTGCAGTTTTGTGAGCCGCGGCGACTGGTCCGCTGTCTAGAGTTCTTAGGCAGAGCCTTCCTTTCGTTTGGTGCAGTCGGCAGAGAAAGTGCTGCGCCTGCATGCGTCGACTACTGTGTGTGCTGCTTCCGCGTCGCGTGCAGCCGTTTCCTGCTGGCAACCAACAAGCGAAACTTGAACGTGGCAGTGGCTCGCTAGGCGTGCTGAATGCCCTCACTCGGGCAAAGAAGTTTCTACAAATCCGAGAACGCTACAAAGGTATTTGTTCTGTCTTGTTTGCGTCTCTCTGTCCGTCTGTGCATCCGCGGAGCTTCCGCGGAACTCATTCTTTCTTGTTTATATCAACGCATGTGCCTGCAGGTGTCTACACTCTTTTCTCCCAGGACAGGGAGAACTTTTTGAGTCGCTGTATATGTTCCCCGTTCACGTCAATGTAGGAAGTTCCCGGCACAGACGTACAGGTCTCCCCAGGTTCTGCACAACATACCATTGCATCTGTGTGTTCGCGTGTAACGGATACCAACACGCGTGTACATATATTCATATATGCGTGCACATACCTATTTTTGTGCACGTCAAAACGTGTCGCATGCGGGTTGCATGTGTTCTGGACACATCTGTGGTACGTCACGTATGTATACATGTATATGTGAATCTAGCTGTGTACATGGGTGTCTGTCTCTCTCTCTCTGTGTATGTAAGTCAGTATATCTGTTTGCATCTACACGTATTTAGGCCGTCCCTTGTGGGGTGTGTCAACACAACTTCTACAGAATTGTGGAACTTGAGTTGTGGAGTGGCCGGTAGGGTGGCGCACCTCTCTGCGCGTAGTGGGTTAGTATGTCTGTGCCTGCACGGCACGAGCTGGTACAAACAAAACACGTCAAAACCGTTCTCTGCGATGTTTCTCTCTATTTGCGTGTGCCCCTGTCACCCGGTGCGCACGCCAGGAACATTTTAAGGGAGTATGCTCATGTGAACTTTCACTGAAACGAGGGCGGTGTATACGTCGCGGCCGGCCGATCTTCACCTTTTTGTCGCCCCTCAGCGAACAAGGCTGTGTTGGAGGAGAGAAGGGTTAGTAGATCAAGGGAAACTGTCGACGGCTGCTTCATCTTGTTGCCTGATGCCGGTGGACACGCGCGAAAGTGGAAAACGCGCGCCTCTCTTGCAGCCGTGACCGCGCTGAACTGCGCTGCTTCGTGTGCCAGGAGCTGGGGCTGCTGCTGGCGACTGCTCAATCGTAGTAGCGGCCGCCGCTGCGGCTTTGTATGGCGCAGGTGATGCAGACGTTGCCGCTCAGGCGAATTTGACGCTTGCCTGGTGCTGCTGAGAAACACGCTCTGCTCTGTCTCTTGAACCGCGGGGCTCCACTGCTCTGCTGCTTGAGGCGCATGCATAGCAGTATTCCTGCTGACACGCGCTGACGTGGTGGAAGTCAACAACATATCCGACCGAGAAAAGCGGACAGTGTCCGGCAGTGTCTCGTTCAGGGTGGCCCTGCATGCGTCAGTGAGTTCTGCTCCCCAGCTGCTGCCGCACACACGTGTCCGTCTCTCTGCTGCATGTGACGCAGACGTGAAGCACATGTCCGTCGAGGCCCTGGAGAAGCAGCTGCTGTACATCTTCGCGCTGGAGCATTTGAAGCCGACGATCGAGATTGTGGAGCATCTGCAGCAGGTGAGGAATGTGGGGTGCTGCGTCCTCGTTCGAAAACAGCTGTCTGTTCGATTCAAATTCGAAACGGAGTCTATGTATGCGTGCGCCGTGCGTGGCGCGAATGCGCGCGTCCTCCTGGCTACATCTATGCGTGTCCTGCGTGCGCTTGCAGAGTGTCGTGCTCTAGAGTAGGTCCCCGCTTTGCCCTTTCACGTAGGCGTTCTGCGTGCTGCAGATTCTTCTCTTGACGGTGGTACGCGGCCGTCGCGGAGTGTATGCAGTGTGGCTGTCTGTATATGAAGAGACTCACCCTGTTTCTCTCTGCATGTATGTGTGCGTACATGCGTGGTAGGCTGCCTCCCGTGTCTCAGTATATGATTCCGTAGGCACACCGCAGCCAGAGAGTGAAACAACACACGGCCAAGGGCGTGGGCCGTCGCGGCTGAGAACCCGTGCGCTGCGTGTGGTGGTTTCGGGAAGGTGTGTACGCCGGGCAACGTGCAGCCGCTGGCGCGCTGCTGCTGCTTTTTTTCTTCGTCCTTCGGCAGTGGGGGAAGTACCGTTGCTGAACCGTTCATGCGTGACGTCCTGGCCGTGTCCTCCGTCGTCGATATCTCGTGGCTGTCGGTGCGCTGCCGCGCCGTCTCATCCGTGTCCTGCACGTTCGAGCAGTGAGTTTTTCCTTGACGTTCGTTTGGCTGGCCACCCGGCCATGTGCACGAGAGCGGACGTCCAGCCCGCGCCCCGCCTCCACAGGAAGTGGCGCCGTCTCTTCTGCGTGATGGTGTGTTTCTCGGGTTGTGTGCGTTGACGTCTGGGTCGTGCAGTGACGTGGTGCTTTGCGTCCTTGCTGCTGCTGCTGCTACTGCTGCTCCGTGCGCCGCCCCTGGCGGGTGCTCTCCCAAGGTGGCGTCGCCCGCACTTTTTCTGACGCGTTGCTCCCACGTGTTGCTCTGCAGCGCGCCTGCAGGCTTTGCTATGATAGAAAAGCGTTCTGCACAGTGGACGGTGGATGGTGCTGCTGCTTGCTCCGGTGCGTTGTCGCAGGTCGACGTGGTCCACATTCTCCAGACGTACACGTCGATGCCCCCAGGTAAGAGAGCAACTGTTTTATTCACCAGGGGCTCTTTTTTTAGTTCTTGGGCCGCCTGTGTTGCAGCTGCTGCGTCACAGCTGCTGCGGCCGGTGAAGAGGGTGCTTCGCGAGTTTGTGTCTTCTCGTGCATCTCACGCTGCTGCGGCTGCTGTTGCGCGTACGCGCCAGTGTCACTGCTGCAAGCAGAGCGAGCTGCTGTTGGTGAGCGCTGCCGCTGTGGACAGCGACTGCTGCTGGTCGCGCTTGCCTCCGCTCCGTTTCCTTTGCATGAGGGACAGGTGGGGCGGTGGGAGGCGTCTTCTTGGGAGTGAGTTGCTCCACGGTCGCTGAGAAGCGCCGTTGCTGCAGCGTAGTTCTCGCGGCTGGTAAGGTAGTGCTGCGCGCTGCTGATATTGCTGCTGACAAATATGTTGACTGTTTACACTGCATGCATTACTCAGACGGCTGCAAGCTCTCTTAAGTGTCCTGCTGCGTCTTTCCCCCCTCCCTTGCTTGCACAGGCCCACGTGTGGCCTCCGTTACCCGCAAGTAGGCATATGGTATGTTGTATCGTTTGCTGCGGAAAGCAGGAGCATGCACTGGTGTAGCTTCTCACGGTGTCGACAGAGTCAGCTGCAGCCTTTTAAACTTCCGTGTTGTGTGCCTGATCCGTCCGTAGAAACGATCTGTAGACGTACAGAATAGAGTGTCTGTTGTTTCGACGCATTGCAGGCTGGGACTGGGTGGCGTATCAGCAGCAGCAAGACCGGCTGCTAGCGTCGAAGCGGGGTCGAGGGGGGAGCGGGGGAAACGCTGCAGGGAGCCGCAGCGTGGGCGTTAGCAGCAGCAGCGGCAGCTCTTCGCACGGGGGGGTGAGCACTGCAGACGCAGAGGACTCCCGAAGTACGCACAGCACCAGAAGCGGCGGCATCAGTAAGGGCAGCAGCAACAGTAGTGACGTGTTAGGTAGCAGCGCGGCGGCTGCAGCTGTTGTGGCACAGCAGCCTGCGGGGATCGGCGGATCGGCAGCGGCGACGTGCAAAGACAGCAGTGGAAGGGCGATGGCTGCTGGAACAGAAGGCCAGGAGGCGGGCGGCAGCAGCAGCGGCGGCAAGGCCGGCGCGCTCGCTGCTGGCGGAGGGGGAAGCAGCCGCACTGCCAGTGTGTCCACGACTGCATTATCGCTTCCTCTGCCGGTGCTGAGCAGCGCGCTGCAGCAACCACAGGTCGGCAGCACGGGCAGGAGCAGCAGCAGCAACAAGAGCGATTTAGGCGGAGCGTCCTCCGGCGGTGAAGAGGTGCAACTGCATGGGTCTGATGAAGAGGGCCTGTCTCCCCCTGCCAAGCGACGTGTCGTGTATGCTGGTACGCCGCCGCACATCCTTGCTGCTCGACGGGGCACTGCGGCAGCAGCAGGCTCCCCACAGCTGCCGCCCCTGGGACGGCTTGCTGCTTTTGATGACGAGGCACTGGCGCTGCTAGCCGAACTGCCGCCTAACCATCCACTGCTGATGCAGCTGCTGCAGCAGGGGCGTGATACGCAGCAGTTGCAGCCGCAGCCGCTGGGCTTGCCACTGTCGCCGGGTAGGGTGGTGCCGCAGCAAGGCAAAGGCCCGAGGAACGCAGCAACCGCGACCGATGTAGGGACACTGGGGTCGCCAGCAGCGACAGAGCTGCTGCGTCGCCTGTCCGACAAAAACGTTCCTCGTGAAAGCCTGGCAGCAGCGCACGCCGCCTTGCCTGATCCGCGAGCAGCAGGAGCAGCACCTACAGCGCATGCGGGAAGCACTCCAAGCAGCAGTGGCAGTCAGGAGCCATGGCTAGCTGGGTTGCTTATGCGAGGGACGGGCTTCAGCGGGCAATGGGTGCAGCTCCTCAGTAAGTTGGTGCTGCGTCGCGACGAATTGCTGCAGCTGCTGCAGCCCGTTCCTCTGGATTTGTTGCACAATCCCACATACCTGTTTACGCCGCTACCAGTGCTGCTACCTCCTGCCTTGGTGCTACGTGTAGCCGCCGCAGCAGGTAGCGCTGCTGCTGCTGCGCATCTGCTCGTGGCGAGCCTCTTCCTTCACCGGGTGGTTGATAACATTGCAGTTCGCATTCTCGATCCGGCGCAGAAGCAGATGCGTGTGGGGCAGCACCAGGCACAGCAGCAGCTCCGTCTGCAGCAGCAGATGATGCTGCTGAGCGGCTTACAGCGCGGCCGTGGTGGCGCCGCTGCTGCGGGCGCTATTGCCGCTCTGCTCGCCTCTCCTGCGATAAGCAGCCCGAAGAGGCGACTGTCGAAACTCTTGCAGCAGCCCGTCTCTGCGGCGGTGGAAACAGGACAGACGACGCAGGTTGTAGGTGCTGCTGGGAGCGCGCTTCTGAGTACAATCAACAAAGCGACGATGACGCGTGAGCAGCTCGAGCAGCTTCGCAGAGAGCGCCACAGAGAGAGAGACCGGGAGCGGAAGCGCAAGCGGAAGGCGGCGCTGCTCGAAGCGCGCGCAGCGGCAGCTGAAGCAGCCGCTGCAGCAGGAGACGCTTCGGCAGCAACTTCTTCTGCAGACGCAGCAGCGAAGAGAAAGAAGGCCGACGCCTTCGGTGATGACACGGGGAGTGCTGCTGCTGCAGCCGGTGCAGCGGGACCGCGCACGGAAGCAGCCTCAGCATATGAGGGAGGAGACGGGGAAGAAGAACGAGGAGGAGGACAGCGATCAGCAGAAGAAGGAAACGTTGTTCTTTCTCTGGACTCGGCGAAGGCGAACCGCGCAAGCTGCGCGGGAAGCGGTTCAGCAGGCAGCGAGGGGGCTGTGTCTCCTGCAGCAGGATGCGGTATGACGCAGCAGAAGTTCAAGTGTACGTCTGCAGACGAACGACCGCGAGCGACAAGTCTTGAAGGCGAGCTTGCTGCTGACGCGCGGCCGCAAGACTCTGCTGTGGCTGGGTCGCGTGCGGGTTTTGGAGTTTCGGCCGGCTCGACTGCATGCTCGCTGTTGTTGCGAGAAGCTGCCGCTGCTGCGCCGTCACTGCTGCTGCGGGACACCGTCGCTGCCCAAACAGTCGCTGCATCTACGCCAGCAGTAACGTATGAAATGGGATACTCGGTCACGTTTTCCCTTGGCTTCGTGTACGGCAGACTCTACCCGCCCCTGTGTCTCCCACCAAAGAAGAAACAGCAGGCGCAGGGCAGCAGCAGTGTAGGCAGCAGGGACAGCCGGAAGAGCAGCAACGGGACGACTAGCAGTAGGTCCGCTGAAAGACCAGACAGCGGCAACACAGCCGGCAGCGAAGGCAGTCGCAGGGGCAGCACAGAGAGCGTGGAAGAACGGTGTACAGAAGTTAAGCGTCTCTTCGATAGTCAGCTGCTGTGCGCTCCCTGGGTGTGTTCCGCTGCGACCGGCAGGCGTCTAGAGGAAGCTCTCGCCGCGGCTGCACGTTCCACCGTCAATACTCCGTGCGACGGCTTGCTGCCCTTCTCGCAGCAGAAGGAACAACAGCGGGAACAGGATGCAGACGAGCGGCAGCAGTCTGCACAGAGGCAGGCGCACGCCGGGCTTGCGCGACGACAGCAGCACGGGCAGCATGCGCGAGACACGTCTCAGCAGTCGTTTCCCGAGCACGGCGTGCAGCAGGGTCACAGCTTGCCGGATGTTGCAGTGGCGACAAAGCAGAGGGGAGGGGAGGCTGCTGATGAAGGCGAGCCTAACGCTTCCGCTGCTGTGGATGGGCGTGCGACCGTTGCAGAGCACCTCGGCAACAGCAACTGCAGCACTTGCGAAGACGAAGGATCGTCGACTTCTTTTGCAAGAGAACGAAACCACCGTACGAGAGAGGCAGAAACGTGTAATGGACCAGGGGCGACAGCAGCAGCTGCGGACGCGACAGCACCAGCAGCAGCGCCGGCTAAAGCACCGGCAGCAGCAGTAACAGGAGGTCGCGCACAAGACCCTGCAGAGCTGACTGCAGCCAGTGGGAACGACGCCGCGCAGCAAGCCTTCTCCCATGTCGACTCAAAGGAGCAGCAGCAGAACGAAGCTCAACGGCATCTGTATCAGCAGGCACAGGGTGGCAGCGGCTCAGACCACTGGAAGTATGCGGGCTCGCCAGCTTCGTGCAACCCGTTTTGCGACGACAGTAGAAGCAGCGACGCCACAACCAGCCGAGATGGGCTGATGCAGCGCTGCACGGTCGCCGACGAAGAGACAGCAGAATCACCAGGAGAAGGAAATGCAGCTCAACTGGACGGTTGTACAGTGAAGGGAGACCGCATGCGGCGGTTGTTGCGGCAGCAGCATCTGTATGGCGACCAGCACAATCGCGTGAGTAGGTGGGGGATGCCTGCTCTGCATGAGGCATCAGTGGGCGTTTCACAGCGGGAGCAGCAGAGCAGCGGAGAAGTCCACGTGCCCGAGATCTGCGGTGGCACGGCAGAGGCGCGAAGCAGCAGCAATTTTCAGACGAGGATGGACAGCTGCCGCAGCCATAACAAGAGGGAAAAGAGTGGCAGCAGCATCGATTCAAACCCGCGCAGCGGGATCTGCAATGCGGGCCATGAGATTGGCAACAGCAACAGCGTTTGTAGGAGCAGCAGCACCAGCACTAGCAACAGCACCAGCAGCCGCAGCAGCGCGAGTAGCAGCAGTGCCAGCCGCAGCAGCGCCAGTAGCAGCCGCGCCAGTAGCAACGGCACCAGTAGCAACGGCACCAGTAGCAACGGCTCCAGTAGCAACGGCACCAGTGGCAACAGCGCGAGTAGCAGCAGCGCCAGGAGCAGCAGCGCGAGTAGCAACAGCGCCACCAGCAACAGCGGGAGCAGCAGCAGCGCCAGTAACAGCAGCGCCAGCAGCAGCAGTGGCGTCAGCGGTGACATCGGAGTCCGTAACGACGCTGGTTCAGGGAGTCAGTGGGGCAACGCCACAGAGGAGAAGGCGACAACAGCAGGACAAGTGGTTCGTCCGTCCGACTGCAGCAGTTCAGCAGCGGAGGAGAGCAGCAGTTGCTGCGCGACAGCTGGTGGAGAAAAGCGCTGCAGTGTCAGCAGAGAGGAGGGTGCAGAAGAAGCACCCGGTCTCGGTGAAGGCGTGACGAATACGCATGCGGACGAGCTCTCAACTAGACGTGCGATAGGGCAGTCTTTCACCGCTGGCGGTGCAGACAGAGCTGCAGCCGAAGAAAACGAAAACAGCAGTGCATCGAACCTGCTGGAGGCACCTCACAGCAGCAGCAGCGAAAGAGAAGGAGAAGGAGGAGAGCGGCAGCTTTCAGTCCCCGGCACACGTGACGTTGCCGGAGGAGAGACAGGAGGCACGGGTGCTGCGCGTTTGTCCACTGACTTCACCAGCTCTGCAGCGTCCCCCAAAAGCAGCAGCAGCAGAGCGTGCCCGAGCAACACAAGCAGTGCAGCTTCGCCGGAGCAGGACTCGTCTGACGGCAGCACGGCGTCGCAGCAGATTACGCGCTTCAGAGAAGGCACACGGCAACCGGAACGGCAGGAGAGTTTAATGGAGAAGCCGGACGCACCGCGTCTGCCGGCGCCTCAACAGCAACAGCGAGAGGAGGAGCAGGTGTTGCAGCGGCACGAGATGTCTACAGGGTCAGACCCGCTGGCTCAGCAGCATGTGGCTCCATGGGCGCGGGGGGAAGAGAACGACACAGCTGCTGGTGCCCGGCATCGGACGGATTCCGCGGCGTCTTCTGGGAATGCTCATATAGCGGCAGCACAAGAGAGCGAAAAACAGCAGGACGACACTGGGGACAGAAGCAAGGCAAGAGTGAATGAGCAGGCGCCTCAAGAGGAATGCAGCCTACCCGCACGACAGTCAGCAAACCGTGACAGCGAACACGCGAGTGGACCAGTCTCGGGCGCAGCCGGCGCAGAAGAGACAGCGGCAACATTTGCAGTGGCAGACTCAGCAGCCGCGGCAGCAGCAGCGAGAGTGGAATCAGTAGCGGAGGGCAGCGGAGCAGCACCCGCAGCGGCAAGCGGAGGAGCGTGTGACGAAGAGGGGGAGAAGGAACGGCCCGTAGCAGGCGATGTCCGGGAGATCAGCAGTACGCGCGAGCAGCATTCTCTGAACGCTGCAGCAGGTCCACTCCCACCTTCCGTGGCTGCTGCAGCGGCATCCCTTCCTGCTGCGACAGACGATGTGGCAAGGACACCGTCGGAGCTGTCTGCTGTTGCTGTTGCGTCACGTGCTGGCGCAGCAACCGCGGGTGTTCGCTGCGGTCGTGCTGCTGCAGCGGACGTTGTCACTGCTGACGCAGCAGCGTACTCGGCGGAGAATGCAGCAGCAGCCGTGTCGTGGACTGACGCAGCTGCTAGTGTTGCGACGGCGCAGGTGGCGGCTGCTGCTGCCGAAGAAGAAGCGTGCGCGTCGCTTGAGAAGAGGGAAATGCGCGGCGCAGCGGCACAAAACGCTGCAGGGGGAGGACCGCAGGGTGAAGAGAGAACAGCAGCAGCAGCAGCACGTGAAGCGGCGTCCTCTGCAGAAAGATGGAAAGCCGATGGAGGACCGACGCTGCCATGTGTTGGGCCGGTTAGTGCCTCCTCGAGCGACACGCAGGGTAACAGCAGTGTCGCAGTCTCTGGCGCTGGTGCATCGGATACTGCTGAGGATGCCTCTGTGTGTGCTGCTGCTGTGGACAGCAGTGACACTTCTGGTGCACCTGCTGGTGGCGCCGTTCGGCGTCCCAGCAGCACATCGGCTTGCCCTGTAGCTGTTGAGGCGACGACCGTCGGCACGTCTGCAGCTCCTGGTGATAACTGCTGGTGCGCCAGCAGCAGCAGCAATGTTCACGTTCGGGTGAATGAAAAGGCATGCAAAGTGACCTCTGCGTGTTCTTCCCCTCCTGGCGAAGGCACGAGTGAACCAATCTCAAGGAGCAGCGACAGCACCGTAGTTGCTGCTGCGGCACCCACCAACCCTGGCAGGCCGACAGCGTCTGCTGCAGTGACAGTAGACAGTAGGAACACCAGCATTTTGATACCTGCTGCTGCGGCAGAGGAGAGCGACAGTCTGTGTGTGCCTCGTGCAACTGCCCAGGGAAATCCATGTTCTGCGCTTTCGTCTGCTGGTGTTGCGCCGAGTGCGGAAGCCGTTACTGCTGCAGCTGCTGCTGCTGAAAGTACTACAAGAAGAAGCAGCAATCTTGACAGCGCGTCAGCTTGTGTTACCGTGGCTGGGATAGGCGAGAGCTGCAGTCCCGGCGCCAACGGTCGTACGGGCGACAGCTGCCACAAGAGCCCCTCGGGGTCCGGGGGCGGCGGGGATTCCGCATGTTGGGAGAACAGCAGCGACCGTCCACCAGGCTCCGTTGTGGCCGCAGGAAGCTGCAGAAATGCCGTCGCACCAGCCGTGGGGGGAGGCAGGAGTCACTGGGAACGAACGCCCGCGTCGGCGCGCAACCGTTTGGCTGCCTCCAAGGCGGCGCTGCCTCTGCAGCGTATTGCAGGTAACAGCAGTCGCGGAGAAATTTCTCCTGCAGTCGCACTGCCCACTCCTGCCTCTCGCCGAGCAGCTGTCCTCCCGTTTCAGCCGCCTACTGGCGCCAAGCATGAAGGTGCCGGGAAAGCAGGTGGGAGGAAGAGGTTCTGCAGCAGCTACTGCAGACGCAGCAGCAGCCAGAGCTCGGTGGAGAGCCGCGGCCAGCCGCCGGCGACCAGCAGTAGCACTACTACCACAAGCACTGCGAGCAACAGGGGCTCTACAGCTGACAGCAGGACATGTTCGGGAACACACAGCAGCACCGCGCCTGTGGGCGGTACCAGCAGCAGCGGCACGGGGACGACCGCCGCGAGCCGTAGCGCGAACGACAACCATGTCGTCAACGGCAGCAGTAGTAAGAAGGTGATGTGCGCGGGCGACATCGCGACGAGCAATACCAGCAGCACCACATTCTTCCTAAACAGCAACATTGCAAATAACAGGATCAGCAACAGCAGCCGACCAGGAGGGGGCGGAAACCGCACCGGTAAGCAAGCCGCAGCAGCGCAGAGCGGCCGCAAGGGCCACCAGGTAATGGGGAAGGACGTAGGGCAGCCTTGTTCATCAAGCGGAGGCGGACGCCGAAGCGGCTGCACCGGCAACAAGCTGGCGGAATCATCAAACGGAGCTGGCGTGACAGTCGTAAAGCGACGGCCTCCGCCGCTGCGGCGGCCCGATGGAAAATTTGCCTCTCGCGCCGATCTAGCTGCAGAGGCTGCGGCTGCAGCTGTTGCGGTTGCATTGGCAGCTGCTGAGAGAGAAAGGGGCGGCAGCGGGCAGCTGCAGCAGCAGCAGCAAGAGATTCAGAAAGCAGCAGCCGCCTTTCTGCGGGCGTACCAACACCAACTGGGGGATGGCGGAGGCGGGGCACGAGGCAGCAGCAGCAGCAGCAGCCAAGCGGCCGCTGCGAGTCTACACAAGGAACTGGAGCGACTGAGCAGCAGCAACCGAGTGCGCGCCGGCCTTAGCAAAGAGCAGCAGGAACAGCTTACGCAACAGCAGAGACGCTTCCTAGCGCTTTTAACGGCAGTTGACGAAGCACAGCGCAGCTTGTCCGCTGCAGCTGAGGCGGAAGCAGCAGGACACCATCAGCTGCAGGGTCAGCAGGTGCGTCTGTCGCCGCGGCTCGACCCAGCAGCAGGATGTAATACTGAGGTGGCGACACCGCTGCCAGAGCCGGCTGTGCCGGACAGGAAAAATTTTGAGGAGCCGCGCAGTCTGCTGCTGCTGCCTGCAAGTGTGAAAGTAGAGGAAGGGAGACCCGTGGGCGCCGACCGAACCGGTCACTGTCTTGCTGCCGCAGGAGCAGACGCGCGTGCGTCCGGCTGTGCTGCAGCAGCGGCAGCGAAGCGACGTCTGGCAGCAAGGAAAGCGGCAGAAAGAATTTTTCCGTACTGCCACCCGGGGAAGCACGAAAGTATCAATCTCAATTTGCTTTGTCTGCACACCAGCTGCGACGATGAAGAATTTCTTCTGCGGGTCGCTCTGGAGAAGGTGAGAAACGCTGCTACTCACTTGAAGCAGCAGCATGTCGTTTTGTGTATAGGCCTTTCCGTAAACGTATACACGTGTATATATATATGTATATACGGGTACACGTATATAAACATGCATCCTTTACCCATATGTTCACAGAGATATCAAGAGTATGTGTATTCACATGTCAGCACATATATATATATAATATCTGCAGAGGTTCCCCCTCTCGAATTGGCGACAGTCTCGCAACGCCAGGGGGTGGGCGTATGTGAAGAGCAGTGTGGTGCGGGTGCCCGCTTACGCGATTTCTCCTGTGTTAAAGGGTTCTGCATCGGACTCGCGTACAAGGGAAGTTATCCTCGTTCACGTGTGCGGATATGTGTGACGCGTAGCCTCGCAGCTGCATCTGTGGAGGCGCAGCAGATGGGGAGGAACGCTGGCAGGTACAAGGAGGGGAGGCAGCGGGGGGAAACCACCCACAGCGTTGAAGGAAGGCATGTGAAAAGTTGTCTTGGTACCCCTTTCGTTTATCTATCTATCTATCTATACATACATACAACATATGTGTATACGTATACATGTGTATATACATACTATGTATAAGTATACATATATGTATATAAATATATGTAAACAGAGGTCTCTGTATGCACACCTGTATATGTTTGCTAATTGCATGTGAGGGCGTAGCTGCGTTGCACCCGAAGCATTCGTCTGCGCAGAAGGGGCCAGGCAAATTGAAGCAGCCATGCATGTGTGTATGTATTTGTGTAGGTGTACGTATACGTACGTAACTCAGCAGTCTTCCGCCTCTCTGTGTTACAGTAGTATTGCCCAGTTGAAAATCAGGTATGTGTGCGGTCTGAGAGGACGCGCGCAGCCGCAACCTCTTCAGGACGTGTGTGTATCTATATTTATCTTACGTGTATGTGTACACAAACGTTAGGTGTGTACAGCGTACATATACATATAAACCTTCTGTATAGCTACGGATATGTAGCCTGGATATTTACGTTGGGGCAGCGCTCACTTCTGTACACCCGCTGGTGTATGTGTGTGTGCCTGTAGACGAGGTGTGGCCGTCTAGTTCCTTGTATATCTGCAGTCTGTGTGGCGTGCCATGAAGAGACGGAGGCGAGAGACGCGTTTTTCCTTTCAACAGTGTGCTCAACTGGCTTTCTTTTAAGTGTGCGTTGTTTAGGATGTCGCTGCCGTGTTCTGCGTAGGTATCATCGCAACCTGCGTCTCTGCAGGAGCTGGAGCGCTGCTTTACCACACACGGGGAGCGATTTGATCTGCCTTGGCTAGACAGGCGACTCGCGAACGTCCAGACACTGCAGCAGGTGCGGCCCCGCATGCAGCAGCTGCTGGCTGCGTCTCGCCTTCGCCAGCAAGAGCGTCTGCTCGTGAAGCGTCGTCTGCAGCAACAGCAGCTGCTGCGGAAAGAAGACCTGCTGCAGCGACAACCGGGAGCACCCACTTCGTGCGCCCACGGCGAGACGCGAACAGGAGAGGAGGACAACTCCTGGCAACTGCCTCTGGTTGCTTCGCAGCAGCACCAGCAGCATGTGCTGCAGGTCCTCACCGAGCAGCTGAAGCGGTTTACGCCCAGCGGTGGAATTCCTCGGCAGCGCCAGCAGCAGTGTTCGCGAGACCACCGCGACAGCTCGAGCAGCAGCGTCCGGGGCCCCGGTTACCCTACGACCAACGTAAACAGCTCGAACAGCGGCTCGGCTTATTCCACAAGCAACGGCAACGGGAAGGGGAGCAGCGCTGGACAGGCGGTGCCAGTTTCAGGTAGCAGCTCCTGCGTAAGCACAAACGCACTCCAAATTGTCATCGCAGCAGCACCGACGAGAAAAGTGGCAGACAAGCAACGACTCGTCGAGCCGCAGAAGCCGGGACAGCAGCGACCGGACCTCTCTGCACGGCAGCAGCAACAGTCGCAGCAGGCACGACACCACCAGGAAGAAAGCGCGGCTTCACAAGAGCAGCAGGAGGTGAAGTCGTGTCAAGAGCAGCAGCGCAGTGCGAGCCGGGGCCAGTTGCCTGGGTGGGTCCCGGAGTTACCGGAGATAGCGTATCCTGCACGTAGCAGCAGCGGAGAAGGAAGGGGGCAGCCAGGAAACGGTCAACAGCAGGAGCAGCAGCTGGAGCAGGAGCTGCAGCAGACTCGAGGACAACTTGCCTTCGACTGGCAGCTAGAGAAGCTGCAGCAGTGGCAGCGAAGTGTAGTAGATACGGCACTCCCGCCCGAGTTCGAAAGTCTCTTTGACGCTCTCAAGGCGATGGCAGCGGCGCAGTACGCCTGCTTTCTAGGAGGCAACAGCAGCGGTCGCAACATCAAACCGCAGGCTAGTACAACAACACTGGAAGAGCAACACTTGCACAAGAAGAGATCAGAACAAACGGCACCACCTGAGGCGGCTGCAGATCCCTTGGGCGCTACACACCCGGCGGCCCCGCCTGTGCACGTCGTGGACGCTGCACGCAGTCACGAAGAAGCGGAAAAGCAACACCGCGCCGCACAGCACCAGCAGATTGAAGAGAGGCAGGGGTTTCAGCAGCCGCAGCAACTCGCCTGTCGGAGTGTCTGCGAAGCTGCGGCCGTGCGAGACATGAAAGGCACAGTAGACGAGACGGGCGCAGGTGGCAGAGAATTACGGCCAAGTGGTGCAGGCCACTTAACGCCGGTGCAGCAGGTGCAGCAGCAAAGCCAAATAGTTGAAGGAGAAATGCAGCAGCAGGCGGTGGAGCCGCAGCAGCACCGTCGTGTGCCGCAGCTCCTGATCGTAAAGGAGGAGCAACGGCGACAGCAACGAGAACATGAAGGCAAGAAGAATCAGTCACAGGTAATTCAGCATGCGCCACAGCAACACGGCGAAGCGACGGAACCGCAGACGGTGCCGAAGCAGCTGCAGCATTCGGGGAATCTGGAGCCTGAGGATTCAGTACGATACAGTATAGGGGAAGCTTCGCGCGCAACAGGAGCCGACCTACTACTTAGAGCGGCGGCCAACGTATGCATGGAGCAGCACCAGGTGGCGCCCGTTGCTGCTGGGCATGGGGGGACATCTGTTCGGAAGATCGACGCAGAAGTGACACACGCTGACGTCGCAGGGGAGAAGAAGCAGCCGCGACGGGAGATGCTGCAGCAGCAGAAAGTGACGTCCAGTGGAGGAGGTGTGCCTTCATCGATGCCAAGCAGGAGCAGCGAGGACTCGGACAAGACTATGAGGCCGCAGGCACAGCAGGGGATGCACATGCAGCTGGAGATGGAACAGCGAAGGCCACAGCTGGAGACGCAGTCGCAAGACGCCGAGGTGGGGTGGGCGGAGGGGCAGGCGGTGCGATTGCTGCAGAAGGAGCCGCGACGAGAGAAGGAAGAGGTGAAAAAGCAGGCCGGAATGAGCCAGCAGGAGGGGAAGCTGCACCGGCGGGTGGAGCAGCAGCTGCTGCACCTGCCCGGGCAGCAGCAGGAACAAGTTCAGCGGCAGGCGGAGAAGTGGCTTCGAGACGAAGAAGCCGAGCTGCTACAGTGGCGAGAGCTGCTGGTGCAACTCGTGCACATGGAGCAGGGCACTCCGAAGAGCCCTCACGTTCAACGAATGGAAGAGCAGCGCACCAGAAAGAATGACGTTGCTCTCCCGTCCGCCGGCCCGCCACTGTTGCCTTTCGACAAATAAAAAAGTTTATGAGAACACGCCCCTGTCTCATCGGTGGCAAGCCGATCTCTCCGTTTGATCTCTGCACCCAAGTGCATGCCACAGGACCCGTAAACAGACGTGCTGCACCTGCGTGCGGCAGCGGCAGGTTTGGGCATTTGCAATGTCTTTCCTATTGTCCTGGAGTTACTACCTGTACACAAACGTGCTGTGGAGAGAAAGACAAGGCGAGCGAGTGAGAAAAAAGAGCGGGAGCCGTATCCTGCTGTGGCGTACGAAAATTGTCAGAGGCGTCTGCGTGGAGGGGGTGCAGGCGGCGTGAGCGCGCGTGAAGAGGACGTGTGTGAACGAAGGGGGCACGAAAGCGGTTGGTTCGCACACGCTGCCGTTTACACGTCGAGCGGCAACTTTTTTTGCAGCAGGGCAACGCGTTCCTCGTAGCGCGTGGGTGCAAGGAGCCGAGGCACTTGGTGGTGGTCGGGGGCCTGCGTCCTGCGGGAAAGCCGTCCTCGTTCTGTATCCAGATTGATTTTTTTATGTTTCTACAGTGCGCAAAAGTGCTTTGGGGCAGACGTTTCTACTTAGGACGAGATGGCCGTGGCGACCACGGCCGCGCTCGCGTGAAGGCTTCAGACATTTCTTTTAGAGCGTGGTGTGCGTGTGTGAATTTATACATACGTATATGTGTAGACAGACATACGTACATATAGGTGTATGTGTACATACTTGAAAATGTGTACGTATATGTGTATATATATGTGTGTATATGTAGTAAGGTATACAGGTGGGAGACGCTGTGTGTGTGGGAAGGGCGACAACAGGACCGTATAGCGTGAATTTTTTTTTGACTTCTACCTCCTGTGCACGTGACGTTGAGTCGACGTCTGCGGTTCTTCAACGGCCTTTGTGCGGGATCAAGCCAGTGCTTCTTCGTGCTGGAGTCAACTCTGTACCTTTGAAGAAGTCTCCATCCACAGTTCTCTACGAATATACATAATTTGTGCAAATACTTGTATAAACACGTGTTATTGCATACATGTATGTATATTATATGCGTCGTGCCACCTGTGTATGGGTACTGCTGTCTTTACCTGTGTACAGACACTGTCTGTATACTGTACAGGCACCAGCTCCACCCGTGTAAAGACGCATTTTTTCTTATTTGGTTGTGCGTAACCGTGTGCTGTTGACGGCACTTTTCTGTGCCGTTGCGGTCTCTACTAAGTAAGCGTCCTCGCCCGTGACTACCAAAGGACGACCTTCCACGCTAAGAAGTCATTGTCTTATCTTGCCCTTCGACGCGCCGGACGGGACAAAGCGCTGCCAGGTGCTGTCGCGGCTACAGCGCCGGCACAGACGTATGTGGGAACGTTTTAGTCCACGTGTATAGAGACGTTTACGTCGAGAGCACATACGCACTGAACCTGCTCGTGTGTGCCGACGTACAGCTGCAGCATGAAGGCAGCGATGTTTCTCTACGTAACTTGTCGATACGATGTTCACGTGTACTTGTATAGACATTTTCGGGTCTGCTGGGCTGTACACATAGCGTGTCCGCATGACATACACAGGATATTCACCTACGCACGTCTATCTGAGCTTTTCCGCCATTTTGAATATATGTGTAAAAATACATCCACACGTTACGGCATCTGGGTAGTGTTTCTCACAAATTTCTACAGCTTGCTGGCTCGGCACGGCTTGTTCGCTTGCGTAAAGCCTCTTTGCGGTTCCGCTGTGTGTAGTTCAAAGCAGTTACGTGCGCATCTACGACCTATATTTGTGCGTGTTTGTATATACGTACATGGTACTTTTGTGTATATGCTACACTACATTGACTGAGCTTGTATTGTAGTATACGTCTCGCTGTCTATTGCTCTCTGTACGCACGTATGTACGCGTGGTCTGGCGGCTGCTCTGCTGTTCGAGAATTCGACGTTCATTCAAAATCTTCCTTCCATAGTCAAGCGTCATCTCGGCCACTTCCAAAGTGCCCTAGCCAGAGGCTCACGTATGAAAGAACTAGTTAAGTCTCTTACACGCGTCGGTACACGAACACAAAAGAGCATTTTCTTGGCATCCGAACGTACGTCAGGATGAATCAACCCTTACCAGCCCGCGTCGCTCTACGTCATGTATGTGTTGACAGAGTTTGAATTCAGTGTGATGTCGGAAGGGTGCGTCTCTCCATGTGTATGCGTGGCTCGCTGACAATGGGTTTCTACGGTGCGGCAACGCCGCACAGAGGTTGTGGGCAGGGGTAAATGAGTGCAGACGTTGTCGTTGCAAGGGGGACGTTGCTGCCGTTTTCAGACGACAGTCCGCCACTTTTACTGAGTGGTAAACACCTGCGTGTGCACCTGCGGCGGGCGTAAACAGAAGTGGGCCTTGCACGCAACGAATACGTCATGTGTGTCCGTGTATAGACGTAGACACACATAGCTATGTATGTATATATATAAATATATGGAGAGAGAGACGCACACACACACCCACACACACACAATGTATGTATACACAAAAACACGCGGGGGTAAAACATCCTCTGCGCGCGCTTGCGCACCCGCATATACGTGTGTCCTGCTACTGTACGCTGAGGTGGAGCTGCACACGCCCATCCGTGTAATCTACCCAGGCACAGGCGGGCCAGCTGTGGCCCCAGGTGCAGCCTACAGGACCGTCCATGTATCCAGAACTGACTCACCATCACCTCTGCATGCGCATCACGACGGCCGCTGATACCGCCGTCCATATTAGGTATCTCTCTGCCAGGCAAATTTTGCGGAATGTAATGGTGTATGTAGAGGCGGAGTGAGACAGAAAGATGAGGAGGGAAAGAAACACTGTGTACAATGTATTCACACATGTGTGTGTACTACAATGTGGAGTTACGACGGGTGTAGACAACGCGGACGACATCTCTCTTTTTCCGGAAAAGCGCACTCCTCCTTTCTACCCACAGGGTGGCTAGGATAGGGAGGTGAAACCGTTGTGCACTCAGCCTTAAGAAGAGATGTGTGTAAGATTATGCTGATGGTTATACTAAATACAGTGTAAGGGTAGTGTTACTGTTTGCGGTAGATGACAACACCGCACTATTGTGCGTGCGCATGAGTAGATATGCCTAAGCGTGCGAAGACAGACAAGCAAAGTGAAAGGCCCACCTATGCAGAGACAGCGGTAAACGAGCACTCGTACGTGGAATCACGACTTGCTCTTCAGCAGGTGATACATTTGATGTCACCCACATACCTGCAGGGTTTCACATCGAACTGCAGCGTACGCTTGCGCGTAGTTTCCGGGTCTCGGGAACGCAGACGATCGACGACTGGTGGGGCCTTCCGTTCTGCTACCATATATATATATACATATATATATATATAGAGAGAGAGAGAGAGAGACAAACAGACAGAGAGTGAGAAAAAGTTAGAGACAACGCCAATAAATGCCAGGAGCAACGGTCTGCGTTGTAGTGAGTGTTTTTTATTAAAGGACAATCATCCTTCCCGCGTGACAGCTGAACGCACCCTTGCCAAGTGTCCAACGGGGTAGCAACCCTTCTAGGGATTTACGCAGCACACATACGTGGTGTGAGTGATGTTGCGCGCGGTGTACGGTGTCCCTTCAGTTTTTTACGTCTCTTAGCGCGGCGTCCATTACGACAAAAAACCCACAGAGGCGTTTAGTGTTCATCCACAAACAGTCGACGACATGTGAGAAGACGCCGACTACTCAACAACAATCGCAGCGTCTTGCGTCCGGGCGCGGCTCACACTCGTCTGTCCACTCGTCTTCTGCGTGACCGCACCGCGGCAGGGTGCCTTGCCCGTGTCCCCCCCTCCCCTCCCTCACATGTCGCAGAAACTGGGTGCATACGTAGTATACTGCAGGAAGTTGAGCTTCTGCTACATACAAGGCTGCTTAGTGCGTGCTTAACGCAGCAACGCAGCTCCTCCATGCAAACACGCGTGCAGCTGCGCCCCCGTCGTCGCGCGCTCCGAGACGAGGACGTCTGTCACACGGCTGCTTGTTCGTCTCTCGGAGTATGCTCACAGCTTTCCTTCCACTTTTTGGTGGAAAGAGACGCTGTAGAGCCACGAAAGGCGCGTAGGCGCAGACAACGCTAACAGGCGTCATTCCCATAATCACGCGTACAGCCGAGAGACGCAACGCCACAAAGGCGGCCTTCTCTACAAAACGATAGTGCGAATAAGGTAAAGTACAACTACGACGGAGCCGACCGCCAGTACAGTGATAACCGCAGAGACGATAGTGAACATCTCGTGGCTGCGCTCCTTGCCATCTTCGTAGCCGTTTGCAAGATTCATTCCGAAGATACCTGCATGCAAAAACAGGACGGCAGCACGCAGGCAATGTAGGCGCGCCAGCGGCGTGGCGACCACGGGGAGCGAAGAAGCATCTCGTTTGCTGTCGTCGCATTGGCGCTACCTCGCCTGCACGTCAATCTCCTCGCGCACCTGGCCCTCTGGAGCGCTAGCCGCTTTCCTCCCCCCTTACAAATGCGAAAGAGATAGAGAGACTGGTAGTAGGCGGGGTCGACAGTCGCGAGGACAACGGTCACGTTAGCTGAACATGGCGGTATCTATATTCGTACACAGAACTGCGTCGACACAGACACGTGCAGACTGATACATGAAGGAAGGAGAGGCGGACGCATAGGTACACGGATCTCTCAAGCGCGGCGCAGGCGCGCCTAACTTCCTAGGCCACCTCATCTTAAAGAGCCGGCACTACGCGTTCTCCTGCAACACTTTCGCATGCATCAGTATTTTGTTAGATCAAAGTTCACCGCGATTCGCTGTGGGAGGCTCCGCTTCGTACAGGCGACTGCTCCCTCAGCCCTCAGGCACGCACACATGTAGAAGCGAAATAAAATAGTACCTGCAAAGTACAAGAAGGCCTGCAGTGTCTGTGTGTACGAACAAACAACCCGCACATACGTCATTGGAGAAAGGCACGCGCAAGCAGACGTTCGCGCGTATGTGGATACAGACACTAAAAAACGTAGACACGTGGCACAGACGGAGGTCCACCAAAGCAGGCCCCGGTGGTTGCGGGCGGCCGCGGCAAAGCTTACCAGAGATACAGGTCCCGATGGCAATGCCTGCGGCAACCACTGCAGCAGCAAGTTCCCACTGAATCAGCCGATTTCTCATCAGCGCTAGTCGCAACGAGATGAGCCTCTCTGTGTTGTCGATGCCCTGCTTAAGATGTCTCACTCGGTCTTTGAACTGGGAAGGAAACACAGCATCCAAGAAGGTGGTCCATTAGCTAGCTGCCTCGCGGCATTCTCGCCTCGATCCCGAAGTGTTCTGTTTCCCCTTCAGTGAACCGCCCAAATAAATAGAGAAGAGGGCGACGGTTGAACGCCGGCTGTCCTCCCACACACATCCCCTTCCAAGATACTCACGGCTGCGTACTTGCACGCACCTGTACGTATGTGACAGCCTCTCTAATCTCAGCAAACGCTTTGCTCTGATAAGTAGTATATTTACACAGATCACAGATGCTGCGTGCACAAACCGGGATGCCAAGTGTGTAAGCAGAGCAGTACAGCCACAGGCAGGTGGTGGGGGAGGGTGAAGAGCAGCAGCAGAGATGTGGGCATTTACCTGCCCAGCCTGCGAGGTGTCATTCGTTCACGCAGGTGTAACACTAAACGAGGAGTTCTTCACGCACATACAGACGCGTGTTTGGAACAGCGTCTCGCCACAGGTGAGTGTTCTACGCAGACGGCAGCTTCCCCCGGCCCACGAGGGCTTGTCCTGGGGCTCCAAGCGTCACCATGTCAGAAAGTTTGAAGAAGAATTTTCTGCTGGCACCGCCTGCTGCGTGTACGCGAGCGCGATGCGCTTAAACTAGCATAACGCATCCGAAGGCTCACGTTGTCCTGCGTGAGCACAGCCGCGCACGGTGGCCCGGCAGCAGCCCGCCGGTCCGGTGGCTACAAGCCCCGATCAGCGGAGACGAAGGACTGGAGGGGCAGCTCTGTGTGCGTGACTTGCCTGGTCCATTTCCTGGTCGAAGTACTCAAGAAGAATCTCCAGTTCAGGATCCACCTCGTCCTATGTCAACAACGGCAGGGAATGCAAGCCACAGAATTGCTGCGGTACCACGTGGCCTTCACACTGGCCGGTTTGCCATTCGTAGCCATGCATAACTCACAGACAGCAGCGCACAGGCGTCGATCCGCATCCGAACGAAGAGAGGCGCTTCAAAGTATACGTTTACGCATGCGCACCAGCACACGGAGTATCTAAGTGCTGCAGCACGTTTGCATTTGTAGATCTGGCGAGGGCCTGGTTTGCTGTGTGGCTGTAAAATGAGTAACAGACCAGCTGCAACGGAGCCGCCGCAACGTAGCCTGGAACTGAGGGACGCTAACGCAACACAGGTAGGTGGCTCTGTCCACTTCCGTATCCACGCCTTCTCAGAGAAGAATGCCCGCCCGCGCAGGCGCCACTGCATCTGCCCCCACCGGCCGTAACGCCCGCGCTCTCTGTGTGTCAGAAATAAATCCCCCTTGATTCAAGCGTTGACCGCAGCTGCAGCGCCACTGGCGGCAGGTGCTGCGGGCACGCATGCGACCCGGCGGACACAACCTGCATCTATTCGACGATCCGATGGAGTGTGATGAGCAGAAAATTTTGCGGCCCTCGCTGGGCCTACGCAGAGGGTGATTCATGTAGAACGGCTGTATACACGCAGTGGGGAATGCACGTATTCCCCAGCTCCAATTCCTCCGGCCTGGTGCACACACACCTAGGCGCACGCAGCATCTGTGTGTCATGGCCTGCGTCTTTCGATCTACGTATCCCAAGCAGGGGCCGCGAGACAGTATTTTTGGCAGCAACGCGTGCGCTGCCACTTTCCCTCGCACTGCAGCAGTTGCAGAGAGGTAAAGAAATCAACAGAATACCTTGTGCGGATCGAAGTCGTACAGTCCGGGATTGTAGTGGAGCCGCGTGAGCTCCATGCGATGCAGATCCACGTTGTTGCTCAGCAGTTCGTCGAACGCCTTGTCAAACGCCGTCACCCTGTCCTGTACGGCGCCACACCACGCAGTAGCAGCAAGCAGCGTCACCTCACAGACTGCGACAGCACCGCCAGCAGGCGCGTGCCGAACAGCAGCGGCTCCGCCTCACGAGCTGCAACAGACGCAGCAGCGAGCGCGAACATCGAGCAGCGGCGCAAGCCAGTAGCCTCCACAAGTACACGCACACACTCACAAGCAGCCACCGGTGGCTGCAGAAAGCACACTGCGGAGCATCTGAAGATCAGCAGCTGTAGCAGTGGGCGAACAGCGGACAAAACAATCACGCACGACAACTCTGCATCTACGTACGCATGTTTCCTGGCACAAAAAGACCAAGAGAGTTACACATGTACACCTGGACTACAGAAGCAAGCGGTAATCAAAATGAAAGTGCTGTACGGGACAAACAAATGCAGACGATTAAAGGGTCTTAGACACACAAGAACTGGGAAGCGAAGTACGCCCCAGTCGCGACACAGATCTTCGCTCGACACCTTTGAGAACCCTGCTGCAAGCTGGCTACGCTCCTGATATTTGCATCCGTCCGCTGCTGCGGTCGAAGTGCTGCATATATATATATATATATATATAGAGAGAGAGAGAGAGAGAGATAGATATAGATATATAGATAGACAGGCAGATGTGAATATATGGGTATCTGCCGTCGTAAAACCGTTTTGCATGAACACCGCTGCGGTGCGGTGACTGAGAGCAGCAAAGCTACAGCCTTGCATCTGACAACAACGTGCAAGCGAAAAGTTTGTCGAAGGCGAGGGAGGTGCTACAGCCACTTGACTACACATGATGTACATACCGAAATACGGACTGGGTAGTGAACACCAACGTGTCCACGCCGACTGACCTGATTACAGAAGAAGATTCACCAAGGCATGTAAGAGACTATAACATGGGCCCCTACTCCACGCGCGCGGCGTACATATGTCACATACTCACTCTCTACGGACACGCAGTATCTGTCCGCGTAGGAGCTGGTTGTTCGTGCGTGGAACGTATCTGTTGCATTCTCACTCCCCATGTATATAATAGCGGAGTGTGATGCCACAAGTGCTTGCGCCTCAGCCACCACGCGCGATCGTGCGTGTAGGCGGTGGACGTCCGCCGCTTGCGGTGCTGTGGATTACCCGACCTCGTAAAGTGCAACAGGTTCTTTTAGGGAGTGCAGCCCCTCCAGTAGGATCGAAGAGGCTTCCGACTTCTTCGCTGCGCGATGATGCGTCTCCGCAAATTTCTTCTCCAAGTAGACGATGTCTGCGCAAAAAACATTCGAGATGCGCGGGCAGCTGCTCGGACACGCCGTTCGGTACGTACAAGACATTTACTCCGCCGAGCCCAACAGCACACCGCATGCACTAAGACACGTCTGCAGCCATAAACTGCCACCAAATTCCCTCCTGTTGCCGGGTGCAGCCGTGATTGTTCTCCACGCGAGCGTACAAGTGTCCACCTCTGCAGGGGTGTCTACGTCATACACCTAAGAGTCAAACGCAGGGAGGCGCGGCCTGTCCAGTATACACTTGAAGTATATATCTGCAGGCAGTTGAAAACGAAGAATCTTCCGCAACAACACTGATATGTGAACGTCGACTACGCGACTGCAGAGAAAGACGCGCGGCAGGCTGGAGAGGGGGGCGCGCCACTACCTGATGGGCTGCGCATGTGTACCTATGACACACACGTAGAGAGCAATCTTCCCGATGCAGTCAGCGCGAATCAACCGTGTTGACCACCGTGTATAGGAATCGGCACCAGTTAAACGAATTATCGTCCGAAAAAATGTTCCCTCTGTCTGTTCCCCTATACACAGCTGCAGGGGTCAACACACAGGTGTGTGGAACGCCTTTCGCTTTCCTCCTCCTTCACCTCGATCTCTGCTTTATTAAAACGCATCCATCTTCTCCTTTGTCCCACTTTCCTCCGTTCTGGCTGATAAAGGTCTCAGCAAAGCGACTGTGTGTCTTCTTCTGCGGAACTGTGTCGCACCTTGTGCAACGTCTACGTTGTTATTCACCTCTCCTTTGCGGCATGCATCTACCGCTGCGCCTAAAGGAAGGCTCACCGTTTCAGCTGGTCTACGTGCTAGAAACCGCGAAGCGGTTGTGCTGCTCGTACGGACGTCCACGTTAATATATACATAGATTAGGAGCGCGACATTGCCACACCAAAGCACAACGAATGATGTAGAGGGCGCGCGCCCTGTATATAAAGAACAGCGCGGGTATGTAGCCATATATAGGCGGTGAGATAGGCTAAAGCACTGGAGCTCGATACTGTCGCACAGAGATGCAAACACTGGACTCGACGGCCGCCCTGATGAAATTCAACCGTACGTCAGATGCGCAGATGAAAAACTAAAAGGCGGCGTACGAGGTATCACGTACATAAAGACGCGCGGCGGTTCCTCAACAAAGACGACTTCGATGAAGATATGAAACTCCCCACGTGGGCCGTCCGGAACAGCTGCGCTGCGCGACAGCTGCGTGCAGTCCAGACAGAGGTGACGGTAACTACAGGCGTTTTTACCTGCTGCACGACAGCAGAGGAAAGCAGAGATTAAACAGTGTCTCGTCCCCTTCGACGCCGATTCGTTTCGACGCCGCGGTGGTCTTCTGCGTAGAAGAGTAACATGCGCGAGTGGGCCACAGGCAGAAGCACGTACACCCGCGCCGCTGGTGTTTAGGAAGAGGAGCAGCCACTTACCGAAGTTGAGCTGCTGGAAAGCAGCGAAGAAGATGCACTCGAGAGCCGCAAATTCGAAGGGCATGGCTCGTTTGCCCAAGGGGGCTCCTTTTCTTCTTTCCGATCTTCTCGACGGCCGTCTGGAGCGAGTCTCAGAGGAGGAAGCTGCCCGCGTAAAGGTGCATTTTTCCTGGCTGTCGCTGTTGTACCAGCCTCTCGCCAGCCCCTGCTGTTGAAGAGTGCGGTGGCCTCGCCCGCCGGCATCGCCAGCGCTCTTGCCGCTGTAGAGAGTGACGTTCGTTTCAGTATTGGCTCGCTGCTGCTGCTCGCATACGTGCTCACCGAGGGCTTCGTCTACAAAAGCTCCGTTTACCCCATGCTGCTGTCCCGCCTGGTCCGGATCCCCTTGCTGCTGTTCCTTCTTGTTACCCTGGTGGATCTGCAGACTCTGGTGCTCAGCCCGAAGGTGCTGCTCCGGAGTGAGCTGCAGACTTGGCCAGGGACCTGCAGCAGAGTTACCCTGCTCTCCCGGCAGGGGACTCAGTGGCGCTTCTGATCCTGGAGCGGGCGCCGTTGCCGTCGCAGCAACAATAGGAGGAGGCGGCGTGGGCAGTGCGTGTGCACCAACGGGTGTCGCGGCAGCAGCAGCCTCCTGCATCTGCTGTTGCTGCGCAGACGACGCTGTTGGTGGCGACGTCCGTAAAAGCGACGGCGAAGACGCAGAGGCGACGAACGCAGCAGGCACAGCGGCGCCACAGAGCGGAGTCGTCTGCATCCGTGCTTCCTGTTTAACAGTACAACATGGGGCTTCCATACGGGCTCCTTGCCCACTAGCTCCTTCTGAATTCGTATGGCGTTTCTCCTGCAGACTCACAAAGCTTTCAACGGCAATAGGCGGGTGCCTTCCCTTTGGCTCCTTCCTGATGCCGCAGATGTTGAGCAGATGCAGGGGCCGCGAGAACGACACCGGTGCAGCGGCGACTTTTCCCGCGTCTTCGAACAGGGGGCTGTGGCCACAGTCAGACCCACCTTCGACTAGATCTTGCTGCTGATCTGGCACTACTGCCGTCGCCTCCCCTCCCCAGGGGGTAGTATCGATTTGGGGGGACTGCTCTGGCATGTGCAAGTCGTAGCGCTGCTGCTGCCGCAGCTGCTCTGCGGGCGCCGCTGCCGGTATTCTCGGCGGCGGGTCACTCTCGTTCGACGGGACAACGAAAGGACAGGACAACGAGTCGCGTTTGTCATGAGGTGCGCAGGACCTACTGGCTGCCTGCAAAGACAAAGCCGCCTTTTCCCTGGCAGCTGCTGCTGCCTCTTCCACTTCCTCGAGCAGTTCTTCAGGTGCATCCTCAGAAGAGTAGCAGGGTCGAAGACGTCGTCCTCCCGGGGGCAGCGACGGCTGATGTTCGACCTCCCTGCCGTCCTGCAGCTGCGGAAGCTGTCGTTGCGGCTCCCTCAGCTGCTGGTAATGCCGCAGCTGCTGCTGGTACTTCAGACCTCCTGGCAGGTGGAGACTGGGCGCGTGGTAGACGTGCTCCTGTAGCAGACGCCGCTCTTTTGACGAGACAGGGAAGCTTCCTCTTGGGGACAACGGGGCTTCTGGCTGCAGCCACATTTCCTCCCGTGGCCGTTGTAACAGAGAATAGCTGGTGCCATCTTGCTGCGGTCCCTCGTTTCCGCGTTGCTGCTGCTGCTCCGGCTCCTCCAGTTGCCTGTCCATTTGCGACGGAGACCCTGTTCCCACCGTGCTACTGGCTCTGCCTTTCCGTTCGATCACCGCGTACTGTCGGGTAAGTTTGGACAGCTGAGAAATAAGATGATCCGGCTCAAGATCGTCGGTCATCAGAAGCAAAACTCGGTCCCATAAAACGAAGCATGTGACGGGAGGCAGGCACACCAGAACCACGTGGCGGCGCACCTCGATGGACGGAATCGGGTGTACGTCTGTAAACGCTTGTCGGCAATCTCGGTACGTGAGACGCCCTGTGTCTGCCCCCCCTTTGCCTTTGCTTCGCATCGCTGCTTGCTGGCGCAGCAGTTGCCACTGCTGCTGCCGCTGATGCTGCAACAAGAGCATGTGGCGATGCTGCCGCTCCACTGCAGCACACAGTGAAGAAAGTGAAGAAGTCGACAGCGAAGAGGCACGAACGTTCGCTCGAATTCCAGCAGCCCGACGTCGGTCTCGCTGTGCGTGCCGCCCCACACCCCCTCCACAACGTTCGCAGCAACACATGCTGCAACAGCAACACGGTCTACAACAGAACACACAACCGCCCCGTGCTGCAGCTGGAAGCCTCATCCCACAGGAAGAGCATGCAGCCGACCACCTTGGATTACGCACGTGTATCTTCCGCTTCTTCATGCGGCTGCGGGAACCGTGCCAATCACCTTTTCCTACCTCTGCTACAAAGCCCGGCTCCACGCTTGTTTCCTCAGGCGCCTTCTCTTTACTGAAACGTCTCCGTATGCCCTCTGTGGCAGAATCTTGCCCCAAGTCATTTGCCTGCATGCTGCTCAACACGGCAGAAGCGCTGTTGCTGCTGTCAATGTGTCCGTGCGTGTCGCTGCTCTGGCTACTGCTGCTTGAGCTGCTGCCGACCCCGCTGCAGCACCGCGGATGGCCGCAGCACGCCGCGCTCTCTCTGCTGCCCCGTCTCCTCAAGATCCCGTTGCCATCCGAGGTGCGGCACTCCACGTCGTTTCCACGGCTGCTACGTCGGCACGCGGCACCCACACAACGCGGCTTTTCTCTGTTCTCGGTGCGGTCCCCGCTGCTCCAGGCAGCCGCGACGGTGACACTTGTAGCATTCGTGCTCGATAGTGTGTCTTTGATTTTTAAGCCGTGAAGCAGCGATTCAGCTCCTGCAGCATCTTCAGCATCAACAGGAGCACAGTCCCGCCGTCCTTGGCGTCCTAGTCGGGCTGTTTCCTCCCGACCAACGTGCTTCCGTAAAAGGAGATCTGCAGGGTCGGCTTGGCCACCACCTGGCACCGGCAGTATCGCTCTCTTGTCGCCCGTACCTACGCCAGCGCGGAAGCCGCTGTCTTTTCTTCCGAAAGGTGAAGGTCCCTTTCTCCTTCTCGTCGTATACGGCGCCGCAGCTGCTGCAGCATGGCTGCAGACGCGTCCTCCGGCAGCAGCGGTCCTGCCGTCGACGGTGGTGCAGCTGCTGCGCGATGGAACAGAGCTCCCTGAAGAAGCACTCTGCATAGCAGTTCCCTCTGCGGACGCGGGCAACAGAGCAGACGTCGAGCCGCAAGAACTGAAGAGCGCATTGCCGGCCACTTTACAGCGTAGGTGGTCATGCACGGATAACAGCGAGGACGAGCTCCTGCTCCGGCGGGTCGGAGCCTGTTTCCTGTTGCCGCATTTCTTGCTCATCTCGTCAGCACGACGCCTGCTCACTCTCCCCTTCTTATGTCTGTTGACAACCGGAAAGAAGCTGCTAACTGTTTGAGTTTCCGAGGTGAGTTCTTCCGCCCAGTCCGGGCCGCTGCGGCTGCTGTCGTCACTGCCGTTCGTCGTGCCGCTGCTGCTGCGCCGACGACGGCAAAGGCGCGCCCGACGGCGACCGGCGCGCCGCTGTCGCCGCTCCTGGCGAAGTAGCAGCTGCTGCTGCTCGTCTTCCTCACACTGCTGCTCCAGCATGCGCAGCACCTCGGCGACTTGCACTTCTAGAATGCGGTGGGAACCATCTCTAATCTCAATCACCACATGCGTCCGTAATCGTCGTGCCCTCTGCTCGGGCAGCGGAAGCAGCAAAGTTGTGTGGGGCGGCGGCAGCTCTTCTGCTGCGTTTGCCACCTGCACTTTTGCTCTCTCTGCATCACCACCGCCGAGTTCGTCGACAAGCGTTTCGTGATTCGCATGTGCAGGCCTCCGCCGCCGAAACCAGTTCAGCAAACTTCTCGTCTCCCCTTGCGCTGCGCGTGCATCCGCTGCCGCTGCGCGTACATGCTCGCGTAAAGGCAGACCCCTCACCTGCGCGTCCTGCAAAGCGTCTTCAGCCTCTTCTGTTCCCTGCTGCTCCTGCAGCCGAGAATCTACAGCGTATCCGGCAGCGTTGGTTCCTCCTCCGCTGGCGTCGGTCACATGATCCAACGGCGACGCCTGCTTGGCAGCAGACACATCCACGGGAACAACGGCAGCTCGAGAGACAGCCGCAAGAGGCGGGGACGCCGCAGTAGCACGCTGGTGGGCAGCAAGAAGTACAGAAACATTGTTTGCCGTGGACTGATGCCGTTTTCCTGCAGGTGGCTCCACTGAGAAATGTGACCCAGACGCTAACGCATTTCCTGCAGTTGCTGCCGTTGCTGAGAAGGGACGTAAAGGCTTGTTCTGAGCGGCCAACTCGCCGCTACCGCTTATTTGTAGTTGCTGTCGATGCTGTTCTCTGGCAGTTTCGTCCAGACCTCGCTGCTGCACTCCGTAGCGTGCACGTCCAGCAGTACTTTTGAGACCAGCAGATGAATATTGGCTGCCCGTCTGGACGAGAAACGAGATGGGAACGACCCTACTTCCTCGACGTTCCTGGCTGGGAGGCATGAGGTGTGCCTGTGGCTGCTCTTTCGACCGACTACCGTCTTTCTCCAACGGTGTAACACCTAGTGCCTCCTCCAGACTCGTTGGGCCAGGCGTCCGATACAACGCAATGCTACCTTCGCCGGGCTGCTGCCCGTCCTTTGTGAGTGGCACATCTACGTGGAGCTCCGGGTACGACACCGACTGGTGAGGGGTTCCCTTCATTCGCTGCTGTCCGCCATCTGCTGATACGGGCGCTCGGCGCCTTTCTGCCACTTCGTTTTGGCTTTCCTTCGATACCGTGGAGGCGCGCTTCCCTTTCGTGTATACCTCCGCGACACTTGCTTCTCCGGCTGCATCTGCAGCTGCGTTGGCGGCCGACACAGGTGAAACTCCGTTCCTACCCTTCAGATTGAACTGCTGCTGTGGCGGAAGTATTTGGCCTTGCTCCCCCTTCCTGCTGTCGTACCAACTGTCCCCCCTGCTTTTGCTTCTGCCGCTGCTCCTATTGTTGTCGCCGCCCCTCTCTCTACCGCTGTTTTCGGTGTGGTCTGCGTAACGACTCAGCAACTGGTCCCGCCGCAGTGCCAAGTCCTTCCATCTGCTGCTCGCACCTGTGCCTCGACGTGTTCTTGCCGGACCCTCCTTCGCTTCGCTGCTCCTTGAAGCAGCACCGCCCTCTCTGCTGCGTCTTCCTTGTTTCTCGGATACTTGCTGCTGCTGCTCCTGCCATGCCCCTCCGCCGTACCTCCTTCCGGCTCCTTTCAATTCACCCTGTTCTTCAGTGGGCCGCTGCAGCCCTCGTGCAAGCTCGCTCAGTGAACAGCCCTCTGGCGTCAGCTGGCGCGCCTCTACCTGGACGTGAGCCAGGGGGTGCTGCTGATGGGGTGGCTGCGGCTGCATCACGGGCCCAGCGGCACTTTCCCTTCGTGAAGGCACAGATCCTCGGCGGAAAACCGCAGCGGCATCGCTGCAACGACGCCGGAGAGCCTTTGTCAGTGATGGCCGGTGCTGTTCTTGCTTGTGCGAGAAGTGCTGCAGCAGGGAAGTTGCAGGCGTAGCGCCTTCTGCTTCATTGCTACCCTCGTACAACAGCGATGGGGTTATGCCGTATGACACGGAATTTAAATCGAAAGAGTCGCTTGAAGTGACCCCCAGCCGTCGCTCGAAGGAATTCATCTCTGGCGTCCCTGCTGCAAGAGGTGTCAACCCGGGTCTCCCTTGCGGTGGTGCTGCTGGCGACTGAGAGGCGTGTCCTGCTGCAGCCGGCCTTGGTGACCGTACTGCTAGCAGCTCTGCTGCTGTACCTGCGGTAAGCCTTTTCTCTCTGCGGTCTGGACTGGCTCCTGCTGCGAATTCTGCTGCTGAACTCGCAGCCACAAAGTGGCGCGAGACAGGCTCTGGCCTAGCTGGCACGTTCTCCTCTCTGAGTAGCGGCGCGCAAGCGGACGCTGCAGCTCCTTGTCTTTCTGCTGGGGTACTCCCACCATTGTCAACGCCACCAGAAGCGTCAGCAGAAGAGGCAACCACCGCGGGAGACGCAAACACGTCCGAACTACCAGAAGGAGCCGTAGCAGCGTCAGCAGTACGATCCGTGGCAGCGTCAGCAGCAGGACCCGCAGCATTCCGAGAGTGGGAGAGACGATTGCCCGCATGTGGACTGTAAGCGGGACTTTCCTTCCCGTGTATCATCACAGCAGTGAACAAAGGTGGCCGCTTCGGAAAATGACGTACTTCGTTTGTTGAGCGCACGTCTCGCCGCGGTGTGGTAGGTTGCTTTCTCGCTGTCCGCGTCTCTTCAGAAGGCACGGACGTCGTCGCGCCGCTCCAGCAGCTGCTCATGCTGCTGCTGACGTTGGGGTTGGTGTTGTCCTCACTCCTGTTCGTGCTGCTGCAGGATCTACGGTTGTTGCTGCCGCTGCCGTCGCTGGCGCTGCTGTTCCTGATAGAGGTGCCTCCCGTGCCGCACTTGGATCTGTCGCCGGCGGCGTTCCTGGGGCAAGCCTCGCTGTTGCTCACGCTCCCCTGATATTCACTATCGCAGCCGCAAACACTGTCGCCGGCTATTCCAAGCTGCGCAGCCGGCGCACCTGCTCCTTCTCCGCGCTGCTGCACACGCGTCGCCCCATCGCCCCTGAAAGAAGCATCTGTTGCCATGTGGATCGAAACACGCGCTAGTGAGGAACGAAGAAACGCTGGCGCCGAGGCAAGAGGACTGGGTGCCGCTTTTGGTGTAGAAGAAGCAGAAGGCGCGGATGTGGCTGGACACTCTGCGGTTGCGCCGCCAGGAGAAACTGCGGCTTCTGCTGTTGAAACGGAAGGAAATGCAGCGGCATGAGGCGCCACTTCTCCGTGTTTGCCGCATGAGAACAGCGAACGTGGAGACCGCTGATACGTGAGCAGCACCGCTGCTATGTAAGCAGCAACTGTCGGAGCCACGCCTTGGCCCTTACGCTGTGCACGTGGCGCGGCACTGCGGAATGGGGGCGCGACGGAGACTGCAGACGGTGATTCCTCCTTTAATACGGGAAGAACAAAAACTCTTTTTGCATGCGTCGTGGCGTCGTCGTGCCAGTTCGCTAGAGCGGCACACACCTTCTGAATTAGAACACAGGCCGGCTGTACCGGTGCAAGCCAGGGTCCTGGTACCTCCTCCAGCCTGGCGCGCACCGCGTCTTTCAACTGATAGAGAGCAATCAATTTCCCCAACAACACAACATTTCAAGCTCCTTTCGACGCTGTATTCGACGTCGCAGCTGTTACGCATGCAGTTGCTCGCGTTGCGATAGCGTGTGTCGAGGACGTCCCGAGCGTCGCCGGCCCTACAGTTTCCCGGCCCACAGCGGACACACGTAGGCCTACTGCAGTTGGCCGTGCCAACGGTCGCAGCCGTCGGCGAACGGATGGGAATAAGGCCGTGCTTGTGCTGGTGCGGTGGCCGCTACTGACGTGGTTGCTCCCGTGACTTACAGCAGGGGTCCTCTCTGTGCTCCTGCCCAAACTGCAACGACGTTGCGTTCGGTGCAGCAGAAGCTGCCACAGTTCCCATGGCAACAAAGACACTCGTACTAAGTCCAGGAAAAAGTGCTCTGTGCAGAGGTAGATCGGCTACAGTTCGGCAGCTGCCGGCGCGTCCAACGCTGCCTTAGGCGTCTCACTGACACCGGTGCATTTGCCCTTCGTCGCGCCTTCTACTTCCGTAGTTCTCCTCCTCCGGTCGCATGGAGGGGACGTTTTGGTCAACGGACGAGAAGACATCGGCATGAGACGAAGGCCGTGTGCGTTTTCGTCATTCGCAGCACTCGTCCCATACGCACGTACACGCTAAACGCTTTCACACGCAAGCGATCCTATGCCTGTACGGTCATACGACGCATCGGCTAGTGTACCTGCAGATACGTGTGTGTGTGCGTCTGAACCTCTACCTGCCGATATGTACATTTATATATGCGTATGCTCATGCAAACGGGAGCATGTATATGCATAAGAGCAGGCGGGATCGCTTGTCGGAAAGTATGCCTGTACACAGGTATAACATATGTGTACGCGGTACACGTGTTTTTGCTCTCCGGTTTCGCTGCACTTCATTCAGTTGATGTACATATGAAGCGCACATAGGCGGCCTCGTAATCCGCCCGCGGGAAAGACGATGGCCACCTTGCGAATGAGTAGATCTGAGAATATACCTCGTTGGTAGGCGGGAGCAAAACGACGACAGGGAAACAGTGATGGAAGAGCGAAGGAGCCGCGAACGTGAAAAGTTGATCGAGCGACAGACCGCAGAGATGCAGCTAGAACATAGAGAAGAAAATTCAACACCTTGGTGGCATGAGCGAGGCCGTTATACATACGAAGCGGACATGGAAGCAAACCAACAAACTTTTCTTCTGCGCCGGGAAAAAATGCACATGCAACGTGTTCAGTCTTGCAGTCTTCTGTCAAGTGCACCGGTGAAGGACGGCTATAAAGCTAAGAGTTCTCGGCTATTGACGTCGTCCCCAGCTGCTTGCAGCCGTGTCCTTTGAATGGCAGCCGAGACAGCGAAAAAGGCAACCTCGGGTTCCACTGCCCTACATGCGTCGACGAATTGTTTTACATGTATTGTATGTGCGAGCGCAAAGGAGTGGGCGCCACGCGCTGTCTCTGCATGTGTCGCTTGTTTCGTCCTCGCAAAGTTTCACTTACGTTACAGCCACGCTGCTGTGCACCAGAAGTACCACAGAAAGCACGGAATCTCATCATTTCAAGTAAATAGGAACACTGCTGAAGTTGCAGTTACATGTCCTTCGGTAGTGCGACTTTAGGCCGTTGTGGCTCTTGGTGATCGGAGCGCGACCCGCCGCGAGGTGTCGGACAGCAGCACGCGTAGAGTACCTCACTCTAGGTTGTAGGTGGCAAAAACATGATACATGTATGGTGGCAAGTGTCGGGTTCAGCGAAGAAGAGAATACCATGATCTACGAATACGGTATGTGCTGCGTGTTGCCCCCGCCACGCAGTGCAGTCTAAGGGATCGCTTACATCCGGCCATGGCACCACAGACGATAGTCCACCGGCTGTCTCGTCATGCTACAGCAGCTACCGCTGTCGATCTGAAGTCCTCCGTAACATGAGAGCGTAACGCAGCACAGTTGCTCACTTTTTGCCGGTGTTCGACAATGTAGTCGCGCTTACTGTTGCTGCTGGTGCTGATAATATTGCATTATCCTGTTCGCAACAGCCCTGGGCTTTGGCTGGCTCACCCGGGTGCTAGCATGCGCCAACGAACAGCTTGCAAGACAGGGGAGCTTTGATAATTATTAACATGCAGCTGCCAAGAAGTCCACCTAACCGCTCCGGCTTGCCTCGAGGCATGCGCGACAGAAGCGCTGCTGCCATCCTAAGACCATTAACTTCCTGTGGTCCTTTCTTGCACTGTGCTTCTTTAGTGTCATTGATGGCGCTCCAGCTCTGCAGTGGAACGTGCGGCGGTGGAACTGGGTAGAGCATGCAGTTGCGCGTACACCGTAGTCTATCAAAGCACCACCGTCTGACTACTCGCTGCAGAAACTACAAAACAACTACATCCTACGATGTAGATGTTCACTCCTTCTACTTGGACATGTGGACAACGGCGGTTGGCTTAACAGTCTGCATGACTACAGAACTGCAAAAGGAGCAAACCACGGAGCGCTACGGATGCCACCGCGGAGGAAACGTGGCGGCTCGCACGCGTCCTGCGACCACATTCCGCTTCTACGAAGCGTGCAGTCTTTACGTCTTCACCCATCTAAGCACCGACGGCGTCCGCTTCGAGAAAAAGTGTGCACTGCTACAGAAGATTGTGTAAGGTACTGTCCTGCTGGACGCCTTCTGGCATAAAGTGGTCGTACCCACACTGACACGTTTCGAGCAACCTGCTTCTGGTGCACGGGCTGGAATAGTGGCTTCCGCTTCGTGTTAGTGCAGCACGTGCCGAACATGTGAGTAAGCGCACCAGCTCTCTCAACTAGAGATGTACGGATGTGTGAATGAGTGCTGCGCTGTACACGTGTGCACACACAAACGCGCGTCTACTTCTAGGTTCCTGCGATGCAGGCGCATCTAAGGCAAATTCTGCTGGCTCAAAGGCAGCTGTGGAGAAACACAGTACGGGGTTACAAAATTAGGCAGAACTGCACCGGTTCTCATGATCCCTTTGTACGAATTACGGCCGTGAAGGTGCGCCAGTAACAGAAAGTGGTCCACACCTCTGAACTGCAAATTCCGAGGTACTGTATGCCCCTTTTACGTGTTGGAACCCAAATTTGTAACAGGTAGCCAGCAACTCTTCTAGTAAGTTGTGGGAACACCGGTGCTGGTGCAGCCTGCCAAGGTTGGCACACATTCAACCACGCAACTAGTTGGAATGACTGTTCATTGTCAGCTTGGTAAAGCAGGATCATGTTGCCTCGCAGCACGAAATACTGTTGCTTGCCGAGACTGTTTTCTGCTCGTATCCCTCATGTTGCAGCGAGTGGACGTGAATGCGCGCGGACACAGGCGAACAAGTACATGATTACTGGGCCCCTAAGGGTTGATACACACCACGTAGACGTTGACGCTAGTAAGAGTACTGCTTTACTCGCCAGCTTAATTGCAGCCGCGGTGCCAGATCGCGGAACACTTCCTGGGCGCGTCAAACGTGCACATCAATCGTAACCATTCGGTCATTACGCGCGCGTATAACCCGACCGTTGCTGCGTGCTCGGTGGCACACCATCGCCAAGGCTGGCGCCTACAGGCGCGATGGAGCAGTGCTGGAGCGTCGAGGGGAACTGTGTGAGCCAGTGCATTCGAATGAGCCACAACCCCCGTAGACAGTATGCCTCTTCAACTTAGATTACACACGTTTGTAGACTGTACGTCTACGAGTAAAGGGCGGGGGCACCAAAAGGTGTGTTTCGGCAGCACACGTTAGGGCACCGATGTACTCAGTGTTGTCATCTAGGTGACAAAACTTATGGCTGCTGCGCGGGGCCGGTGGACATAGCTGGTATATACATAGGGTGCAAAGTGTTGTGCAGCCATCCTCGCGACAGCAGGGGGACAAGTTCGATGCTACGGCACAGAATGCGTCAATACAGATGGGTACTTGAGTATTGGCTGAGGTTTTATAAGCGCGCCAAAAGCATGTTGGCTAACTTTGGGCTTTGGGTGTTAGAAATTCCCATGAATTCGCTTTCCCGGCGAATACGCTCTGTGCTGTGGGGTACCTGGTGCACCGGTGTTGCTTACCACTGTGTGCGTTGCCCTAGGCGAACTGTAAAACTTAAACCTCTACAAAAATTCTGTTGCCTTCAGTTCACGTGGACGAATCGCGTTGCAGCTTACCAGTGAAGAGCAAACGAAGCGAGAAACATCAGAAAAACTGCTTTCGTGTGGTCACCCCGTGGCGCCAGACCGATGGAATGGCCGGCTCGAACTGGGTACCGCATGTGGCGCATGAGCGCGTGAATTGTTAACGACCGACTGTGCGGACAGGTTCGCGTGTGCCCGAAGACGTTTCAGTGAACAAGTTGTATTGATCTGACGATCTAACACAGAACCACTGGAAATTTGCACACAATAAGACTCTAGTGTGGGTCTGAAGGGAAAAGCGACCCAGCGTTAGCAACCGGTTCACGCGGACTCGCACAGCGAAAGCAGATGTTGCAGCGTGACGGGCAACGTAGCCAGTGATTACTGAGACGGCGCACGCGTACGCTTCGACAAATGTGAAGCGTCACACGAGCAGCGTGGGGCGAAACCGGGAAAAAAAGCTCATGCACCCGTGTCGGCGCCTCTATCACCACATTATGTTTCCCTGCCTGAAATGGTTTAGTTCTGTGGTGCAGCACCGCACAGCGGGGAAAACCCAGCACGTGAAAACGTTGAACCCGTGACAATTTTAGCAAGATCACCGGAGCGATGTTCTGGCGTGCGCGCACATTTGCGAGGATCACCGGATGTGTGCATGTTCCGGAGTATGCAAAAGAATGTGTCAGATGCTGGCATACGAAGGAAAGACAGGTGGACATTTCTGTACCAAAGCGTTTGAAAAGTCTGCAGGTCGCCCGGTGCAATATATGCCGTGCGTGTACAGCTCCGGTCTGTGATTTCCAGCTCCCTTCCTTGTTTTGGCCAAAGGCAGAACCAGTGAGCTGGCAGTCATCTTGTACACTACGTGACGAAGCTGCAACTGAGACTTGCGAAAGCAGGACACTGTTATGTAGGAAAGAAGAGACTCCTGATATCAGCAGAAGTTGTTACATCCGTACCGCAGAATGAGGTATCGGACACGCTGTGATGCCCGGGTGCCGGCATACAGCACAGCATAATGCCTTGACGCGTGCGACACACATAGGGAATTCTGCAGTGCCGGCTCCGTGCCCTTGCACCCACGAAGGGAGCTCACGTGTGCGGCCGTGTCACGACTCGTGTGCCTTGTAGTACTACACCTATAAGATTGCATGTCAATGCACAAACAGAATAGCTGCGCACTCTCTAGCCCTGGTACCGCGCATAAACGCGTGCACATGCAGTAAATCGAGGTCCACGTTAGAGTGTACTCCATATACGGATCTTTCGTGGAACCCCGTTGCATGTGAGTGCAGGCACTGGGAACTGCGCCAGCGCGCACCTTCACTTGCTCGTTCATTGTTGCTTGCCTCGAACAATACGGTCATCGCATACGTGACGAGGCAATTGCTACATTTGTCGGGAGGAGCACTACTGCTACTCGCGTGTGCACCGATGCTACAACATCTCTCTGTCTGAAGGCTGTTGTGGGTGGCCATACTAAGTGTGGTGGTACTGCTTTCTTCTGCAAGATGTACGTCAAGTGGTACACGATTAGCACTCATGTAATGTTGGCGCTCGCTTTCCGGGGGTGCATTTCAATATTATTCACCGTTTCTGGTGTGTGTACGCATCCTTGGCTGTCGGCTCAGTACTGAGGATTGTCGTCTCAACCCAAAATAAGAAGCTTGTGTTCCCTGTCGTTGCTTCCACATTCCATAGCTCGCTCCCGACGCTATTCTTAGTCCAATTTTTGTGAGATGTTGCTTCGCGACGAGAGCTCTGAGGAGGTATCAGGAGGAGGAGACACGTCTCCGTCCTCTGCATCCTCGAACGAGGAGGATGCGTCACCAACAGCGCACGACCTCAACCAGGTACTCACAGAAAGCAGTCTTGCTGCAATCACGCAAGCTGACAGCGTGGGTGACTGCTGGCCTTTACCGCCAAACGCGTACAAGGCAGAGGACTACGAGCTGTCGACTGGCGTTCATCGATGCTACGACGAAAATACACGACAGGTTTTGAGACACGTCACAAAGTATCAACCGCATCTGAAAGGATTAAGTGCTCCACTGAAGCCTTGCACGGCAAACTATGTGCCGGCAACAGGAAGTGTCGAAACGCTGCTCAAAATCCCACGGCCTGACGGAAACGACGACGGCCTGGGTAGGGGAAGCACGACAGAAGTACTCATACTGCAAACCTGCTCAGGAGCCGCAAACAGTAGACATCTCCCCAGACCTGGACGTGCGTGGAGCTCTGGGGGACAGTTGCGCGGTGTGCCGACCTGAAACAGGCAGCGAATACGGCGGCAGTAAATATTTCACACGTTAGCTACAGGACATTCCACGTATCGCAAGGAAGATTGCTGCATAAAAAAGCACAGGTTACCCGCTTCGCCAGCGCGCATCAGATCAGCGTTTGTCTTTCTTCGAGGTGAGCTGCGCTTAAGCTTTTGGCGGTACCACACTGTCTCACGGTTACTGATGCTGACAGGCACACTGTGACCACTAAAAGCTTGCACAAGGGGGCTCGGCGCGTAATTCTGTATAGTGTGTGTGCGTACGACTCGTTGCAAAGTACCTGATTCGCGTAGACACAACCGTACACAGCTAGACCTGTGGTGCCTCTCATGAAAAGCGCGGAAACCAGGTTACCCTGAACAGACCGGCATGCGACATCGTTCAGTGGGGCTGAGGTCGATATACGCAAACCCGAACTGACGAATTATTTAACTTATGCGGCAGAGTTTATTCCGTCCACTGGATTACCTTTCGAAGGCAAAAAGGTCACATTACGGCAGTTACTGAGGAGCTTGTGGTGACTCAACTGCACAGAAGTAAACAATACATACAACTGCACAAAAGCAAACAATAATATACGGCCCCCCCCGTGCGCTGCCTGAATCCGGCAGGCATTTGGCATTTATGGGCGCGCAACAGCGTCGCCATATATATACAACAAATGACGCCCACGAACACAGAATATTCACCATCACACAATCCGAGAAGATGCTAGGACATGGGGAAAGTGGGACGTTGTCCTACGTTTTCCGTGCAGGCTTGACAACTGTAGATGAGCCAGCACTGGAACAAAGCAATCCAGCAATTTTGAATTTGAAGCTCCGGACTGTATGCCTGCGTTGCCTGGTGGGGGAACAGCGACAACGACCGGCCGGAAGTATAAAGCACGCACAAGAGAAACCGCATGAGATAGACAAGTGGATTCGGGGCGTCGAAGAACTCCACGAGAAGTACTACTTCAACGAGGTTCAATACTCGCAGTTGATGCCAAGCACCGGGTCAGTCTCGCATCCAGGCAGGCACTAAAAAAGCTCAACGCTTCCGAGTGTTCTTCGTTAACGTTTGTAGAACCAGTGTAACTATGTTCTATGTGGGCTGGGCATCTTGGGGTGCCTGCGTATCTACCTACGCGGGCGCCCAATCAGCCACTTTTGGCGTGCACGAGAATTCGGGCTTGTGCCCTCGTACTTCTGTGCAGTTGTACGCCTATATGCATTTGTAGATGCCCAGAATTACGTACGGTTGACGTTCGCAGGTGTATGATGACGCAGCATATAGGTCGTTCAACGCGTCACCGTTTTAGGGGCTGTACGTTGCAAGGGACAGAAAATCACATCACCAGCGTCCAGTAAGCTCCACAGGTTGATAGCGCTGTAATGCATCTGAGAGTCCATCTGTTCAAGCAACGGAGAGATCTGTCGAACACCTGCATGAGGCGCGCCATGAGTTCACGTCTAATGGCAAACTCGAGCATGTCCGCGCTTCGTTGTGTAGCCAGGGTGACTCGACTCCGTTGCCCATCCAGCTACGGGAGAATCCGCAAGTTTGCAACACGTAGAGGGTGCACACGTTGGTATGGAATACAGATCTCTACGTGGATAGAGGAGGCAAACAGTATGCCATCTGTGCACACCCTAGTACGCCATTGCCGACTAGTTCTGGAGGGTTGCGCACGAGTAGTGAGGACCGCCGTGGGCCATAGATAGAAAGCGCGAGGCCGAGGGCTCCCCTTTGAACACGCACTACAGTCGTAGTCTCTTCAGCGATAGTGCTTCCACAGTCAGGTCGTTTCAGACGTGCACATGATTCGAGTCGATGTGCATCCCTACATGCGCTGATTAGAGAAAATGAGCGTAGAGTAACATCGAGCGAAAGAACCACGGAAGCCGGCACACGCGCGACTGTGTGCATTACCTGTTTTGCAGGAGCCTTATGCAGGGGTGGCCTGCGCGCGTGCAGCAGGCATTCTCAACCCACTGGTTAGACACGGCAAGCGACAGCAGCTGCAACACTTCGCGAAAGGACGCACTGTCGAACGTGTTCTCTTTGAGTTTAACCATCTGTGACATATCGAAGGTGGTGTGCTCATTGCTGGGCATTCCATGGCAAGAAGGTCGCCTCATTGAGTCGCTACATGTTTTGTGGAGAGTTTATTTGGATTTCAAAGACAAAACACAGTCGTCCCGACCGCTTGGGTGAACCCGTCGCATTTCCTGCGCCTACACTGCTGGTCACCCAGCTCAACCTCTCCGTGTTGCCATTCACCTCGACGGATACGGAAAGTCCTGGCGTTACCTTAAGCGCCTTATGCTCCGCAGACGATACTAGGAAATGCAACAAAAGCACAGTGCAGTACTCTACCGGCAACGGCCAGGAGGAAGTAAAACCTGGGAAAAACGTATGTACACGGGACAGTCAAGTAGCTGGCCGCTCGAATCATGCGTTTCTGCAGCATATACATGCTTCACGCACGGCGTGAACATGATGCATTAAAAGTCTGGACGGTGCAGCAATGGTTCAGTTTGCTTAGAGTGCACAGCGACAACGCTATGAAACTCGAGACTCATGGACTTAGAGCCTCATCTTCACATAAGCACGGTCATGACGACTGCAGGAGTCAAAGTGCTAGTGAACGCTTACACACGTGGATGCACAAGGCAGTTATATAAACGGTAATTCGTACACACATACGTCGATCTGGCAGGCACGACCGCCATGAATGAATCTGTACGCGTTTTTCTTGGCATAGTTGAGTGCTTTACGATGGAGTTGAGAAACCCCTGCGTGGATGGTCAGTCGCGCATACGCGGTGCACGTGCGTCTGCTTTACAGACTACGAATATTTGTGTATGCACGTCTGCATGTATGTATTCAAGTATACAACATCTATGATTGTGCCGAGCGCTCCTACACGACAACTTTAAGACAGCGTCTGAGTGCCACACGCAGTAGATCAATACGCCGCGTGGGTTTACTCCTAACGAAAGCGCGGCTCTGTCCTGCGTTAAATCTGCGAAAGTATTACTTACGTGCGTAAGTACCTTTTTGAGAAGTTGGAGTCCTTCACTAACGATCCACAAATTGCTGTATCGAAAAGTAGATACCGCGAGCTATCAGTGACTTTGAAATCTTTTAGCTGGACATACGGTATGCCGCAAAACGTTAGGTGATCGTGCACAAGCAAGGTATACGTTCGTTTCTGTACTGGAAAGTGTCTCCCTTGTACTTTACCAGTTCCCCGGAGTCGAACACTGCGCGTACTTCACCATCCGGTTTGATTCGAATAGCTTTGCCTCTTTCACCAGCTGTTGTCGTCAGTATCTAACGTACACTTTTGTCTTGCGGTAGATCAACTGGCGCAACAACCTCGAGCAGATTCACTGCTGTTGCTGCTACGAACATTACCGCCTAATCAGTAGCAGCAGCAGCAGCAGGTCACCGGTACAGTAAGGCAGGACTGAGCAGCATTCACCCCATCGTTCACGTGATCTGCAAAAATAAAGTGAAGTAAAACGCAACGAGCTAGCATGCTACACCTCATGCAGAGACTTACCTCGTGGACTTCTCCTATGTGCGCCTATGTCGGTGACTTCTCGTATGTATACCTATGTCGGTACGCGCGCTGAAGTGAGTCTTTCTACTGATGGGCCCGCAAAGATATTTTTTGCTTGCGTCGCCGCCGCACTCTGTATTTGTTACTCGAGACAGGACCGCGCACTAGCTCACCTACCTGTGTTCAATTCTTTCCCTGTATATCAACACAGAAGCGCCGGTGGTCCTCTGTAGCATGCGCCCTGTGTGTGTGCTTTTCTGAAGCGTCTCTATCTTAACTCGCTGCAGAATGCACGCGGCGTCGCATCGTGGTCTTGGAGACCGTTCCATATTACGTACGCAACTTCCTTTGGCGCATCATGTGCATTACGCCGAGCGTCACACTTGTGATACCGCCCAATGCCATCCACACCCGAACTAGCAGTTTTGGTAGGGCGCGACCTTCGCGGTGCAACCACCCCTGCCACGGTAGTGCTGCCGGGATCAAGTGGGCGCCGCAGATTTCAACGTGGACAGGCAGCGTGCTCTTGACATGCACGCCTTCTCACAGAAAGCCAGCAGAGCGACGCTGCCAGTGTGCTACAGTGGTTCTAGCCTTCACCTCTCCTTTGATGCTGCCCCAGCTCAAGTAGGCCACAGCGCACTACGTAGTCGAGCAAATTCGAGTGTTACTGGTCTTGTATGTTTGGATGCACCTAAGTCGCTAGCTGTGACCGTCACTGCTCTGTGTTGTGTTGCCGTGTGTTCAATGTACGCATCATTTCGGAGGTGCGTTCTGCGGCGCTGTCGGTGCCGGCTTATCGGTTGTTAGTGGCTTCGGGTGGCATACGGAGATGTCGCTGAGACTAGATACGCAGCCCTGACGTCACAAAATTCTACCTCTGATCTTTCACCACTATTCTCTGCCAAGGCTTAGCCGTCCTCTGGCAACAGACAGGCGTGCCAGCCTTCTTGTGAGTACCCCTTGTCCAGCTACTCGTCTCTGGCAGCACCTGGTGTTTTATGTAACCATCTCAACGAAAAGTGTCTACGCGCCGGTCTAGCTACCATGTGGTTACGTCGGTTCGCAGCCTACACGTGCTGATATCGGTACAGCTAACCTGCTTAGCCCCACCAGCGACACGATGTGTGTGTGTCTGTATCATCCTCGTCCCATACCCCTGCATCTACGCAGGACAGGTTTCACAGCTGTGCTGGAGAGGGTGTTCCTGTCCGTGAGACAAAAGGATTTGGAAGGATTTGCAGTTGCCCTACTGAACGAGAGACGACTGCAGAGGCAACACAAGGACTAAGTGCTCCTCGTTACTAAATCTGCCACGCCACACTCGTGGTCGACGCACCGCAGCTTGTGCGGCACTGGTCCTCTACGGGGAAACTGTTGGCCACGTTGCTGTGTCAGTCTGAGACGGCAGTGGTCGTTGTCACGGTGCACGGCTACTGAGTCTACAGATGGGCTGAAATACGTGCAGTTCTGTTGGTCACACTAAATGTGGCAATATGCCTTCGCTCCGCTTGCTGTAAAACGTGCGGGGGAGGAGGCAACGTCAGCGCTCAAGGCTGAAGGAGTTCCTTCGTACCTAAGGAACAGGCGGTGGCCTGTTCCTTCGTCTCCAATGCTGTCTGCAATAGCGAGTCGCTGAAAAGCACGTCTGCCCAAGCCGCTTGTTCATCGCCGCTTGCTTCTGCTAGCTCCTCAGTAGGAACATGCCGAGCTCACGACGGACGTTGCTTCAATGAGGGCGGCAGCGGCACCAGCCGCAGCAACTGTAACAGAAGTGGCGCCATTCGCAAGCCTAGGGCTAGCGCCGAATCGGCGGGTTGCTTTGCTGCGATGCGGCCGCCCTCCAGAGTTGAATACGGCTTTTCCTGAAAGCCAATATCGTTCACGACGATCAGGTATAGTGCACACTGCAAAGAATGTGCAACTGGGTTCTTAGCGCCTCTGCGTCCTCTACTACTGGTACTGCTGCCCGTTTTTGTTGGTGCTGCGCTACGCAGCAGCGGCCCCCCCACGCGGCTCGTCCTGCAGCTGCTGCGGTATGCTAGAGCTGTTCTGGCCACCAAACGCGAGGGCTCTTCTCTGCCCGCATGCATAACTTTCTAAACATTGTTATATTAGCAGCGCTCGCTTCAAATGCGCGTTTATCACAGCATACCCGCACCAGCTCCGCCGGTCGGTATCTTCGACTTAAATGTGCGGCTCCGCTGCAAAGCAGCTACGTACATACCGCTAGCAAGGAGCATTTGGCTCGGACGACGTGGCTTTAGCACTTGATCGGGTGCGTACGAGGTACCAGTTTATCGTCAGCACTGTTTCTACCATTCATTTTCCGGGTGCGTGTAGTGGTACTTGTAATTAATGTTACTGCTGCAGCGCCGGTCGCGCCGCCCTGATATAACTGTCTACCTCTGCTCTTCCGCTTTCTTGTCACCACATTCGTCGGTGCCGGTTAAATTGTGCGGCCGCAGGGACCTTCAGGCGTTCCTCTTGTATCCCAGGTGTATCCGTTTGCGATCTGCATGATGTGCTCTTGAGGAGCAACAGTAGCGCCGCCAACGGGCGTTCACACCAGCGGCTAGCGCCGCACCAGCAGGAAGGGTAGCTGCCGTTCAGTCGTGCTTCTCTCGCACGCGGTCCACTGAATTTACGGTGTGTCCTACACTCTTCCACGGCTTCAGTCGTCTTGCCCGCCCAAGCAAAATTTCCTTCACTAGCCGGTGTTAATGTGATGTCCGTACGCCACACTGCAAGTCTATGCGCATGCAACCGCTGCCTTGGAGAGAGAGGCGTAGCTGTGCGCCCTTCTTTTCCCTTTTTGTGCACGTCTCTGCGTAGCGACGGCAGACGTTTCAACACACCACACAGCAACTTTATAGGTGTCGCCCGTATGCAACTGCGTGTGCCCGAAAACATCGTTTAAAAGGAGACAGGGCTGCATCACGAATGACACATGGCGTCAGTGGGCAGCCGCATCGTTGTGGGATGCGTTAGTCCTGACTGAGCAACATTTATTCGTCTTCGCGGTCAGGGGGGAAGTGCCCGCGTGAAACGGGTCTCGGCTCGTCGTAGGCTTGGAAACTAGGTGGGAAGAAGAGGAAGCAGCCATAGCACCAGCTACAGCTACATTCGCAGCAGCAGCACCGGTAGGGGCAAATGATCTTACACCGGATACACACCATTTTTTTTTAACGTTACTGTCGCGAGAGTGACGCCGTCCTCCTGCGAGTGCCTAGAAGGCGGCAGATGTCGTAACTCTGCGACACTTACGCTCGTTTTCCCATTTGTGTAGGTTGGACATGGTCCTTGACATGCTTGGGTAGATCTGTTTGCATCTAACTACAGTTTTTTGCCTTCAGTTGCTTAAGGTCTGTGTGCATGCGTGCCTTCATTAGGGGGGTTTCACACAGCCGTTTGGCCGTTCGGCTGTTAATTTTCCCTGTGGCGCCCGACTGTTTGTGTTGCTCTCGCCCGCGTCCTCCCCCTTCTACATTACCTCGTACCCTCTTTTTTCCTGTGTGTTCTTCCTGCCATGCGTTTCGTCTGAAGCACCGTTGTCCCGTACCATTGGCCACCTTCCGCCAGTACTCGTCGCCGTACAATATCCTTCTTCACTAGCCAGGGACAGCGACTTGGCTTTAGCAGAGACAGCCTGTCGCCAGCGACATTTTGAATTATTGTCTCGACACCTTCCTGGCAGCAACGTCCGGTCCGGCAGCGCAGCTGTACTCCCGTCTGCAGCAGGCACTGCAGCCGTAACACCACCTGCGCAGCCGCTGCTGCAGCAGGAGTGGCCTCTGTGCAACACGAGCGGCAAATGCTTCGCCAGGACCCGTGGGACCGTCCGCGGCCGCTGTCCTATTGGTGGCAATGGCAGCGTGAACATTCCTCACTAGCCGCATAGCTGTAAAAGGCGCCAGCCAGCAATAGCGAAACGACGAGAGTTTGAAGGTGGGAGCTGCAGGAGCGGCGGAGGCGAGCTGGCAGCAGATTGGCAGTTGCATTGCCACTACGTGTCTCGTTGTCGCTCCGGCTTTCTCCGTTTCCCCTCTACTCGTACAGGAGCCCCGGTTTTCACGTCGCGCCACCCCGCGCCACGGGCAGGATACGCAGTGAAAATTCCACAAAGGAGTACCAGCAGCACGCACCACCTCTTCTGCCAAGATGGAGGCAGCAACAGCAGGGATGCGCTTGCCACAACAGCAGGCTCCTGCTGGCCTATGCAGCATCGCAGATTTTGAAAAACTCGCTGCTGCTGCTCTTAGCGTACACCAGGCAGAGCGCCAGGAGGCGGAGCGCGTGCTGCTGCAGGTGCAGCAACACAATCTTGAAGTTATGGACATGTGCCTTTGTCTCTTGAGGCAGTCTACGAATGCGGCCACGCTGTCCATCGCGGTCGTCGTCCTACGTAACGCAGGTATGTTTGCGCCTGCAGTGCGCTACACCGTAGACAACCCAGCTCTCATTGACTGGGTCTACTTCAATGCATGCACATCTTTTGTGGAGCCGCAGCCGGCTGCCGCCCGCCGCCGCTGCGTGCCGCTGCCACCAGCTGTGCCGGTGACGGCGTCGTGCGTACGAACTGCTGATGAAAGACGGGTCCCTTTCTGCTGCTGCGGGACGCCTCGTTTTTGCTGCGTAAGACAGACAGGAGGCCGCTACTCCTGTCACGCGTGCCCGTCGGTGGCTGATTCTTCGCCGGTGCTCCTGTCTGGCTGCGCTGGGCGCAACCGCTGCTTTCCGCTGCCTGCGTTTGTCTTACCCTTGCTGCTGCTCGGCCTGCGTGCAGTTCGGCCGTACTGGCTCTGATTGTCAGGAAGCTACGCATATCTGCTGGTGCTGCGGTTGTGCGGCCTGTGTTGCTGCTGCTGGGGGTTTTGCGCTGCCGTGACCGTGCACTTCTGGTTGCTGTCATTGCTACTCCGGTGACTCGGGCGGGCAGTCGCTCGCGGCTGCGTCGGCACAACGCTGCCGTCGAGGTGTGTGTTTGTCGCCTTCGGCGCTTGCTGGGGGGCATGGGACTGCTGTTTCACCTGGCTCCTGCGATGCACAAAAGCTGCTTGTCATTCGTTTACAGCTGCTCAGCTGCTCCTCTTTGTAGTAGTTGCTGCTTCTTCTGCCCGCTGTTGTGCACTTCTGTCGCCCTCTGCAATGCCTGCGCCAAGGAGTTATCAATTCAATTTCGGCCGCTTGAATGGGAGTATTTCTCGTGCTTCGAGCGAAGGAAGCAGACTCCGGCTGCTGCTGCCTGGATGCAAAAAACGGCGGGTGCCCTGCTGCTGCCTTGAGACAAATTGCACGTTTCTTGCTGGTGCTGCGATACAAGCACCGTGCTCTCCCTGCTGCTGGTACGCAGGTATCACGTGTTCTGCTGCTGCTGCTCCTTCTCCTGCATTGGTTCAAAGCGCACATGTTTCACCGCCGCGGACAGAGTACCACCTGTGGCTCGTGTGTTACTCAGGCTAGACACCTGCTGCAGGTCGTCTTCCTGCACGTCTTGGACCCTCTGATGTTGTCCTTCTGCTCCACAATGATGACAGGTGCTGCTTTCAGAATAGCGCTGCCCCTGGTGGTGAACAAGTAGACTGCTGCTGCTTTCACTGCTGAGGTTTGTGAGCTGCGGCCTGATCTCTGTTGCTGTTGCTGCTTTAGCTTTACTGCGTATGACTGCTGCTGCGTCTCGCTTGTTGCTGGTGGAGTCGCCGCATTTTTTGAGCCGTTGCGCGTTTGGCGCTCCCGTGGGGCCGTTGCAGTGCTGCTTGTTGCAGGGCGGTTGTTGAGAGTTGCTACGGGTGCTAATTTCGAGAGCTGTTGTTGCAGTTCTGAGTGTCTCTGCCTCAATGTTTTCGCGTGTGCTGGTCCCCTTGTCCTTGGTCAAAGTGCCGCTGTCTGAACTGCTGTCGTGGATGCTGCGGCTTTGTGTTGGAGTGCTCCGGTGCTGCGGGTCTGTGGGGTGTCCGTAACACGTCAGCGGTGGCGCAATGGAACAAGCGGCAGCTGGCGTACGAGGCGAGTCTGCGCAGGAAAGGCGTGCACGCGCTCGTTGCTGGGGCTGCTGCTACCGCGGAGACGGAGGTGCCAGAGCGGCAGCAGCAGCTGCTTGAGTTTGAGGGGAAGATTCTTCAGCTCGTGCAGGCGATGGTGGAACTGCTGCAGCACCACGCCGCAGCAGACGCAGAGGCAGCAGCCGCTGCTACTGCAGCCGGTCTCGCCCCTCCCCCCACCCCTCCCGAGCGGCGTACGTTTCCACTACTATACACTTCCAGACGTACAGTCATCTGCGGTCAAACGCACATGCACGTGCAACGAATCCTTTATGAACGTGGCCGAAATATGTGTGCAAACGCATATACACTTCTGCAGAGATGCGCCGAAGAAATAGTTACCTACCTGCAAGCTCGAGGGGCGCCTCTGTAGCGGACGCGTGTATGTGTTTATCTACGTGCTGAGCAGATCTGCGTAGACTGTAAGGCCACCGATGCCTTCCGTATCTATGTGTGTGATCCAGCGTCCTTTTACACTCACCCTAACGTAGACACAACGCATACGTTTGTGCCACTGGTGGGGTATCTCTCCGGCTTGCTCCCACGCGCTCTACAAGAGGCGGAGTATCGCGCCGGGACACTCCTGGTGTCCGGGTTTCGCTCTTTTCTTCTTGGACAGTTCAGGACAAATTTCTGCAGAGATGTTCGTGTGGGCGAAGTCCCCGCTGTTTTTGTGATAAGGAGACGTGACTTCCGCAAAATTAGAAGGATCAGGCCACGCACACGTACCCGCAGTTTTACAACACACTAGGCGGCGAGACTGCAAGCTTCAATCCACGAATTTATAATGGTGGTCAAGCGTCTCACAAAATTTCACGTCGAGTGTTCTCTCAATTCCACATGTATATATATATACACGCCGTGCTGACACACAGAAGAGCACTCATAGAAGGAATGCGATTGGTTTTGCAGATGTACGTGTCTTCCACTATGAATTTTAGTCAGGTGAGACTGTGCGATTCTTTGTGTAGGATCGCTTTTTCTCTTTCTGTTGCTCGGATTGCATGTACTTGTAGTTGTTTGTATACAAAAGACGTGTACGCGAGCATTTCTGCGATGACGGCTCCCTTTTTCCTGCGCGTGTGCCTAGAGCGGCCCTTCTTTCTTAATAGACAGTCAATAATTACGTTTCAGGTCGTCACGTAGGCTGTCACCGAGGCGTTGCTCTGCAGGTGGTGTGAATTTCCCTTTGTACGCGCTTTTGCGACAACCTGTCGTGCGTCTGTCTCTCTTGCTGGTGGTGAATCCCCTGCGGCTGGAGTGTCGTTGTCATCCGGAGAAGGTGAAGTGCTTTCTGTTCCTGGTGGGAGGGCTACCCCTGCAGACGGCATTTTTTAGAAAATGTTATCGTTTTTTCTGCTTTTCTGTGTCTGGGCGCAGCTTCCTCTCTCTAAGTTTCCTTCTTTGCAAGGGAGGAGATGCCGCATCGTGATTGCGAAGGATCGAATTTGTGCGCACCAGTTTTGTAGCCTCGGTGTGCGTATGACTTCTCGGTGTACTTGTGTGAGTCATTTTTAGAGTTTTTGCCTTCCGCTTCGTTGCACTTTTTGCGGCACCTGTGACGCTGGTGGACGCCTGCTGCCGCACACGCGCGTCCGTGCTACTGCTGCCGTTACTCGGTGCTGGGTAGTTCTTCTCCCGCCGCCTTAGATAATAAAGTATGCGAATTGCCGGAGCTCGTATGTGGAGCGGGTTCTGAGTCTGTTATATTGTGTGAGACGCATCTGCAGGGGTGGTTGACCGTCAGATGATGCATGCAGTTGCGGTATTGACGAAGAAGGGCCTCGCGGCGAACAGCGGGGGCACGTCCTGTATCCGAAACGCACTTCTGCAGATGATGCTTTCTCTCGTGCAACAGGTAAGAGACAGTGGCCGGAGCAGCGACTTGCGCAATCCCACCAGTAGGGAAGTAGCAGCAGCGGGTGCGCAGCCACACAGCAGCGGTGTCTCGCACTGAGGAAGGCTGGGACTGACCGCACAAAAAGCACCACCGGCAGCATATCGGGAGGAGCGATAGTTACTCGAGCAGCAGCACCAGCAACAGCGACACGAGCAACAGCGACAAGAGCGACACGAGCAACAGCGACAAGAGCGACACGAGCAACAGCGACAAGAGCGACACGAGCAACAGCGACAGCAGCCTGATGCCGGGAGCAACTGGAGAGCCGCAACACCCGCAGCAACTGCAGGGCATTGACAGCAGACACGCAGGAGCCTTCGCAGCAGCAGACCCGCTGGGCGGAAGACACCTGTCCTCGGAATGCAGCTGCTGAACCTATCTTTGTAGCAGGAGCTTCTGTGCACTGCTGCTGACGTGGTGGGGGTGCTCTGACTGGTGTACTAGCTGCTGCACCATATTCGACAACGAGCGTAGGGGTAAGTTCGCTCGGCCACTTCAAGCTTCTTCTTCGTCTTTTTGTAGATCTATGTTGCAGGTGTAAGGGTACGAGGTCGTGTGCGCCTCTTTTCGGAATGCTGGTACGCGTTTCCGTCGTCGCAGCAACTGCAACTTTCTGTGCGTGTCTGAGATACGTTCGTGTGTACGTAGAAGGCTCCCGCCCTCCCTCCCCTGGTCATCTAGCAATGTGGGTGCATGGCGTCTACGTCTCTTCTATCTGTGGATCTGCCTTCCTTTCTCCGTCGCGCTTTCTCTATAGATATCTTCCCCGCATCCTAGCTGTAAGGATGCATGTTTGTGTCCCGATATGTCTTGTTTGTCTTTTTGTCTGTTTCTGTATGTGTTACGCGTGCCTTAGTCACACAGGTGCGTGTGTGCGTGTGTGTGTTTTTACCGATCTCTGTGTGTCTACTGGTCTGTTTTCTGTGTCTGTGTCTTGCTGTCTATCCCTACCCCTCTTTAGGTGTACGTTGTTGCACGTGCGACATGCGTATTTCTGTCGGTTTTTGCCTACGTGTGTCTAGACCTGCAGACGCGCGTCGTCCCCGGTGAATCGCTTCTGCTGCGCCATGGTGAGGTGCACTGTGTTCTTGTGTGTGCGCGGCGATGCTATTTATGTGTGGACGCGGCTGCTGCGACAGACGGCGCCGCTAGCAGACAATTCTTCGCTGCTAAGCTGCGTCCTGCTGGGCGTTTCGGGAGGAGGCGCGCCTGCGAACGCTGCGGGGGGAGGCGCGGCAGCAGTGGGCGGCGGCGCCGTCGTAGGCGCGTCGTCTTCGCTGGCGGCGGCCGGCGCGACGCTGGCGCTGCAGCTGCTGACTGAACTGGCGCGAGAGATCAGCTCCCCACAGCTGGCGTTGTTGCAGCTGACGATGCAGCAGCACGTGGAATGCAAAAAGATTTTTGAGAAGCGCGTCTTGCTGCCTATCTCGGACAACACTCTGGCCATTCTCAATCTTCTTCTGCACGTGCATCCCTCGCAGCAGCAGCAGCACTTTGCTTCGTTGCTGCAGCAGCAGCAGCGTCAGAAGCTTCTCGGTACGCACGCCACTGCTGCCGGTACTTTGCTGCTGCCCGGACGTTCTGAGCGTCCCGGCCGCCCAGTCATCGCAAGGTCTCACTAAACAACTTTCCGCTGCTGCGGAGGGTGACACTGGGCAGTGTCAGTCTGCGGGAGTCTTTGTCCTTCGTCTCCTCACTCTCACTTTTCGCTTTATTTCTCTTCTCAACTTTCTTTTCCGTTCTTTTCCGCTCTCCCTCTGTCTTCCTTTCCATTTTTTCTTGGACTGTCCCCATGCAGCCGTATACAGACAAACGCAGTAACGCATTCGCGTCTTTGTATTGCAACGTTGACTTACGGCGATTGTTCAGGGAAAACGTGTCTGCTTTTCTTTGTATCCTTGCGGTGCACACACACACACAGACACACACAGACAGATTCTTGCTCCTGTTGCTTCACCAGCAGAGACGACAGGCTTTTTCCCCACTACTGCCCTGGACTGCGATGCCTCGCCCCGTCACCTGCTTCCTTGCCGACAACTGCTGCACACGGGAGCAGGTGGCACCCTGGTGACAGTGATACAGCTAGCTGTCGGTGGTTTGCTGAAGCTCACGCCAGCACGTGTAGGCAGGCACCTCTAGTCAGGGAAGAGCCTGACCCTGGAACTGTCCTGCTTATAGCTCAGCATCGATAGCGTATGTGAACACACGTCTGGATAGAAATGTTGAGTGCATGTTTGTGTCTAGCTGGTGCGCGTTCGGTGTCGTGTGTCTGCAGAGGCGTCGGTGGCACTGCTGGAGCTGCTGATGGACTGGAACTTTGCCAGCTTTTTGCTGCGGTTTCTGAGTCCCAGCGACATATCTTTCGCACCTTCTGCCGACTGGGTGCCCGTTTTTTTCCCCTCGAGCGACGGCGGCGCAGCACCGGGAGGCGCTCGAGCAGCAGCGGTGGGTGCACCTCTTGTGGGGGGGGCGGGTGTTGTTGCAGATGGGGTGACGCAGCAGCAGCAGCAGCCGCTGCTGCTGGTGCCGGGACAGCGGGAGCGCCCGAATCTTTTCGCCTTGGTCTTGCAGCTGTACAAGCAGCTCGCCGCCCAGCGGCATCAGCAGCCGCAACTCTTCCGTTCCGTACGGCTGATACTGACGCGTCTCGCCAAGTTTCGTGCGTACCGAATGGTAGACGCTTTTTTTGCTTCTGCAGCTGCTGCAGCTCCGCGGACGGCAGCGCACGCAGCAGCTGCAGCAGAGGAGCGCTCTGCTGCTGCCGGCGCCGCTGGTGGACCACCAAGTCCCAACAGTGCCGCAGCTGCTGCGGCAGCAGCAGGAGCAGCGAAGCAGCACCACGCGATGCAGCAGCAGACGCCGCTGCTGCCCAGGAGTTCCTCCGGGCCGCTGTCGCGACCGAGGAAACTTGAGATCACGGCAATGGTGTATGTGCCGTTGGTGGAAGTGCTCCTCGATTTGCTGCAACATAGTGCGTTTATGCAAAGTCCGACTGCAGCTGCAGCTGCGGCAGCTGTCGCAAATGCGGCTGCAGTAGCTGCTGCGTCCAGGTCTGCCGACGGAGCCGCGGGGGGGGGTGAACGCGTGGCAGTTGCGGCGGCCTTGGGAGCTGCTGCTCTTTCTCCGGACGATGAAGAAAATCTGGAGGAAGTGCGCGACCTCTGTTTTGCGCTCCTCAACCTCTCAGGTAAATAGTTGCTCGCAATAAAAGAACTCATGAAAAATCGACAGAAGAAGCAGAAGAGTTTCCGAGAAAGGAACAGTCGAAGTTGGTATCGTTACTGCACACACGCACTGCGTGTGGGCAGGTAGGCCACGGGAACCTACCGTGCCTAGGCTTCCCTCCTGTTCTCTTCAGATAAAAGATGCGTAGAGCCAATGACAATATAGTATATGATACGCACGCCACGTCCCCTCTCGTGGGGCTCTGAGAAGCTGGTGTACCAGTGATGGGCAGCCGCAGCACGCAGGTGCACTCCGGTCGACCACAGAGACGATCAATACGATGTAAACAGGGGAGTGAGACGTGGAATTGCGTCTTTTGTGTACAAGCCAACGTTTTTACCCGCTTGGGGCGTACGTAGTGCAGTCACGCAAGGCGAACTCCCCCCAGACAGTGCTCCGCGGTAGCCGAAGTGTACGTACACCCCGTGCAAAGACGCAAATTCAAAGGTCCATGTGACAGTTCTGAAGTGTACGTACACGCAGCGAGGGTTCTTAGAGAACATCATGTGTGCGGCTACTAAGAGGAGGACACTTCACTTAGGGGGAACTCTGAGAGAGGGGTAGGAGACCCTTGGAATGTATGTACACCCCACGCAAAAAGACTCCTGAAATATTTGCGGACAGTTGAAGGGCACACTGCCCGCAACCGTTGGGTCTCCCAACGGTCGTAAGGGTGACTTGGAGGTAGAGCGGGAACGCGTGGATAACTAGAACCTGCCCCGCCTTGAGATTCTAGACGGGTGTGCCTGTTTTCCATGTGAGTTCAGGTCTGTTTCTGTTTGCCATTGTAGATTGACGCACGTGTGCTCTCCCACTTTTGCGTCTCTGGTCCTATGGCGTGGGCCCTGTGCAATGCGCACAAGCAAGCCATTCGAGTGTGCGACTGTCCGCCCATGTTTATTGTACCGGTAGACGTTAATATTTCCACGAATGTTGACTCGTTTCTGTGGTGTTCTTCTACGCACACACACATAGGATTGTTGTCATATGTATCTGTATACGTCCCCGCGACCATCTATCTGAACTTTCGGCCTCTTCCTCCCCGACATGTTCTGCGGATTTCTTCCTCGCCGTTCGCTAAAGAGTCCCGCCTGAGATCCTGCGCCTTCTCGTGTTTCGATGTTTCGGTGTAACAGAACGCCGTGAAAGCGCTCTGTGAACAGAGCAGGCGTTCCTCTGTGTGAGAAGGACGTGCAGCGGCTACGTAAGTACATGCAAAATTCCTGTTCTGGGGGCTGGTCCCTCCCTTGTAGAAGGAGTCTCGATCGTGCTGTCCGTAGTGACGCTCCTAGGTCGGACGTCATTGTGTTCACACCGGGATGGGCAAAGGAAGTAGCGGTTGAGTCTTCTCACATGCTGCTGCCCTCACGACCTAGCTTCGGTGGATACTCCCTTGCACGTCGTAGTGAGAATTTCCGTTGCGCCGCGTTCTGGCTACGGGTGCTGCTCTGTGTGATGACAGAATGCGCTGAGGCGTTGCCTGAAGGCGTTTACGACGGCACAGCAGCAAATGCTTTTCCCCTCTTCGTCCAGTAAGCCGTTGCCTCCTGCAGACGCTCCCACCCCAAGAGCGCGCACGAAGAGTTATTCAGATGCGTACGCACGTGCCGTGCGCAGTACATACATACGTAGATATGTGTGTGTGTCTTGGCGGCTTGCCATAGACGTATTTACACGTAGGAACACGGAGGTGTTCGTACGTCTTCTTCGTTGCCCGTAACGACGATCAACGCTTCTAGTGCACGGATGCCCTAACGAGGTCGTTATCGAGCATGAAGATCACATATACGTCGCGTCGCTGCTGAGCGCATCTCAGTGACACCTTTATATATATACATATGTGTCTGTCACACGGTGACCCCGTTGCAACGCAGCTGTTATGTAATCTACAAATGTGTGTACGTCAATAGCGTTGATGGCCCGCAGACAGTCAAAGCGTTGCTATGCACACGCGCACACAGATACACACACACACACACACACACACACATTTGTGAGTATATCTGTCGGTAGCTGTCACGAATTTTAAAGAGGTTGACCGGCTGTCACCGTCACGTGTGAGTTCCTGCGGGTGGCTTTCTCAAAAGCGCGAGAAGCTCTAGCTGTGGGAGGAGGGTCGTTTTTGTACGCGCATCTCTCACTCAGAGAGATGTCTTTGTGTGCACGTCTTTGCATCTGCTGTCTGGGAATGTCTTTGTTCAAGTCATGCGGGGGGACGGAGCTCGACGTGTGCGAGTGGAGAAACGCGAGGCTGTTCGTGGTCGTGTTGTAATTCTTCTTCGTGCACCTTCGTAGTTCTCGAGTTCTTTCGGAGCGACTTTTGATACGGGACGTGGAGCGCTGCACAAGGGCTTTTGTTTGGTTCGCCTGCCGTTAGTTGATTGCCTCTGCCTGTTGATGACTTCTGTATGTTTGTGAAGATGTGTTCTAGTGTGTGTACATCTTGTACATACACAAATAGTATTGCAAGAAGATGCACACGTGTGTACATGTGTTTGTTAATTCCGTTCCCTTTAGAGAGCATGCGTTTGTTGGTGCTTCTCGCCGAGTGTCATATGATGGCGTGGTTTTCTCCATGTTACGAAAGTCGTGGGGGACGTTCCTGGTAGATAGACTTGTGAACGTAGCGGTGACGACCGGTGCTGCAGCACTTGCTGCGGTAATCTGCATTTCCTCTATAGCGCGGGGAGAGTCTTTGTTCACCCGCGACTAGTGCTGGTGCGATCCCTCCCCGTTGCAGCGTGTAAAAGGCGTGTCTTCTCGGCTTGAAGGTACCTGCGTTGTTGCAGACTCTTCCGGGCTTTGTTAGGGACCGTCTTGCGAGCAGACGCAGCAGCAGCCACACATGGACACTCAGGTCGTGACGGCAGGAAAACAGCGCCAGGCGAAGACGACGAAGGAGTCGAAGCAGGTGTGGGGGCACTGGAGTTTTTGTTGCGCGCGCTGAGTGCGTGGTCAGACAGGCTGCAGCAGCAGCTGCTGCAGCAGCAGAAACCCGAGCGGCAGGCGCAGCCGCAACAGATGCAGCAACAACAGCAACAGATGCCTCTCGAACAGCGGCCATGGTGGAATACGTTTGTCCAGGTCACCGAGCTGGTCCTGGAGACATTCATTATGTTGTAAGTCGGGCGTGTACGTACACGTCAAACGCTGTGTCCTGCGTGGGCTTCTCCAGAGGCACGTAGCTTGCAAGCTGTCAGAGGTTAACACGAGGGAATTTTGGTTCTGCCTGTGTGACAGAAAACGTTGAGTTTCCTGGTTCCTGTGCTGCGCGGGGATTGCTTTTTTTCCAGTAGTAGTATGCACAAACTCACTTCTACAGCTGTCGTGCTTGTTGGTACTGTGCAGCAATCTCCGAGCTTTTGTCTGAGAACGCATCTTACCTAGCGACTCGCTCTATAATAAATTGACAGCACTGTATGTGTATATGTGGCGATCTGCCTGTGCCTGTCTGTCGCGACTGGCCGGTACGTTTGTGTCTATGTGTGTCTATCTGTACGCCTACGTGTGTGTCCACCTGTCTATCTGTATATATATTGTCTGTGTGTTTCTGGGCATCTCCCCATTTATCAGTCCAGGGGTCTTCACCGGTGTCTGTTTATCTGTCTCTATTTATGTGTTTGTCTGTCTCTGTCTGTGTGCGTCTGCTTATACATCTCTGTATCACTCAGGCCCCGTCTCTAGATAGGCGTACGCTCGTCCACAGAAGTCTGCGTAGCAGCACCACATACTGCAAAGGCTTGTCCAGGGTTTGTTGTTGACGGGACTGTACGCCCACAAGGCGTTTCACTCGTATTTGTGTGCTTTCGTACGTTCGGTTTCTTCAATCTCCTTTTCTTGTGTTACTTTCTGAGTTTGGTTTCTCATTTCCGGAGAAAAAGGAGCTCTCCCCGGACGCAATCTTCTTATGTGGACACTTGCGTTTGTTTTGTGTGTACCGCACGTCTGACAGATGAGCTCTGTGCCTGTCTGTGCTGCGCGTGCGTCCCATGTCTCATACTCCGCGTGCGCGGTTGCTGGCAAGCCTAACCCGCCGGTTGCTTGACTTTCTTGAATACGCGTCGTGTGCTCGGGGTGTGTACGTCGGTAGAGGTGGCGGTAAGTGGGCAATTCCTGTCGAGGAAACACGTCTCGCTTGGCCTCGGAGGTGGGGAAGCGACACTCCCCGTCCTTTTTATCTCTTTGTCGCACTTGTTGCGGTGGCAGGGGCTTATCTGTGAGTGGTCATCGCGATCCGACACCGTCAGGCAGCAGCGGTGCGAGCGACGGAAGAGGCGTTCCAGGTGCGGTGGCATCAATCGGGGGGGGGGGCGCAGCAGCAGATGCAGCAGATGGTCGTGGTACTGGCGTCGCAGGGGAGACCGCGCCGTTGCTGGATTTTCTGCGATGTTTCGCGTTGCTGAGCCGTTGCTGCATCTGCAAGGCACTGCTGCTCGTGTACCGGAAGCTGCAGGACCTACAGGAGGAGCTGCGGCTGTTACGGCAGCGCAGGGCGGCAGCGGCAGCAGACCTCGACCCCGCAAGGGCAGGGACACTCCAGCAGCGCCAGCAGCAGCTCAAGCAGCTAGAGACGCTACAAGAACTCCTTTTTGACGACGTGCATTTTCTTCTGCTGCTGCTGCAGCAGATCGTTGTCGTCCCGGCCCCGGGGGCAGCTGGCAAAGACAGAGGCACAGCCCCGCAGCAGCTTCTCAGAGATGCCGACGCCCAGCTAGCGGTAGGTGTGGCGGCGGTTGCTGCCTCTCTGCATGCCCACACGTTTAGGTGGACTATTTTCTGTGCCGCACGCTAAGTGGAAATGCGGAGGACTGAGGCCGTTGAGAGGCTGTCCACCCGCCTGTTTGATAAGGCCTGCGCACATACTCGCGGTTTTTGGCGAGTAAATACGTCTAATCTCCGTGAGATTTATCCCGCTGAGCACTTGAGACAAGTGCAGCGGTGTCAGGCGCTCCTGCTGCAGGCGTGGCGCGTGTGCGCGTGTCACTGCTGCTGCTGCTGCAAGCGTCTCACGGACACCCAACGCTGCTGGTGGGACTGGCTGCTATGTTGCGTTGCTGCTGTGGGAAGAGGAGAAGGCGGGTGGTGTAGGAGGCGTCTGCTGCGGTGGCGACTGAACAACAAGTGTTGCGTCTACCGCTTTTGTTTTGTCTGTTTTTGCTGACGGTGCTGCTCAGCTCGTTCAACTCACCGGCCGCGTCTTTGGCTTGCTTGAGGAGGAGACGCAGCTGCAGGAACAGCAGACGCAGCAGCAACAGTTGAGCGGCGCCGCTGCAGGGCCTGCTTTAGTCGTCTCTCCTGCCATTTTAGAAGGCGGCCTTGCTGTCCTGTCTCGCATTAGCGGAAGCTATTTGCTTCGCTCCAGGTGGACCTCCCCAACGATGCTTTCTGAGCTAACATCTGCGGGTACGCCCCATCTTCCACTTAAATGCTACGGGCTTCTCTGCGGCTGTGCCCCACGCTATGAGATACCGGGGGGACATGCACAAGGCATTCTGACCTTGTGACCGCACATTCATATGCATGTGTATATATATACGCATATATATGCATACATACATTTCCACACGTGTTTGGCTCGAAAAGCAACGCACTTAGGGTCTGCAGACATCTACACATATATATATATATATGTACGTACACATGTGTACGTTCGTCCATATTAGAATAGCTTTTGGACGCTGGTTGCTGGTGTGACGGCGTTACGACCACTGCTGGCGCAGCTGTATGAATGCCAGGACACTACCCAGCACCATCAGAAGGATGACACATGTATGTGTGTGCCTTCAGACGGCTTTCACTCTCTGGTAGAGAGTGCACCTGAAGGTCGTTACAGCCTTCACTTGTTTACCAAGACGGTCGCTCGTAGTGGTGTCCCTAGTGTGCTGCATGTGTCGATCTGTGGACATAAATATACATATATATATGTATATTCTGATGCGAATAGACAGCTTTCAGGGTATATGTGTGCGTATGTAGACTACATATATATACATGTATTTCTTCTCACGCGGAGAGATACATTCAGTGTATATATGCGTGTGTGTGGACTCTGTCTGTCTGTCTCTCTCTCTCTATATATATATATATCTAGTCTCATGAGGAGAGAAACATTCAGAATAGGTATGTGTGTGTCTACATGTGTGTCCTTGCGTGTATATACCTGTTGAATCGATCCGTGTGCACACGTGGGTGGGTCTCTGCGGAGTCGCGAGCTCCTCCCTGCGCTCGCGTTCGCACGTCGTTCGGTGTGTCAGGTGCGTATGGGCCAGTAGTACAAAAAAGGTGCGTGCGGTGCTTCAGAAGGCAGGACTGGAGGCGCGTGTGCGTGTGGACACGTCTGGGTGCGTGTCCACGCCTTGGTCAGTATGCGTAACGGGCAGCAAAACCTGCAGGCAGAGTCGCATGCACTTTGCTTGCGTAGGAATGCAGGTGCGATGAAGGGGAGGAGCCGGGGCAGCCTCAACGAGGAGGGGACAGCAACAGCGTGTGTGCAGGTAGATGTTGTTGGACTGTGACGAGATTAGCGCTGCTGTCATTAGGCGGCGGACCGGGAGACGAGACTCCGCGCACCACTGCAGTGGATGCAGCGACTCGGTAAAGGCTGCTGCTGTTAGGTGGCGGGTAGGCGAGGAGAGGAGACTGCGGACCACTGCAAAAGTGTGTGTACGTTTGTGTCACAGAGGAGAGTGCGGAGAGACGCGGCAGTGCCGTCCCCTGCTTCGCAGGATGTTGAGATTCGATGAACGGGTGTGCGCTTCTGTGGCTGCAGACAAAGGCCAACAAGTGATGAATGCATTCGTCGGGCTGGCGGCGAAGCTCTTGCGGCTGCTACCACACGAAGAGGCACTCACACTGGAGTGCAGCCACCTCCTCCACGTGTACGTACACCCGAGCGGCCCTCTTTCTGCACAAACGGCGACAGCAGCTTCGTATGCTTGGGTGTCTCAGAACCAGCCTTACAGCAGTTGAAGCAGCGCCCTCGGTCAACTGCGTGCGTGCCACGGACGTTGTTCCGCTGGAACTGCTTGTTGTGAGAGTGTTGTGTTTTTTTTGCTGCTGTGCTGCTGTCTACGTTGGCTGAGCAGCTGCAAAGTGCTGAGTGCGAGAGGTCAACAGGACGGGGGCCGTGCTGCAGCAGCTCTTTATGTCCGTGCCTCTCGAGCGCTTTCCTGCAGCAGCTTGTCGGGCTGCTTCTTCTCTTTGCTGCTGCCGGTAGGAGTGCTGCTGCGTGCTTGGAGTGCCTGCCACCGCGATTCCTACTTTTGATATGCCTGCGCGGATACGTACAAAGGCGCGCACACGCCGGTCTTGTGAACACAGGAAGTATCTGCTTGTGAAGCCGTGCCGTGGTTCTTTCTGATGACTCAACACACGTGTGAATTTCCACGGTAACTTCAGTATTTGTCCAGTACGGGAGACGTCCAGTTTCGCCGTGTTGTGCACGGGCATCCTTGTGCGCTTTGCCCTAGTCGAAATGCTTTGTAGAAGCGTTACGCACACACACACACACACACACACACAAAGAAGATCGACAGATAACACGTTGACCGCTTGCATTTACCTAACCCTCTAAATATGTCCCACAACGTCTCCCTTTTTTTTGTGTGCGTGTGCGGTTATCTCACCCGCACAGACCTAGCTGTTGGCCGCACATATATGTATATATATATATGTATATGTGTACGTCTCACGCCATCTCTCCGCACTCACCGTCTATGTATACATATCTTTAGCGTCTCGATTCACGGATCGCTCCGCTGTCGCACCTCTTGCGTTGCCGTCGCAGCCTCCCAAGAGTTGTTTGTAAGCGCTGTAGTGGTGCGCCAGTAAGTCTTGCTGCTGCTTTCGGTCCTGCTGGTGCCAGTCCTCTTGGTGTCTGCAGCTGTGGGTTCTGCTTTGCTGGATGCTTCACGCGTCTTCCGCCTGCGGCGGTTTTGGCTCATTCGGCTTCTCCTTTTCTTGGGCGCATGCCCTCTTTGTTCTGCATTCTGTTGATACCAGCAGCACCTTTGTTTATGCTGCTGCTGCCGCCCCCGGGCGACACTGTACCCTGCTGCTTGTCCTGCAATTGACGGAGTTTCCGGCACGTGCTGGTGTTCTCCGGCTGGTAAAGCTGGTTGCGTCTTGCTCCCCCGCAGCTGCTGTGGGTGTCTGGCACATGCGGGTTCTTCTCTCAGGGCTGCGCATCTGCTTGACTGACTGGGCGGTGCTGCTGCTCTGTACTGGCGTTCCACACGTCTCGCCGCCTGGGAGTCGCGGACGTTCGGAAACCTCGACTTGCACCCGCTCAACTGCGCGCAGCCTATGCACACGGTGCCGCGGCGGCACCATCAGAAGGAGACAGGGAATGATTACTATTAAATTCCCTGTGTCACTCGGGTGTGGGCGTCTGCAGGGGTGTCTCTCCGCCTCCGTGTGCCTGCTTCCTGTATGGTGAGTGGACGTATGTTGCTGCTGCCGTCGTTGCAGGTTGGCGCTATCGGATAATCCCACTGTGGCGTACTTGTGGGAGAGCCCGAACTTTCAGAACCTGCTGTCGGACGCCTGCACCAGCGCCGGGGAATTGCTGGTGCAGAAGAGCCCGGCTGCTGTTGGCGTGTCCAACGGACAAGTGGGAGGAGGAGGAGGAGGAGAGGGGGGGAGGGCCGCAGGAGCTGCGCACCAGCAGCAGCAGCAGCAGACGTCGGGCCTGCCGCTGCAGCTGCTCAGTCAGCGGGCGATTGTGTGTCTGTACACCGCTTTCTCTGCGTCCACGTCGATGAACGATCACATCTGGAGCCTCGCCAAGTTGCACGTGGAGGAACAGTCGCTGCAGCGCAGCAGCACAATGCTCGCTGGGGAAGTCGTGCAGCAGCGGCAGCAGCAGCTGCTGTTGAAATGCGAACCCATCAGAGCGAACCTCCGCCAGCTGGCTCTCAGTCCCGTCGACTCCCATCCGCTTGTGCTCCACGCTGTAAGCACTGGTGCCAAATTCAGAACCGTCTGGTTCTTCGTGGCCAGAGGAATCATCGCGCTCTGCTACAGGCTTCGAAGAAGTTAACCGGAAACGTTTTCTGCTAATGGCGAACCGAGTTTTTGTCGTTCAGGCCACTCGTCCTCTCCTGTTGCATGCGAGAGAAACCATTGCGGGGTGAAGGAGGGGGGGTCACGGATAATAATCATGGAGGCTGTTGCTCGCACATTTATCTGTAAAAAGTGAACGCGAATTTATGTACGTGTGCCACGGCGGTGTAGGTAGAAAGGCATGTACAGCAGCAGACACAACTAGTCTTCTTCTGTTGTGGAAGAACACACACACGCTTGTGGAAGGGATATATTATCATACGCAGGAAGGTGCACAGAGAGATGCGCAGATCCACAAAGGGACGTCCACTGCCGGGGTAGTGGAGAGAGCACGTTGTCGTCTGACTGTATGGAGAAACATACGCCTGACCCCCATGTGCATGCACGTGTCTACGTTTGCACGTTCTCACTGCTACCCCCCTGCGTAGGAAAACCTCGCCGGTAGTCACCTGAACACGAACTGGAGCAGAAACATGTCCCATGTGTGCGAACAGAGCCAAACAGGTAGGTATGTCAGTGTGGACAATCAGACCCTTTTCTGCGTACTTCGTACGTATACATATTTGACCTAGTTTCCGGGGAAGACGCGGTATCAGCGACTGGCTGTGCGCAGGTTCTTAGCTGCGTCGCGGCGAAGTGCACGTGAGCAGTAGGCAGACGCCTCAGAGGTGGGTTGCCAGCATCTCTACTCCCGACACATGTCTGCTGAAAGTGCCAACGTGTTCGTGTGGGGCGTGCGTTCCAGATATCGGTCGGTGTCTAGGCTTGGGAAGAGAGAGAAATACACGTGTGGTGAGAGATGGACATATACGTCGGTGATGAGAGATACAGAGGAAACAGAGTCACCCTCCTATAGAGAGAAACGGAGAGGTGACCGGAAGGGTGTTCGTCATCTTTTCCCACCGCGCACGCCAGCGCAGGTGTTGTGTGGCACGTGGGCAGGAGCAAGGTTCGAACTCTGCCGCCTTAGACGCGGGCACACACACGCTGTAAAAGTACAATGCGCACTACACGCTGCTCGTGCTTTGTCTTTCGTCATTTCCACTGCAGGAGGAGGAGTTTGTTCGGGTTGTAGGGACACCGGTAGCTGCTACAGTTCCAGCTCCTCTCGTATTGTGGGGCATAATATCTTACATATTTGTACACGCTGAGGGCGGTACGTGGTGCCGGTAAGGGGACTCTAGATGTGCGATGCGTGCGACAGTGCCCCGCCTGATGTGGCTGCTGCGCTGTCGCTGCTGCTGCTGCTTCTTCTTTTCTCAGTTGAACTGCTCCCTGTCCATGGCCGTGGGGTTGGTGGTGGGCTGCACGCCGCAGAGCGTAGACGCGTTCATCGCTTGGCTGCGCGACGCACTCGACTACTTCTTCACGATCGCCAACAAATACGTGCACTACCCCCACATTCTACATACGTAAGTCCCCAAACCAGCTACGTGCATACACACACAGGAACTGACAAAATTCAGGTGTACGTACACCGGAAATGACCAAACGCGCGTGTTTCCACGCGAGGCGTGTTTCCACGCAAAGTCACCAAACATGTGAATGTCCACGCCAAGTCACCAAACATGTGTGTGCACACGAGAAATGACGAAACAAATCTATGGCCACCGGGCAGGTTCCCAAACACGGATGTGGGGACGAACAGCCACACGACAGGTAGAGACGGTACGTGTCCAGTCGCAGGTGACGTGTCATCCACATCGGGATACATATCTAGTTATAGCTCTGTGTGTGTGTATATGTATAGACGTACATATGGGTGTATGGATGTACGTGTGTGTATGTATATATATATATATGTGTATATATATATATGTGTGTGTGTGTGTATGTGCGTATGTATGTACGTATGTATGTGAGTGTGTGTGTGTGTGTGGATGTGTGTGTGTTGATCTGTCGTACCCGCTGCCTGTGTGTGTATATATGCATATATGTGCATATATATATATATATGTACATATGTGTGTGTATGTCTTTATGTAAATATGTACGCATGTATATATGTGTGTGTTTGTGTGGATGTATGTGTGTTGGTCTGTCGTACCCGCTGCCTGTGCAGTGGCTCGCACACGTCCGCGCACTTGCCGTGGTAACCAGGATGACACTTGAAATTATTATTTCCTTGATCTGCTGCTGGTGCTGCTTCGGCTCTGCAGGGCGCTGAAGTTCTTCTTCCGCGTCGTCAAGGCGGGCTACCGCTGCTTCACGTCCGAGGCCGCTGCTGCGCTGTACACGCAATACCGACAGCTAGCGGAGACCGTTGCTGCAGTGTGGGGCCGTGCCTTTGTGGCACGCCGCGAGGAGGAAGAGGCGGTTTTCTCCAACCTAAAGCAGATGTACAAGTAGGAGAAGCCGCTGAACGCAGGAGCAGAAAATCTCGGAAACGCAAGGGCAGAGGGCACAGCAGCAGAGAGAGCGAGAAGATGAAAAGGGGACCGAAGCAGACACGAAAATTTCAACGGGATAAATTTACCTTCGCAGCACTGCGTTGGCTGTTTCTCACTCTGCGCAGCGCACTCCCTTCTCGTCGCTACTACACGCTTTTGCAGCGTCGTAGTGTTTATCTCTGCAGAACCGAAAACTTGTAGCAAACACGTCGTAAAGGTGGGCGTCGCAAGACGAGATTTAGCAGACTCGTACGGTACTGTACTTCTCTCCGCGTGTGTACTTCAGGTGTTTCGTGCAGCTGCTTGTGTGCGTCTTCGAAAATATGTGGCACTCGAAGCGAATCCCTTGTGGCCGCGACCTGGCCTTCTGCAAAGACACACACACGTGCGTACACCAAGGAGGCGTCATGTGGAGGACTCTTCGCTGCGAGTCTGTCTTCAGAATTTCTTCGAAGAGCGCAAGGTGGCATCTGTCTTCCGTCTTAACGCCTGCAGAGAAATGAGATAACAGAAAAGCTAGAAGCCTCTGTGTCTGCAGGAGTATTCTCTCTGATATGTATCTCTACACACACATACACACACACACACAGACCCCAGCGCTTCGCGGTGCGGCTTCGCAGCGGGTCTTCACACACACGTGCGCGTGCCGCGTCCCTAGTTCTGCCGGTGATAATATGTGTGTCGTTGTTTGCGTTGGTGTGAAGAGAGCGCTTCCGTGAAGTTTATTCTGTTGTGACTAGGTCTGGTGCTGTTGGTATTATGGCACTCTGGTGCTGTTGGTATTATGGCACCAACGCGTTCTCTTCTTTTTGTACGTCTCGCGCGTACGTGGACCTGCTGGCGAGCAACATCCTGCAGACGGACTCACAGAGATAGGTGTACCGGTGAATGCCTACGTGATGTGTTCCGTCTGTGCCTCGCGTGACCGCTGCCGAGGAGCTGACGGCAGTCACATCCGAAGAATAGTCGGTTCTGGGCACGTGCACCACGAAGCAGCGAAGGAGTAGCTGTGTGGGCAGAGAAGGGGAAGTCTGCTGCAGCGGCGTTTAGCGCGCTCATTCATTTTTGCCGCGTTCGGTGCTGCTGATGCTGCTGGACGGCAGGCTGATGCTGCTGCTCGCGTCTTCCACAGAGAAGGACTCGCCTTCGTTCAACTGGATCGTCGAGATGCTCACCTTCTGCATGCGCACCGTCCAGCCGCTCACGGCGCAGCTGCGGCCCGCTGATTACCCCAAGTACGTATACAGCGGAGGCTCCTTTCTCTCTGTCTGTGTGTCTCTAGGCCGACATATCATTCGGAAGAAGGGCGTGTTTTTGTGTGTTTCTGTTGACGAGATGACATTGTTTTTCTCCGTACTCTGAACATGAAGGCGTTCAGCGTACCACGCGCGTAGATTTGTCTGTGCTGTGTATATGCAGACGCGTGGGAGTAGTTTGATTCTCACGCACCCTTGTCCACACGTGCGCTCACACACGCGTCCGTCGATGCGTGTAGCCCCTCCCCGCGTACTCAGTATCACACGTTGGGAGGACACGTGAAGCATCACCCGACGACGACGCCAGAAATTTCAACAGGTGGTGCGTCGTGCCTCTGTGCGCTGTCCTCCCGCTGATTTCAGTAGGCAGTCTGTTGAACGTACAAGGTCGCGTGTCTTTGTTGAGACTGCAGGAACTGTCCCCTGCTGCCGGTGACGGGCAGGTCGCCTGTTTGTCGTGAGCAGCCAGCCGCAAGGGGAGCAACACTCTGTCATCACCGGTCGTGCTGGGGCTGTTGCTGCTGTCTTGCTGCTGGAGAAAGCCGCCCCTCCATAGAGTAGGCCTCATGCAGCACGCGCCTGCCGTGCGCAGATGTGCGGTTGCATCTCCGTGCGCACCGTAGGCGTGGTGCACCTCTGCAGTGATGGGGACGGCTGATGTCTGGCTTCAAGTGTTGTAATCTAGAAGGCAAGCTCGGGCCGAGCTTTAGCGGCGGTCCACTGAAAAGCGCGGCTGTTGTTGTTTGTGGTGTGGATGCTTCAGAGTTGCTGCACCACTGCTGCAGTGCGTGCAGATTTTGGCGGAGGAGCGGGCGAAGGAAGTACTGGGGTTGCTGCGCCCGTCGGATGTCGCTGTCCTCATGCAGCTGGTGAGACGTGTTGCTGCTGCGCACTCGAGCATCCGCTTTCGTTGCGTGTGTCTGTGTGCAAGGTTTCAACCGCGGCTGAGTTGTTATACAGGGGTAGCACTGATGTCTTATGCACACATACACGTGATGGCACGTACCCACCGGAATGCAGACGTATCTCTGTTTGCATACGTGTCTGCGTGTGCATTTATAGTGTCAGTACTGCTTGACTTGTCGTCTTCTTTTTCTCCGTGGTTACGTCTGCCGTCGCATTGAGCTGCTGCTGTTGCCTTGAACAGGAAGCTGGTGCTTCTGGCGCATTTCTCGTGCTGGCGGTGAAAACACGTACGTTGTCCGCGTGCTTGTCTGCATCCGGACGTATGTATCCTACTGCTGCCGCCTGTGCTCTGCTGCAGCGGTTGCTGTTCCGCGGTAGTCACGGTGCAGCTGCACGGCATTTGGGTTCCGTTTTGACGAAATTTTTGTTGCCCAAAGCTTTCTCCAGCTCCTCCTGCTAACCTCCGTACGCCTCGCCGATGCGTCTCACTCTGTTGTAATTCGCTGGCTCTCGTGTGGGGGGGGCCTCACTCTGTTGTAGTTCGCCGGCTCTCGTGTGGGGGGGAGTCTTCTTCTATTACGCCGTGGTGTCCTGCTGCTCGTGTGCTGCCCAGTGAGCTGCTGTTGCGGTGGTCCGGCACACTGCTCGTTTGGTGGCTCTTGCAGAGCCGCAATGATGCGTGCGACGCAGAGCTGCGCGGCGCCTTGCAGGTGTGTTTGCTCTGCTGCTTGTGCTTAGCTACCGTGTATTAATGCATGCTAGTGGCGCTCAGCGGTGTGCTTCTGGGTTGGGGACGGTCCCACACCACCATTGCTGCGCTGTACTAGTGGTGCCAGCGCTGCTGTTCATGTGTAGCTGTTTCAGGTAAGTTGGCGGTGCTGCGTGGAGCGTCACAGACTGGGTAGGTGGCACTGCTTCAGCAGTCCTTCTTCGCGAGTGCAGCTGCTTCTGCGTCTGCAGCGCTGCACACACATCTGCTGGGATCTGCCGGTTTCTCGCTCTGCTGCTGGGGTGGCCTGTGTCTCAGGTCGGCCAGGCGCTGGTCGTTGATTCAGGCCGCGTGCGGCAACCCGCTTTCGAAGTGATGCACGCATTTTGCCGGTTTTTCCTCGGACTGCAGCTGCAGCAGCAGGCTTACACCATGGCGTTGGAACCTCCGGCTGATGCACCTGCTGATCCGTTTGTTTCTCCGACACAACAGGCGCTGCAGGCGGGCCGCGGCAGCAGCGGCGGCGCAGACGCTGCCGGCCGGCCTGTCGAGGAGAGTGGAGGACCGGACACTCTGCTAGAGTTGTACGTGCAACTAGCGCACCTCGTGCCTGCGTTGCTAGCTCACGCGTTGAGTAATCCTCTGTCGAATACAGACGTCGATTTTATGTCCGACTGCCTGTATGATCTGCTGTTCATGGTGGGCCTGCGCGCTTATGCTTTGAAGCTGCTACTCGAACGTTTCGCCAAGCTGTACTGCAGCGGGAGCGGCCAAGCAACAACGGCACCGGGGGCTGGACTACTGCTGAACGCATCGCCCGGTGCAGCCCCTGGGAGAATCGCAGACGGTGACGCGAAAAACGGGGGAGTGTCTCTGCAACTGTTGGAAGTGAAATTGGGTGTTCTTCTGGAAGCCGTTCTGCAAGCGGTCAACGAATTAGTTGGTCAGCAACAGCGACGACAGCAGAGTCGACCGTCTGACACTGCAGGTTCCGAAGGCGCCAGCCCCGTCCTGAGCACGCTGCTGGGTGGCCCTGCGGGTCTCATTAGGTACCAGCGCCAGCAGCAGGCTTTCAGGGATCTCATCAAAGCGTTTGTCGCAGAGTGTTCCTCTCCCACGGCTGCTGCTGCAGTTCGCGCGGACTCCTCCGCTCGAGGAAGTGCTGCGGCCTTGCGCACTGCCCACTCTCAAAAGTAGACACTCGACTGGAGCAGCCCAACCGCGTACGGCACTTGCACTGTGTGCATCAGGAGGCGGGCGTGCTTTACAGCGGCGGTAACGTCTCGGTCGGCCGCAGCAGGAGAGACAACTCAAACCGAGCGGCTGCAGGGAGGACACTACCAGCACCGCGTGTAGCGCTAGCAAACAGCGTAACAGCACTGCCGACATTCAGGTAGCGGAGGCGAAAATATTGCGACAACAACTAATGGCAGCTGCTGTGCATATAACAGTAACGCTGCAGCAGGTCTCTTTCTCGGGTGGCAGACTTCGGTGGTCGCATTTTGCACTTCACCGAGATCAACTGCTGTTGTGGTTCTGCATTCTCGCCCCCAGCCCACAAATCCGTCATGCACCCAGCTGCCGCGTTATAGGAAGTAGTCGCCGCGCAGCCGTCTACGCATTCTCAACGGAGCAGCACGGCGAGCAGCAGCAAATGCAGCACGACAAAAAACGCTACCCGAAACGGCCGTTGCACACAATTTTTCTTAAACCAGCAGCGTAATGAAGTTTGAAAAGCAGCCTGCGTTGCTAGAGCTTGACCTCGTTGCAGTCTGTGCTGCAGACCTTTCAGTGTCACTCATACATGTGTTTATTTAGTGGTCTTCTGCTTGGCGCAAACCGCGACGTTCGGGTTTTTTTGTCGCGGTGGCGCGTCACTTCCATCGTGTGCCCAGATGCTGAGACATTCGAATCGTGATAGGCTCTCTGTATGTGTATGCCTCTCTTTGTCATATTTGAAGCAAGAAGCCTCTCTCGTGGTACTCGTGTAAGGCAGCACGTCGTTAAAGCCTCTCATGTAAAGCATTGCTTTTCTGCTTCGTACTCTGTTGAAATAACAGACTGCGTACTGTCTTCTGGAAAGTAGGGCATTTGAAGTGAGTAGCTCTTTTGCGGGAGCGATTCTTGGGTGCCTCTCTGTCGTCGTGCACCACCAAATTCTGTCTCGAAAATCACATCTGGCTTTCCCCACAAAGCGGGATGTTTGTATAACTCGTCGTAGAGCAGCACGTGTTGAGAGCCAGTCGCCGAGTATCACTCACCATACTTTTCTATGAGGAGAATCCGGAGAAAACGATACTGCTTCATGTTGGTCAAGCGGCTCGCCTACCTCTAGGATCACCTACTAGCGGCTGTGTACCAACTTCGTAGCTGGGTGCGTATAAGCCGTGCTCTGCTATCACGCTAAAGTCCTTCATACACTGCAACGACTCCAGGGAATAGCCTTGCGATAGAGATCTGTGTCTGCTATAATACGTGTCATCACGCCCCTACGGTCGCACTGCCGTTTTACCAGTTACAAGGAGTAACCCATTGCAGGCACAATGGGCAACCCACACAGGTGTATACACTTCGGAGTCGAGCACTGCACTGATACCCGATGCAAAAGCAGAGGTGCGGCAGCTGCTTATGTGTGAGCTCCTAAAACGCGTGTAGGTGCTCTGTCCGTGCGATTTTCCAACGCAACCTTTGGTGCTGAAAAGCCGTCTGGACAGGAGCTGCTGCAGTTCACGCACCATTCCCCACTTAAAATGCGGAGCTTCATCGCAGCGTTCTGCAAACCCCATTGTGAAGGTATTCGGGTAACAGAGACGTATGCATCTTCAAGACAAAGTGCTGTCCCTTCCACAGCAGCTCCTTGAGATGTCAGTCAAACCTGAGGACTGCAGGCCAGCGCATGTAGCCTGTCTGTGTATGCAGCCAACTACTGCAACTACCCTCTCGTCCAGAGTACCATTCTGCAGCGTAACGCCGAGTTAAAGCTCTCACATCTCTCCAGGCTAAGAGGTTCTGACTTGCTGCGTCCCCCACTGGTGCAGAGCCACGACGGTTCATTACTTTCTAAAGCTTCTGTGGTTGGTCAGCTGCCTGGGTTCCTTGCGTACGGTGGTGATGCAGACAAGCATTCGCATTTGCGAACTGCGCTGCCTTAAGCGCAAAATGTAGACGTGGTAGTGGCTGGGTAGCATTCCTGATGTGAAGCTTGCAGGTTCGAGTCGTAAGTGGAGTCCTCCGTGGCACAACGTTGCCGATTCGGTCCTACGTTCCGGAGCGGTACTCAGCAAGAACCACCTACTATTTTGGTGGACGTCGAGGGCCCGGCTGCCACTCAACAGCAGCCGATGGATGTGCAGGCGGCACGGAAAAGGCAGAAAAATGTTCCGCGTCTTACTGAAGATATCAGTGAGTACTATCGCTGGTCCAACCTGCGTGCTCAAAACCACGTCATTATTTACTGCGACTCTCATGCACTACATCAGGACCACGGAGAGGACTGCTTCGCCAATGTAGAAACACCGGTATCCGTGCCCTTGGGTGGTCGTTTGGTGGGTACGTGCGCGTAAATTAATGACCCACGTGGAGGCATGGACACAAAAGAACGCGGAAGATTCACGCTAACTGTGCTCGAACAGAAACATAAGTACACAAATATGACGTAGAGAATTACTCACATGAGTACATTTATCTGCCGCTGTGCACCGGTGCTATCTGGTCAAAAGGCGTAGATCCGCACTGACATTGAAGCAGAGCGCATTAGCCGTGGTGTAGTCTCCTCAAAGGACGTGCGCCCACTCATGTCCACAGCCAGGAGAGTTGCAGTACTTCGCCTACGAAAATGTGAATTGTCGAATCTGAAGGCCTCAGTTCCAGAATGCGGTACGCTTGAAATGCCACCCCGGCAGATGCGTTAATTAGAAGCACATGAAGAAAAATTTGTATCCCGAGGCATAAGTGAGATTTACGATCTGGGATAGAGTGTACGTGTGTAGGCATTCGTCCTCACAAGTGCGACGAAAGTCTCCTGCAAGATTCCATCAAAGTGCCATCAAGAGTGCAGACAGCGCACGCTTCTCTTGACGGTCTGTGAGGCACTTTTGCTCGACGATTTCACGCACACATTCACGAACACGAAGATGTCTCCGCACTGATATCCATTCCGCACGCCCGTGCAGTTCTTTACATACACGTTTCCAGGAAAGCACATAGGCGAGTTGAGCTGACGGGTCTCTTCCAAGTCGGGGAGTGGTGTGTGATCACCTGGGAGAGACACGCGAACTGCATACTTGTCAACAAAGTCAGGGAATCGTCGTAAGTTTGTCATCGCCGCCACGGCTTTGAGCGCTAGAGGAACGCTGTACCGTTGCAGTTGTGGCTTCGTCACTGTTGGCTACTGCAGCATCACCACCCGGCCCTCAGGAAAGCGATTATTTGGCCCACACTAACCAGAGGGTCTAGCTCCCTTCCGGATGCGAGTACAGATGAAGCGAGCCGGTAAAATACAATTTGTAGATGTACTTACCACTAGTGCAGACGTGGTTCTGTACCTACATATATATTTTCCTTTCACTTACACAGACACATCAACGCATCCACACGTACAGTGGTACAGATCGCCACATAACATAGAGCAGGCGAATATGTGTGTACATCTACACACTTGTGCGACTGTCAAACTTGCGGCGGGATAGCTATACGTACACCTATTTCCGTAAATCTCTCTCTCCCTCACTACATATATATATATATATATATGCAATGTATTGACGTCAGGATGCGGACACATGTCAGAAAGTCTTTGTACTCGTATTGGTACCACTGCCTATGTTTCTTGGCTGCGTCTGCATGTGACGCCGTAGCATCACCGCGGAGTGGGGAGAAGGTCTAATAGGTCACTTCTTCGGGACGCACCCAGGCCCTGCAGCAGATGGCGTAAAGCAAAGGGCCGAACATCATGTGTGAGTCTACAAGCTAACAGCAATGACGGCCGTGTTCAACCTCAAAGACAGAGGTAGACAAGTGTCTTACGGATCTACACGTGCACTGTTTTATAGACAACGTGGAAATCTCCACTGTTGTACAGCTTGTTCTATGATGTCACGGCAGCGGAGGATGGTGGCCGATGCGTGTACACATAAAGTATGTACATAAACGCATCTGCGCTAGGCAAACGTACTTCTCAGCCGTGTCGAGGTCGTGGCTCGAAGTGAACGACTGTACACACTTTATTCGGTATGTTGCTAGGATGATGTTTTCGGCACACTTGAGAAGCAGCGCTTTGTAGCGAAAGTGAAGCCGTGTTTCCTCTTTAAAAACAACTACCTATCATATTTACGGTGCTGCTGCACATGTTCGCCGCTAGATCACTATCTATGGCCTCAACATGTCACAACGAATTTTTGCAATGTACGCACGAAGTGTGCTGAGGCTTTTATGTGGATTTGTGCTCCTCACCCTGCTGAAGGAAGGCTATCATTTGCAGCCACGAAAGGTCTCTTCAAGCAATGGGTCGTTGTTATGTCCAGCGGAGGGAAAGGTTCCCCGAATACAGGATCTATCTCCACCTGTGCAGCCGACGCACATTATAATACTGCATAGCTAATCTGCTCAATGGCAGAAATTTCTCAGGTCGCAGGTGTCCGAAGGCGTACAGAGGTGGCCCTGCAGAAGCCTTGGCGAAACAGGGAGGAAGCAGGGTCTTTTTCTGTGTTCACGGACGCACAGAATGTCTCCACGTTCTTTCAAGCTTGCATGTACCTTCTTCAGCACAGTTAAAGTCCTTATGCGTGAAAGAGTCGTTCTAAGCCGACTCAAACCAAGCAGGGAGGATGAGTGGAGTTATCTGCTGGTTAGCACGGTTGCTCCTCGACTGTCACAAGGCGAGGTTTACATACCTCTCTTCGGTGATTCTGTATGCATTTTAGACAGTCCCTCTTTCCCTACTAAAAATGATGAAGTTCGATTTACACCTGATGTACCGCTTTACGTGATGCTACATGAAATGCACTGCATACGGAATCGTCGTCCGGCCCTCTCTGTATTGGTACACGTCGTTGCAATCGATGCAGAGGATCTCAAAGTTATTAAAGCACAGCAAGTGCATCCCTGACTGTACAGTACCTTGGTATGGCACTGCGTTAGTGCTAGCATCTCGTCCCATTGTGTCTGCGTTACTAAGGAGAAAAGGTTTGTTTGGAATGAGTAGTATCCATTTATCCCCTTGTGCCTCTGCTCCAGCCAGAAATGGTCGATTTGCGGAGGATGTAGTGTGAGACGTAACCCAACGGCAAATTACAGAATTTGTGCCTTTGTGCATATGTCTCACTGCCCGGCTACGTGACCGTGAGTATGTCAACGCTGCCTGCTGAGGATGGCTTGGGCCACAGTATGCAGTGCAGTACGACCAAGGTGTAACCACGACTCCTGTTCGTGACGCGTTTCAATAACAGGTATGCTTTTCCACGCATTCTGCGCACCGGCACATCATGACACCTGACCACAATGTGCGTGTGGATTTATATATATATATATATGTCTATGTTGACGGCACACGAGCAGTTACACATTTCAAGGAAGAATACACGCTAGCTCTTCGACACTCTAGACTGTGTGAGCTGCTACAGGAGTCGTTAAATTAGTCCGCACACTGGGCATGAGGAGGGTACAAATTGAGCGCATCTTGTAGCCACACAAGTAGGTATGGTCACACCTACACAAAAAGGTGGGTCCCTAAGTAGACGAGACGACCTGCAACTGGGCACCCCTTCCCAACCACCTAGATAACTCTGTCTGTGTACCTATCAGTTCTTGAAGTTCAAAATCCTACGTACGCGGATGTCCTGCTCTCTCGATGTGTACTATAGTTGTCTCTTGCTGCTTAACGTAGCAGCAATATTGCTGCTTTAGTGCAAAAGGAAACGTACTTGTGCCATAGCATCGTGCTGTGTTCCTGAGTTTCTGCTCTCTCGTCGCCTGCGATAGCAGCACTCACACCAGGCGGAAGCCGGGGCTGTAGGGTAAAACAATGGCTAAAGAACTGGCAGTGTTACGGCCGAGAGAGCCTCTATTCCGCAAGCGAAAAATGCAACAGTTTAAAACAGTGTAGTCGTCAGGAGCTAGTGGTTACGTTAGTTTCTACAGTGTTGCTTTGTTTTGGCAACTGTCATCGACGGTGCACGCGATTCGTCGCTGTTGATGCAGACGTTTTCTAAGCACTAGTTGCTCCTGCGGTCTCTGTGAGGTGTCTACAGCTGTGCTGTAGTGGTCTCGACTCACTGCTGCCCTACGTACGGCATGTATACTTCCCGCTTTCTCCCCATTAATGCTGTCCCTGGGCACTCGTATTCCACGTGCTGTGATTCAGATATTCTCTGTGGTAGAAACCTACGCATCAACTTTTTGGAGGTGATCCCGCATCCAATCCAGCTGATTCTCACGGCGACGGCGTTCCAGCCTCTGCAGTCTGCCGTTCACCGCCTCTGCACAGTGCATAACCGCAGCGCCGTTGCGTGTCTGCAATCTGGAAGACGTGTATATACAGGTGACGAGGCGTTCTGCTTACAAACAGACACGCCCTTCGGTATGTGTCTCAGTGCACGGGCGTCTTCCCTAGAGATATATCGACACACATAAATGCACGAGTACCACTGCATGTTAAGGTGCCCTTCGATACGCCTCTAGCTTTCTGCTGCGATGCGTCGCATGTGTACTTTAGCCGCCTGTGAAAGTGACGTGTGTATGACAGTCTGATCTGCAGTGTGCATAGGTACACACACAGGCACACACAGTTCTTAACATATACAAATATACGTATATATACATGTACACACGCAAATGTGTGTATACGTGTATGTACATGTACACCCATGTGTTTATATACTGGAAAAGTGTACGTATACGGGCGCGGCTGGAATAATTTGAGAGTTGCTGCAGAAGGTGTTCAGGCGTGCCGCGTCTTCTTTATTGCATGAGGGTGCAGAAGCAAGGCACAACAGCAAGTCACGTGGATCGGAATTCCTTGTAACAAGGTGGCCAATCGAATAACTACGCAGAGGCGGACCCGCAACTTCAACAGAAGTTCACAAGTAGCGGCAGCTGGCAGAGGGGCAACAACAAGCGCAGCACTACCGAGAGTATGTTTTACCGAAATCTCTTTGCAGCTTGTCATTCACTTCCGTCTGTTGACGCAGTTGCCTGAGGAACGAAGAGCGGCAGGGGCTCTTAGACATTTAAGAGATTCAAATCAGGAAATGATGCTTCCAGCTATATAGTCACCGTGTGTGGTGTCTGCTAGAATCGCACTCACATGCTCTTCTGCAGCATCCCAGACAAAAACTCGATCAGCACTTGGAATACGAAGCGCTGACCATGGTCACGATAGCGTTTTTGCGTGCCTTGCTGCTTCGCGTGCCCGTGTTTCTGCACCTAGTCGTCCTGGAATTACTAGGTGTTGCCCTTGCGGGTCCGTTGCCGTTCATCCTGCTTCACTGCATGATTTCAACAGTTGCTAATCATGCTCGTGCGTCTGCACTGCAGCTCTCTCTCTCTGCAGTGTCCCTCGCCTGCTAAGTTTGCCTCTGCCTACGGAGACACTCTGCTTCTGCGTTTATCAGTACATCAGTTGGCGATACTTAACGTCCTTTCGGGGTGATGCCGTGTAAGCTGTGCAAAAGTGGCAAAACGCCTGTACTGCTAAACACGTCGTTGTCACCAGTGACACTCACAGGCTGATATCTTCCTTCTGCATCGCCAAGTCACTTGCAAATGCTTGCATCTCTTCGAGCTGCTCGCTGCCACAAGAGCAAGTGCAGCGGCAAGACCGCATTCTCCACCGTCGTGAGCGACCAACGGCGGCCGCAAAAGCGTGAGTGCGTACATCGCGGGGTACGAGGCTCACCGAGGGAACCAACAACCGGAGTAGCAGCAGCGGGTGTAATGCTCTCACAGCCATATCAGGCGCCACAGTAGTGGCGGTGGTGCTTGGGACAAAACCAGCGCCCCACGAGCCACCGCGAAAATCGAGTGTGTATTTGTGACAACCGTAAAAGTTCGTCGTGAAGCCTGCGTCGCGGTAACAGCCGCGGAAAATTTGTTAGAGTGCTTGAACGGCGTACTCAGTGTCGGCCTGTCCGACTACCCGTGAACTGTCAACCACTTTTTTCGCGTTGGAAGGCTGGACACACGGGAGATGTAAACAGTGTAAACATTGCTGTAATAGTGCTACTCGGCGCGCAGAATGGGTGAATGGGGTACCTGTCGCAGGCTAAACCCAGGGGGGCCGTATCCGCACGCGTTTGAGCTAGACGAATCAGAACGGACCGCTATAAGTGGAAGCACCACAGTGCTGCATCCAGACTGCAAAACTACAAAGTGGCCCTCGTCGCACAAACGTGAGCCTACTGCTGAACTAAATAAAGGCTACTGTTATTCCTTATCGAGACACTCATGCGCGTACATAGGAGAGTGCAATTAGAGGCCGACAGCGAGAAACACCGTTCCGCCAGCAGTAGCCCAGATCTGTTAACACAGAGCAAAAAACTCACGCAATTCCAGACGCAAGAGTAAGGAGCTCTAAGTGTGTCTGGCATTCTGTATCTTAATCAACATTCTGCATCTCAGTAATCTGTTGTGTGGCTGGATGGCTCTAGCAACATTGCATCATAGCTGCTCGAACACATGGGGAACGCCTCAAGGCGCATTCTGCTGCTGCTTTGTCTGTGCGTGGGAGCCACACAACAGGAACTGGCTCGGGATTGCCACTTACGAGAGCCGCTGCTGCTGCATCTCTGCTCCCTGCCGCTGCATAAACACCACATACACACATACACACACACACACACACACGCACACACACTCACACAGCTATTCACACTGGCTTCTATCCTTGTACCCCGAGCATGCAGACGTCAGCGTAGAAACTACAGCTAGCGCGTTCCTGGTCAAGGAGTCTATACTTACCGTGAGCATATAGTATCCTTTGTGTACAAACGGATATACACATTCAGTCACCAGTGTTTAAACATGAATAAGCATTTGTACTGCTACACAACTCGTAATTGATTGATTTGAATGTGCAAGTGCGTCAGCGCATCGATAGGCAGACAAGCAAACTTGTAGTGTGTGTGGCGGTACCCCGCAAATGAATTTGCGTGATCCGGTCTAGCCATATAGCTGTGTCCGACTTTGTGCCTTTTCTTGTAGAGTGTGACGAAAGCTGGCTCTGAGAGCTCTGTAGCGCTCGTGGTGGGAACGGAAGCTTCGCACAACCCTGATGAAGCGCCTTAGTATGGCGTACATACGGCACACCTACGCGGAACAGTAAGTCCTTTCGTCTCTACCTTTTTTCTTCAGCAGAACACAAATGCATCATATCATCTCTAGAATGCAGGTGAGCAAGAATGCTTACTTCAGAGCGCTCCTGAGCCAGCATCTCCTTCCACCGCTGCACAACAGGGGATTCACAGCCAGGGAAAAAACTCTTCATGCCACAATGAATGATATGCAGGGAACGAAGCCAAGACGGACACCACACGAACGAGCATGATATCTGCATGTCTCCTCTACTACATAAGAGGCTGCTTGTGTTTATGAACAGGTTCGTACGCCTACAGAGTATACGCCCACGCAGCGGTGTCCTCACGGACGCAGATCTCACGCCCCAAATTTCAGCTGACGGTGTTGTGAATCTGTGTGACGCAATCGTGGCACATACTATAGAAACTGGCGCGCCTTTGCATATCCGTGTCTACGCCACACGTGAATACATGGACACTGTAGGCGCAGTGCGCTTTTGGAAGGCTTCTCTCGCATATGAGTTGGAAGGCCCTTTTAAAATAATCGCCCACTTTTCTGCTTACGACTTTGCTGTATACTACTAGAGGCGTCTTGTCTCTGCAAACACGACGGGTGGTTAAATTTACGCCCTTAAAAGGCGCAGCGTCCCCTTTACGTGGGCTCCCTCCGAAGGATACTGAATGTGCCCCGTGCTTTCGGCACCGAGAACAGACTAAGACACCGAAAGTTTGTTCGTTCGTACATTGAGATCAGCATATGCATGATATATATATATATATATGCAAACAAGAATAAACATGCTGGCATTGTCGGAAATACGGTGACCCTGCGTAAGATGGGGAGACGCACACTTGCCACATTTATTCATATAAATGACTACTGCGAATGTGTCGTCGGAGCAGATCGAACCGAGGCCTTGTAAACCTGCACGTCATATAGCTGTGAATCAGCACATCTTCCAGGACCGCCCCAGTGGAGAGCTTTCGCATGTTAAAAGTACGCGAGGTGGCTTCTTTTCCATCTCGCCGGCAAGAGAGCACCATGCGGCTGTGTCCTGTGTCCCCTGACACTACAGTGAGAAGGCGCGTTACTTTAACACGCGCACCCATCGAAGACGCCTAGTAGTGAAAAGGGCACAGCAGAAGCTTTGTGCCAACGACGCAAGTACCACGCATTGAATGCTTCATTGTGTGCCAATCCCAACAAGCTATCAGACATATGCATACATCGGCTGGTGGTATAGTTTTCCAGTATATTGTTCTCCAGTGTATTTGTTCTCCCGCAAACAAGTATACTCACAGGAGACATCCATATGTGGTGTACGCGGGTTTTGCCGCTGTGTATTATGCGGTGGTGAGGGACGACTTTCTCGCTGACGTCGCAGACGACTTTCGCGTTCAACGCGTCCACGAGAATATGAAAGTGAATCTGAGGCTTGTGCCAGAGAGGAACGTCAATGTCCGTGCGCTCTGGATAATTCTTTACAAAGAACGTTCGACACTGCTACGGCTGCAATACGTGCATATGTCTACATGAAGGTCTGTCTACGGATCTAGTTGCATACACAATTGTGCACTCTTGTCAATCCCGCATTTCGTTTTGTACCGTACGCCGTACGCACTCTTTTTTCTTAGTGCATCTCTGAGTAGGTGCCTCTCTGATTCTCTCACTATCTTTGTGTGTCTGTTGCTTTCTACACGTTTTTATGCCGTCTTCTCTATTCGCGCAGGTCTACATGTGCAGGAGCGCACCTGGACGACGGAGTCCTGGCGGTCGATTTGCTGTTGCCAGTTGTCCTGCTGCTGTTGAATGTGGACCAGTTTCTCCTCAAACAGCTTCTTTAGCTCCCTCTTCTCCATTCTTTCCTGCCCATAACGACACAGAATCCCGAGAAATTACCCGGGTTGTCTCCTTGATCCCAAGAGCGTCGTATACACGTAGGGAACGACGGCAGAAACGGGGCTACCTATGAACAGGGACCGGCTTTCCGTGTTCAGTTCATTCCCCAGTATAATGACAAGTTCGGCAAGATGGCAGCGACTGCTTTCAGCGAAAGAATGTTTGGCACTCTTGTAAGCGTCGCTGTGTGTCTGTAAAGATTTCCACGGGAACTTCACTGTACAAGAGTCAACGGCAGCAGCAGGGGATTGACCAAGCGTGTCAGCCATGCCTTTGACTACTGCCGCCGCCACCGACGCAGACATTTTGCAGAAACAGGATCTTTTGCACTGTAAGAATTACGAGTCCACATATTGAGTGCGGTGAAGCTGGTGCAGGGAGGTGAGCTGCAGACTGTAACTTCTGTCATGCCGCTGCTGCTGCTGCTGCCCTGAATCCCTGTGTCCGGCTTCCTATTTCGGCAACTGCGGTGCCGGTGCTGTACTTCGACTGCTGTGTCCCGGAGGACAACTTTTCGACCAGTCTAGCTTCCGTTGTCAAACTTCTAGTGGGGTTTGGCGAATTAGTCACACAAGGTCTTTCGACACTGTTAACTTGTCGCGGAATTGTTGCCTTGTAGGTGGCACCCCGCTGCTGCCGAAGCGATAGAACCAGACAGCAGTGTCACCTTGTGGGTACGCTGGCGCACACTTCGTGGGCAACGGCATTTATCTTGTGCTCGCCTCTGCAGTGACTGTTGCTCGATAATTTGCTGGCAAAGGAGCTGCCATTATCGAGAGCTGGCTTGTGCTGTCTGATCCTCCATAAACGTATGCTGTCGTTTGCTGTGCTTCGACGATGCAGTGCTTCCTACCTTCTCTGTACCGTTCCTTCACGCGTAGGGAGGGCTATCACCTGTCGCAGCGGCATATGTGCTGTTTTCCAGTTCCCGGCAACGCTGCTGCTGCGTTTCTGCTTTGCGATACTCATTCGTTTGATGTTGTATACATCACAGCCTGTGTGCTGCTCTCTTACGAGTTTTGGACTCCTGTTCCTCACTTTTTAAATGAAGACACGCAGCGGGTTCTGTGCTGCGGTGCACTGTGGCTGCTGTTGGATTTGGCACCACTGGAATTCTGCAATCACGTTTTGAATCTCTTGGCCTCCTACTGTAGTCGTGGACATCTCCTCTGTGATTGACTGGTTCCTCTCTGGTGCTATGAGTATTACTGTGTAACTCACTTACTGCGGCCAACTCCTCGGTCAAGGAATCCTGTACATCGCCTGTCAGAAGTGTACCACATCACATTCCTAATAGCAGTATTACTGAGTGCGCCTGAGAGTGCACGGGTTTCTCCTGCAAGCAGACTACTGGGATAGGTGTCTTGAAAGCGGACCTACTGCGGCTTCATCAAAAGCAGCTGCGAAAGTAACAGCACGCCTTGTGGTACAAGCGTGAACGTGACAGATGACATCGTGAGAAAACATCTTAGACAGTATAGCAGCGCAGTGAGGCTGTACAAGTGGTGCAGCAGCTGATACAGCAGCAGCACCATTGGAGTATTGATCGTATCCGCGGCGGCAGCAGCCGCACTGTTCCAGTCGTTCATTCAGGAATGCCACGAAGGGAAAGGATATAGCATAGGCGACATCCTGTAACCAGCCCCAACACCGAAGGCACATTTTGACAGAAGTACCCTACCGGACAACAACGACGATCAGCCAGTAAAGAAGTATCTCGCAGACGCACCAGCAGTGTTGCGTGCAGATCCGGAGACGCCTCCACGCATCAACGCGAGAAAAGACCAGTGTAGCAAATGTACAGTTTCCTTACCGAGCCCTTTCAGATTCTTGCGGTAAGCGCTATTCCGCGTCTCCGCCTTCCGACGGTCCTGCTGCAGCGCCTCAGTCTGCAAGAGAAGGAACAGCACAGATCGAATCCAGGTGGGACCGCGGTGGAATCAGCACCTGCAAGGACCCAGCGGGACCTCTAGCACATCAGGCAGTACGTAACGCAGAGACATTTGATCGTCTGTTGCAGAACTCCGGAAATGAAGTGAAGACGTTGTGTTGGCCCAAAACAGACTTAAGATCCGGAACACGCGTACTCGTGCCTTGTCCCAAATCTATTGTCAGACTTATGAACGCGTACACGCGTCTGTTCTGCAGATACACATTGACGTTATACATAGTTGTGTATATATATATATATATCTACATATATATACGTATATATGTATATATACGTTCACTGCACAAGACCTGCACTTTTTCCAGTATAAGGTCCAGGTAGGCGTGGATTGTCTACTTGTTTCTGCAGAAGAGAAAACTCGTTTTCGGTCCTCGAAAGCTTATCCTTCAGGCGCTCAATGGTCCTGCACTACGAAGCACCAGGTGAGGACAGCAGCAGGGTCAAAATGCAACCACGAGGAGAATTGTGTCCTGCTGATGCACGGTCCATATACGGCTGCATTTTTGGACCCAAAAGCGAACCCGTTTTCCAGACTACGTGGTTAAATTAGAACTCGTATATCTCGCCGTCCGTAGAGGTGGCTGACCCGTAGGTGCGTTTGGTGGGTAGCGTAGAACCCCACTTTTTGTGTGCCACAAGTTCGACTAGAAGAAGCCACAAAAGGGTAAAGAAACTTGACTTTCCATCTTCGTTGAAGACATGAGAGTCAAGTTGGTAGCACGGTTTGTACTACCTTTCGGAGTGGGTGTTGCAGCAGCTGAATGTCACACGTATCTGCATCTATACACATATTGATCTCTGTATGTTTTCTCTACACACACTACAGCCATGTTTTTATACATGGCTGTAGCCACGCACAGATGTGCACGCACACCTGCGCTTCGGTGTACACAGACACACACGTAAACAGCTGCGTGTGACGACGGGCTGGGTAAGTCGTTTGCATGCGACCGCACTTGAGCATTGTCATATGATTTTCAAGAGCTTCGCCGTATGCTGGCCCACGTTTTTTTACGTTCGTGAATCGACACTGCTTCTACGCACATGTGAATGCACATATTGCAGAATTCTGCTTTATGAGAGTAAGCGTTTTGAAAAAGCTCCGTAAGCCTTAAACGCGATAAATCCGGGTGCACACGTCATTCAGGTGCTGCCATTGAATTACTTGTACGCGATATCCTCAGCCTGTTTCCGTACAGTCCTCCGCATTTAGAGCGTGCGCTGAAGGCCCGCGGACGCGGTTATTTATGTGTGTGTATATCTATCTATCTATCTATATATATATATGCATGTTAATGTATACACACACGTCTTCTCGCGTGTATGCCCTTTATTCCCATTTGGAGCCACACGTGTTCAGCGGGATTAGTAGAGTGAGGAAGTGCAACCGTGAAGCGGAATCCAGGACGGGACTAGAAAGAGGTTCTATGCATCTCAACAGAGGTGCACACACGGCTGCTGGCGAATGGCCGTGCACGCTGCTGGACGGCGTAAGTGGTTTGCGCACGATATCCACGTAGGTGCATTCCCCTGTCTCTCGCGCCAGGGACACTTCGAGGTCGTTTGAGCGCATCGGCAGGAATGGACAGATGTTTATATGCATATAGCGTCTTACCAAATCCTTCTTATCCCGCTGCAGTCGTTTACTTGTTTCCCTCTCCGCCTCCAGATCAGTTGTTGCCTATGGAGCATCGCATACGTTCCCTACAAAGGAGGCTTAGCGGACTTCTATGGTACTACTTGCACACGGGTACGCTTAGCCACACGTAAGCGCGTATGTGTATTGTGGCTGGGGCGTGAAACGCATCTGTTCAGCTATTTATCGTTGGGGACTGCAGAGCTGCTTGCGTGAGAGCGAAAAGTGCGGTGAGCAATGTCGAGACTAATCGATTCACGTGCGTACTGAAACAAAGAGAACGACGTAGACTGGTCAGTGTCTCCTGCTACGCTACCGGCTAAAGCAAAGTAAGCGCACACGCCTGTGATGCGCGTGGTGCGACGATTGAAAAGGTCAAAGTTACTGAAGATCTTTGGCCGGACTGAAAAGCTGTTGGAATTGTTCCTGAATCATCACCTTGTGCCGTCTTCCGCACGAGAAACGCGCACCGGGAGGTACGAAGAGCTTTATATATCTACAGACTAGTACACGGCGTGGAGGTGCGACACCGACACACGTGATGAATGACGGAACACAGATGCAATAAACGAAGGCAACTGAAGAGCCCCGCGGAGACCTTTTTGCCCGCGAGCTGACGACAATCTGAAGCCACACAACAGCGCATTGTACGTGACTCATCCGGGCTCAGCACCTGCAAAGTATGGAAAGGATTGACAGTTTTTGTAGAAGTGCGAGTCTCCTCTCTGAGCTGGAAACTTACAGAAGTGTTCATCAAGGTAAACGTTATCTCACCGTTGCCAGTGCCTGCTCCAGCATTTTCGTGGCTTTCAGGTTAGAAAGAAGGCGCGTTGTTGACTCCTGTCAGAAAATACAGACAGATGGACAGTTTGGAGCTGAAGCAGAACAAGGGATGTCCCACGGCTAGCGCGGTCCCCGTCTCAACTCAGTTTTTCATCTTAATGGTTTCCCAGAGATCTGAGGGTAATAGTTTGCACTGGTGCGATCTTATCCGAAACGGATTGGCGCTTGCCGACACGAGTACACGGGAAGGGCTCTGCAAAGGAAGGGCTCTGCAGGGCCTGCTTCTTTGGAATAGTGTACTACTCGCCACATCATTGCAGCCCTTGAAGAAGAGTATTTACTCGTCACTTCTTTAAGTCGCCTCTGACGCACAATTTGCCAACTGAATTGCCGCACGTGTATCTGGCAGATGCGAGGCTGCACAGCAGGCGTAGGATCTCTCTGCGGAGCTAGACTGCACCTGAACTGTCTTGGCCTGGTTCTGCAACTTGCGGTGCGCTTCTGCTGCTTCCGCACTCTTCGCTTTCAGCTGCGCTCGCATCGCGTTGCTCTGATGCTGCAGAGCACAAAAAAGGTATCCAGATGTCAGTAAGTTGAACGTAGAGTGGTAATCAAGCACGTAGTGATGCGTTTCCACACGTGTACACCTGTTCCTGATTACAGCACGGGAAAATCAACGACTCAATGATTGTGTATACACACGTGGCTTGCCGCCTACTTTCAGCTCCATTTGTGCTTGTGCGTTAAAACGTGTGTGGGAGCACTTCCGCTGCGGCCCCCTTTTTAATCCTACGGATAGCGGGGGTTTTCTATCCTGCGTGTTTTTCTGATGGCGGAGGGCCCACGGCACATTCGGGTTTTTCTCGTTGCTGACTCTCACTTTGTGTTGCGCGAGCTGTGTCGCCCACCACTGTGCATCTTCTCTTCGCACAAGCACGATACCAGCTTCCTTTAGTATCTCGAAAAAGGCCGCGAGATTGAATTGAGGAGCTACAGCTGCCACTAAGGCTTCTGCCTCTGCCTGGTGCAGCATGCTGAGTTCGGGTAGCAGCCCGCTGATTGTGGGTGTCGTAGGTTGCATCCCCATGCTGCCTTGGTCCGATGTTACCGCGTGCTGCGTACTCATGTAAGTGGGATCGTCACGCACAGGTGGATCGGTGGAGTGACCGGCTGCTGCGGCAGAAAGCTCGTCCCGCGTTTCTTTGTCCGCCGCCGCAGCAGCACGGTTAGCTCCTCCATCAGCAGTCCCCTTCCAGTCGGCGGTATGCGGAACTCTTTCTGCCATTGTAAGTCTTTTTGTTACCTGTGAAGAAGCTGCGTCTATCGCAGCTGCCGCTGCGTCACCAGATGCGCCTCTGGCCTGCAACGACTTATCCGTTCCTTCCGGTGCAACAGGTGAAGAGGAAACATTAGTGCTTTGTTTCAAAGTAGAAGAAGCCGCTGCGCTGGGTTCCCCCACACTTACCCTCGCCAACTGACCAGGAGCTTGTGAAGCGCCACGAGCAACAGACTGCTTTTGTGGAGCTCGAAAGATAGAGGAGGAGGCTGCCGGCAGATTTCCAGCAAAAGATCGAGAAGGTAAACGAGGCACTACAGCGCCTTCTCTGCACTCTAGGGTGTCAGATCCCACGGCAGGTTCTCTAGTAGAGGGCAGCCCAGGTCCTGCAGTTGAAGGATCAACTCCGGCAGGAACACCGGAACTCTCACCAGCAACAACAGGTCCAGGAGCCTCCCTGCCAACAACTGTTGGCTGACAAGAAACAGCAGGAGAGGCAACATCCCCAGCACCGTCGTTTTGCTCCAAAGTACTCCCTGCGGCGTCAGCCGCAACACTGCTTTCAAGTTCAATCAGCGAAGGAGCAGCAGCAGGTAAGACCGGTTTACTGACAGGGGAATAGTTACACAAATCGGGGACAACGGCTGACTCGCCTTCATTTTCGCAAAGAGTCTCCGCAGTGCAGACGCGACAGCGGCAGCATCTGAACCGACAAAGGTGGTACTGCCCCGTGCGCCTACGAGCAAAAAGCTCTCCTACAGGTTCTGGGAGGGAATCATCTCCTTCAGCGATGCTGCAGAAATATGGACACTCGTGGCAGCGGAGTCTGCCACGAGCTGGCTCATTCACGTCAGCTGTTGTAGGCACTATAGGGCTATGATCGCAGCAGCCGCATTTCGAGTAGCAGTAATGGCAGGGGCTTCTCTGTGCAGCGTCCCCATCCAGGCACTCGCTAGGATGAAGCAGACAGCCACCTACGGCTGCCGCGCGTCTCACGGCTACGGCTGTTGCTGTTGCTAAAGAATCAGCGCAGCAGGAGGCGTAAGAACTGCATGGGCAGTCCGTCATTGCGGCAACACTGAGGAAGCACGGAAGCCTTGGGAGAACAACAAACGCGCGCAGCTCTTGAATGTGAGATGTCGCAGGAGGATGAGCGTAGTCTGCTGCAAGGGGACCCGCGTGGTCTGTAACGTCGTCCGCCTTCTCTGTTGCAAAAATACTGGATATTTTGCGTGGTAAAAAAAAGAACCCACAAAGTCGTAGTCTTCCTACTGAGTCAGGTGGGTACAAGCTTACAGTGCATGCTTGTTGGCTTGTCTACGCGGTCATATAATGTACCACCATGATAGCAGCAGGCTCCGGAGTCACGGCAGCGACACCTGTTTGCGTGACACACATTTAAATTGGCACGTACTTGTCTGCTTCTACACTGGAGCTCGGTGCCGCACATGTGTACTCGGATATGCTTAGCGTACCCGAGTAGAATAGAAGCAAGCAGTGGTGTGCGGAGAGCACAAGAAACAGCAAAGCTTAGAACGCCCGCGTGTCCTGCGCGGATACACATTACAGTAGCGAGCACGGTTCGACTTTGTTGCCCACCATAGAGCACGCGGCGGGGACCGATGAAAATTTCAATATCTAAAGTCCTGACACTGTTCGTCCTTGTGCCGCACAGGGGCCCCCGCAGCAGACATTTGGTACAGTGAGTGCTTGTAAGAGCCGAGCACCAGCTTGTAGAACGTGTGTAGCGAATTCTCATGTGAATATTCGTTTCCCCTGTTGGATCCCAACGCACAACTGATGGGCTCCACAATTCCTTCGGCAGTGGCAGGGTGGTAAAGGGACTTCGGCCTTCCCGCCTTTCAACTTCTTCAGTCATTCATTAAGAGAACGGCGGTGGTTGCTTTTACAGTGAGGACATCTGACTTGTTTGCCAAAATGGATTGCGGAATAGCAGGCCTGAACACCGTGGATATATTTAATGGTATATGAGGCAGTCAGAAGCGAGAGACGTTGAGGGCCTGCAGAGATGATGGACGGTTTGAGCGTCATTATCAAAGCGGCTGAAGATGACTCAGCTCTCCGGCAGTGCAGATGGAGGGATTCTATACGTGTAGGTCACGAAACTCCACAGCTCTTAAGGGCGTTGGAGCGGTTTGAAGAGTCTTTCAAAAAGACTATTCAGATGAGGTATGTTCAAAATTCACAAAGGAAGCACATTTGGCCCCGAATCGTGAACAACTTCGTTGTTGAACGAAGTGCAGACTGCACGTGGGAGCTACGTCTGCAGCCACGGTACGCGTTCGCCATCGAAGAAGGAGGCTGCTGCCATAATCGTCTCCGTCAAAGTCGTATGATGTTTCTCCAGCACCTTGTCTGCTTTTGGCCAAGAAGCTGCCTTCGGTGTGTTATCCGGCAGAAACTACAACTGAACACACTTTCTCGACAGGCGTGTGTGAGCTCCACGGGACCGACAAAATCTCCTGAAGACACCCTCTACAAAATTCCGACATCCGTACACGGAATAGTGGATGCAGGTAAAACCCTAATCGGTACTCGAGCGTGACAACATTTTTCCGTACTCAGGTCGGCAGTGTGCGCTCAAATCTTCACAGCAAATGCAGTTTGTGGTGCTCCCGCAGCCCCTTCCCGTCGAGCTAGCTGCTCGACGCTCCCAGGTTGAACTAATGTGCCATTCGGCGTCCATTCGTCCCACTCGCAAGTACTGACTGGAATTTGTTCAACGTGTCCACCAAAATAAACTGATTAAAAAGCGTCCGGTCGTGAGAATTCTGGGTCCGCTTGTGTCAGACTTTTGCTCGGTCCCGAGAATTACCCGCAGTCACGAACTGTGTCTAGCAGCCTGCCACATCCAGCGGCGCAGTCTGCTGAGCTTATGTTACTTAGAAGGGAGAAAAGAAGAGGAATAATGTCAAAATGCTGGCCGAGAAGGTTGCCAGTCGGAGGCATGGAGGCAAAACGAATTCCACTGTAGATCTTATAGGACAATCAGATGAAACTGTGCTTTGGGGACAAACGCCATTGTGCAACTTCGCGCGGGGGAAACATGCACACGTGCAGCTTGCCAAGCTGTCGAGTCGGTAGCGCGGGTCACAAGTGTCACGGTTACAGGTACTCCCACGTTGTTCTCATAGGTACTTGCTTCTCTCTAATTTTGGTGTCTTAGCAGTTGTTTCAAATGCGTCGAGAACTGCAGTCAGTAGCGCACTACAGTAAGTATCAGGTAGTACCGCGCTCTCTCGACATCAGGCGGGCACAAGACGTGCGCGAAGCCCACGCAGTGCTTCGTTCGTAAGCCTTGTGCCCGATAAGGCACCGGTGAAGTCGTACGATGACGCTGTGTTGGTTCAGGGTGGGAAATCACAGATGCTACCCCCACCACCGAGGGTATCCCTAAACTTTACTGGTGTCTGGCATACGTCATTCGCCACATGACAGCCCATTCAACTGTTTGGTGTCCTTCGAGCATGAGACGACGAGTCGATTTAAAAACAGCCTCTTTTGGTGACGCAAGTGTGTGCAGAGTTTCTCTTCAGTCTCCTAGAAGTGGTTGAACTTCACAGCGATTGGGCTGCATCCTTTGTGGGCAGGACACACCGCATGAAAGCAATGCGCGATGATGCTAGTGAATCGTCGGCCACAGCATTGTTTTCTGGCACTCTTTCACCAGCAACGGAAAGAAGTACGCGTGTTGACTTAGACGCGTTTTATCCGCATTTTCGTACGCCTGCGCACGTCTACGTAAAATTATTTACATGTGCATCGATTCGAACCATGGCGTCCCCTTCAAATCAAGGAACACGCCTACAGTGGGGTGCATACTCACTTACAGAGGTCCGAGAACTTAAGACGTATTCAGACGGAAGAGCTAATTTTTACGTGTGTAGAGGAACAAATTCCACAGTATCAGGTGTTCCGTCGAGCCCTCCGCCGCTTGACTTGACCTTGTATATCTTGAGGTGTACTCTGCAGCCATAATTCCACGGCGAGCGTACAACAGAAATTCCAAGGCACGAACGGGCGCGGGCATACACGTGAGCGAGAATACTTACAAATGCCTCGTTCAGGATGTGCCAAATCCCTTAATAGTACTTGCACTTACGACTTGGGGACCCTTCACATTATTCGATTGTATTTGCGCGTGAATGAAAAAGGTATACGGAATGCGGTACCTTCTAGAGGCGTCTACACTTGTAGGACTTGTTGTTATGCAGAAGAACCATCTGCGTTGTCTGCAGGTACGCGCGGAAGCGTACACGTGGGTTGACATGTTTCGCTATCACCTCCTGCGTAAATCCGAGTGTTGCCTTATACACGTATGTTCTGGTTAGGTAACATTTTACAGTCGACATGTGGAGGTGGTTTCTCAGGTTCTGCATTGGATATGCTACGGCCCTGTCAGCGTGGTGGCAATGCAGTCTGCCGCCAGCGCGAGCAACTGGCGTTACAGACACGTTAATCTGCATATAAAACATATCCAGCTGTACTTCCTTCCGGCCAATATCTGAAGATATCCTGAAGGTACAGAGAGGTGCGGCAGGTGCTGCCATGAAGATATCAATCGAGTGAATGTTCATTTGGTCCACACGTATTTAAGAAACACGTGCATCCATTTGTGATATGCAGACCGCGCGAGCTCTTAAGGCAAAAAAAGCACACAACCTCATCAAAAGCGGTGCGAGTCATTCTCGTTATACACGCGTGAAGGCCACACATCTTTATCTCTTCTCCCTCTGCATATGTGCAGCTTCCTGCATGCGCATATACATATATATCAGCGGGTGCTTACACACATATGCCTTAGGGGTTGGCTGTAGCTGACTCGACCATCTCTCACCTTCGCCTTGACCTTCGCATCGCATTACGCGTCGTCTCTGCCCCATGCTTCCAACGCATTCGATACAGTGCCTTTAAAATTATAACTCACCCTACATCTACACACACAGGCGTCCGCAGCTGTTGAACCCACGGAGGCGGGCAGAAAACAACCCAATATTCCTGCGCACAAAGCCGACATCATGACCGAGCTGGTCGGTGTTCATGAGGCAACGAGTGCACTGCGGTAATCCAGCCACGCAAGAAGGATCTCAAAGCGAAGATAGTGCGTACCCCTCTTTGCAGATGAAAGAGAAAATGCAAATACGACGCTGCGCAGCTGTAGCAGGGAAATCAGTAGACACGTTATACACACATACGAGTTTTCACACAAGGTGGTGTTTGAGCGGAGTGGAGGGTGCGTAGCAGGCAGTCATTCCCTTTCAGAGATAAACTGAGGACAATTTAATGCAATGGGGGATACACGCGTGAGCGCTGTGTGTTGTAGGAACGGGGCAACCGCTGTCCATGACAAGATATCATCCGCGAGGAAGGTGGATATAGCGCATGTGCACGTGTCTTACGAGCGTGGAGGCGACGTTCAGTCTACGCACATGGGAGTATCACGAGGCAGTCCAGAACTTAATCAAAATAAGTTGCTTTACGTAGACGCCGGGTAGGCCTCTCGGCTGTATCAGTGCATTGAGTTACACATTTCTGCGAGTACGCAGGTACATATGTGTGCATGTGCGTACTACCCATGTGAATACGCTTGTGCGGACGTATGAGTATATTTGTGTATACGTACGCCTAATAGTGTGTTTACACGTAGAGTTATGTGTATCGTGTATGCTTCTGTGTGAACAGGTAATCACAGCGTCGCTGCGTGCTGGCCGTTGCATCTGGTCTGAAGATATATATAACCATGATCAAATGCAAAGAAAAGACTTGCCGTGGGTTCTGTTGAGCTTTCACCCCTTATAGACTGCTTTGTTGCTTCTTCGACCAAAAACCCAAAACAGCGGAAAAAGCCGATTCGAACGACTTCGCACATATATTTTTGATTTCAAATTTATACGTGTGAGAGGTTCCTTCGTGTGTGTATTCTTCTGTAGGCTCTCCTCCGTACTAGGATAAATGTCAATGAGGGTGCTTCTTCACTCTGCCGGACGAATTCATCCAGAAACTCGAACACCTGTACCGACATAATTTCAGTCGATGTGTATGTGTGTGGGGGAGCCCTTTACATGTGGATCTTCGATGTAGATGCACGTTCGCCCCTCCACCGTGGCCAAATACGTACCCATGGGAACCCTGTCCTATTTTGCCGTACGAGCTCACCCAGAAGACGAGAGAACTTTGCCAGCAGAACTACAGCAGTCCACGTGACGTACAAAAATGGGCTGCACACTCCCTCTCTTTCACCACCGCCGCCATCTCTCTCGGTCTGCTCTTTACCTTTCTCGCAGGTCTGTGCCCTTTCCTCACGCGCCTATACGCGTGAGCCACAGGCGCATACAACGGCAGAATAGTGAGATTATGTACGGAATGTAGGTGATGTTGTGATGGAAAGTATCGAAACCCAACTGCGTGCCGGTTGTGCCGGTGTGGCTCGGCATGCAGGCGGGTGGGAAGGCCAGACAAGACATGCGCCGGTGCTGGAGTAGTAGCACCACCAGCAGTACCGCCAGCAGCTGCACCAGCAGCGACGCTCCACGACAACGAACCGTGCTGAAGGCGTTTTTTTCGATGAAACGAGCAGGTGTGAAGTTTTCTCTCAAATACGTGTGCGGTTCCCGCCTATGAGAGGAGGCACCCTCGTCTCCTTTTGCTCCACTCGTTTTTTCTCCGTGTGTACCGTGGCCGAGGAATACAGCGCGCTCCTGCTGCCCCTCCTACTGCGGCAGCGCCTGGGGGCGAGTACTTGGTAGATGTCGATATCCGTGCGTTTGTGCGTGCTGCTGGTCGGTCGTGAGCACAAGGAACTCTCACACAGGCACTCAGACACACAGAAGGGCTGCACCCGCAGAATCGCGCTGCGAATCGGAGCAGCACCGGTGGAAAGCAGCTCTTCAGCCGCCGCGATATCAGCACGAGCACCACCAGCAGAGCACGAAAGGGTGACAAGACGCAGCGCCACCTGCAAGAGCCACTGCGTGTGCGTCGGCAGCAATATCTTTGTGAGTGCTGTATTGCAACAGGCATTTCCTGCTGCCGCCTCTGCAGCTGCATCAGCAGACTCCACTTTCCCGTGTGGCAGCTACGGCAACACCTTACTCTGTCAAACGATAGTAGACACATCAACACATCAGCTGGAGCAACACCAGCATTCCATGCCATACACCGGCGGCAGCACCCGCACGAGCATTTGTACACACCAGCCGAGCAATAGCAGCGGCCACTGCAGCAGCATCCGTTTAACAGCACGTGCTGCGTTACTTCTTCACCTGTACCATCGCGTGTAGCCACACTGGCCACAGCACCGACGTCTCTCTAGTGGCAGCAGCCCAGCAGCAACACGTGTACAGCACTAGGACTGCCTCCCTTTCGAAGCTGCGCGGCAGCCTATCTCACATCTGACAGCTATATCTACGGCCGCGGAAGGTGGTTCACCGGCTCCAGAAGGAGACTTTGTAAGGAGGACACACCATCTCACAAAAGCACACGAGTACCTGTCTGTCTCACGACAGGACACATCACCGCAGGGGCAACAAATTTTTACCTCGCCTTTCTTCCACAAGAATGCGCTTCCCGTCTGTTGGACTCTGCATGTCTCGTTGATTCGGTGAAGAGGGGGTCGCTTGCGTCGGATTCAGGCACGCTCGCGTACAAGCTGGTATGTTGCTGCTGCCTCTACTTTTGGGGCTGCTGCTGCTGCTCGTGCTATTTGTACTGCTGGGAGTTCCTTTTCCCTTGATATTGTCCAACTGCTATACATAACGCTGCTGCGCGGATTTCCACGCGGCCGGTGCTGCTCCTGGTGCCGCTCTCCCCCGCTGCTGGGAGTACTTGTGCCGTGTTACTCCGCTGCTGCGGCTTTCCTTGCTGCTGGATGCTCGTGCTGACGCTTGTCACGCGATGGAACACGGGCGAGCGCCACGCGTCGGCGATATCCGCCGCTTCTTTCTGCCGCGCCCGACAGAAATCTCGCCTCCAGCAGCAGCGGCAGCAGCCCGGAATACCGCAGCAGCACCAAGCGGCAGCTCCATAAAGGCATCAACAGCATCAGGAGGGAAGACAGCAGCACCCCGCACTGCCTTGACACCTGCTGCTCTTCCTGCGGCAGCATCACCGCGTGAAGGAGCTGCCGTTGACAAGCAAAAGGGTGCGGGTGCTGCCCAACAGGCAGCACTCGACAGCTTGAAGACGAGCAGCAGTAGCAGCAGCAACAGGAAAAGCGCAGCGTCTCCCAGGAAGCGCAAAGGCGCCGATTCAGCAGCAGCAGAGGGCACCTCTAGCGGACAGCAGGCAGAACCCCTGCGCGCGACGGCTGGTGTCACAGCTTCAGCTGTCGACGTAGACGTCTCCTCCCCTCGGAGAGCTGCGCGTCTGACTTCTGGGAAAGCCAAGGGACAGCAGCAGCAGCAGGAGCCACTGGGCGGTGGCGCGGAACAAAAAACGCAGCAGCAGCCGCAGGAGAATGGACAGGAGAAGCGGCTGAAGCAGAAGCGACAGCAACCAGGGACCAGCAAGACAGGGGAAAAAACAGAGGCGACAGCAGCACGGGAACATTTCAGGTCGGACAAACTGCCGCACTTTGAGTTGAACCGTCCTCGAAGACACGTGCTGCTGGATCTCCCCCCACTGAGGAAATGCTGACGCGTTCGCTTGCTCTCTCCTTTCTGCTCTATGCGCACACACAAACGTTCCTCTGTTTCTCTCTGAATATGTACACACATCTGCATCAGAACGTGAGTGCGCACCGCAGCCAGTCCTTTCTCGACTCTGCGGCGCTGTGCCTGCTTCTCCGCTAGCACCAGAGGCGCGTCCCTGGCTGCGTCCTGCAGCCGTGATCCAGGCTTAACGCGCTTCTTTCGAATCCTTCTGCATATTCCTCTACACAGGCAGTAACACCCACACACGTGTACGCAGAAGAATAGAAGATGTGGGAGGCTGTTTGTGTGCGCCTGTGTGTGTGTGCGTGTGCGCACGGGTGGACGTAGACATGTGTGAAGCTCGAGGCGCCTGAGCAGCAGCTCGTCCACACAAATATATATACACACATATATATACACACAAACTCACACACACACGCAGCTTCTTTAACGCACGAGAGCACCGCGTAGTAGTGTAAGTAGCTGTAGAGTCTAGAACTGCCTACAGGAACGCGCGTAAAGAGCAGCAGATGAACGCAGGCACATTATACAGTGAATCTTCTGCATCAGCGTAAATGCAGAGGATTACGTCAAGAGGGGGCCCTACTACGTCAAGGGGGGGCCCCACTACGTCAAGAGGAGGCCCTACTACGTCAAGGGGGGGCCCCACTACGTCAAGAGGGGGCCCTAGAAGCTTCCCGCTCTCTGAACAGATGCATGTACAGCTGCACGTGTCTCACGCCTGTGAGTTCGCACAGATGTCTCTCTGCATGCCTGCGCTATTTCTTCTTCAATACGAGGGACAGAGTTGTACGTATTTCCACCGCCGTTCAGCCCTTCTGTATGCGTGCTGCGGCGTCTCTGTGTGTGAAGCTTTGTTCGAATAGAAGCTGTACATGTGGAAACATTTGTCTGGAGATTGCTTGCAGGCGTCTAATGCGTGATGACATAGAGGCCGTGCAACTAGGTACACATCTCTACAAATACACATATATATATGTGTGTACAGAGAGAGAGATTGGTGCGGATCCCCCGGAGTACACACAGACTGTAGATCTCTGTGAGCAGACCGCTGCAATTATTTGTCTGTATTAACCACATGTGTGAGGTGACGCGTGGACTGGGCGGGTCGCGGCGCGCGTGTCACTTTTTGTCGCAGGGGCCCGGGCGGCAGCAGCAAGAAGAACTGGCGACGCCTACGACGCGGAGGAGAGGCCGTGAACAGCAGCGGCGAAGACGAAGACGAAGAAAAAACAGAGAGGAGGCGCAGACACCCGGAGGAGAGCGCTGACGCCTCGAATGCTACCGCCGCTGGGCTTCCTGCTGCTGCAGCACAGTCGCCTCGCGGCTCCTCTGGGCGTACAGCCAGAAGAGGGCCGCGAAAGACAGGAGACGGGCCACCAGAGGAGAAGCCGGAGCCGGCACAGCAGCAGCAGCCCGTGGTGGGGGGGGTGGTGGTGAAGACGCCCCACACAGCAGCGACAGCAGGCAAGAGCAGCAGCAGTTCCACTACGAGTAGGGGAGGGAAGATTCCTGGTGCTGCTGGAAGGGGGGGCGCTGCTGCGGCGGCAGCCACGAAGCAAGAGGTGACTGACATAGACGCCTTCTTTGCTGCTGCCCTGGAGGAAGATCTGCACAAAGCCAAGAAAGGAGCCGCAGCAGTTTTTTCCACTGGTGCTGCTGTTGTCGATGCGCGGGATGCTGCTGCAGCGAAGGAGGAGAAGAAAGTGGAAAAACAACGGAGGGAGAGTGAAGGCGGCGGGAGCAGCAAGAATAGTAGCAGCAGCAGTAGTAGCAGCAGCAGCTCGAGTACAAGTAAACCGCTGACCGGAGAAGCTGGAGAGTGGGCGCGGCTGTTGAAGGCGATGGCCCCTGCGAAGGTCCGGCAGCAGCACGAGCGCAAGACATCCGCGGTTGAGTGTTCGACTGACGAAGAAATTGAGACAGCAGGGGAAGAGAAAAAGAACAGGGAAGAAAAAAGCCCCTCTTCCGGCAAAAGAAACCGAGCGGCGGCCGGTGCGAGTCGGCAGCAGGGAGGGGGCACAGCGACAGCTGCAAGAACAGCTCAGCAGCGAAAGAAAAAAAGCAGCACGTCCTCCTCGGATGACGAATTTGTAGTAACTTCCGATTCCTCTTCTTCTCCGAGCAGCAGCAGCTCTGAAGAAGAAGAGGAAGATGAAGAAGAGACGCGACAAGACAAGAAAAGAGAAGGCAGAAAGGGCCGCGCAGCACCATCAGCGAGGAAGACGACGCCGCAACAGCAACAACCAACTGAGGCAGCCAAGGTGGCCAGGGATGCTCACCTGACTTCACCGAAGAATAATGCTTCGGTGACGAGCGGAAGAAACGCTCAGACCAAAAGCGGCAGCAGCAGCACGGGCACTGACAACAGCGTCTGTGCACTTCCTTTCGCAGGAAAGACTTTCGTTTTCACCGGGGTGCTCGATTCTCTTGGACGTGACGAAGCAGCGGAAACTGTCGTGCGTCTTGGAGGCAGATGCACCACGGCGGTAACTCATTCTGCTGTTGCTGTGTTGTCGCTGAATCCCGTCGAGCTGCGAAGGTTGCTGCTCTTGCTGTTGTTCCTGCTCTTGCTGCTGCTGCAGCTGCTGCTGCAAAAGGGCTGCGGCTGCTGCTGCAAAAGGGCTGCGGCTGCTGTCCCTTCCACGGCCAGTGTTGCTGCTGCCGCGCTGACGAAGAAGAGTTCTGTGACTGCACTGCCGCAGGGTTCGCTGTCGCTCTTGCTGCTGCTCCTGGTGGTGCTCTTGAGGCTCACGCAGCGGTCGCTGCTTGGGCTTCTGCGGTTGACTGAGCCGACAGAGGTGTATACCTCCTGCTGATGCTGCTACTGCTGCTGGTCTTGCCGGTGCCCCGCCGCTGCTGCGACTGCTTTTCTTGCTGCAGAGCTGCTGGCTTCCATGGGCGTCGTACGTGTCCCTGTAACATGGGCGCGGATATCCACCGACATTTCTTTCTGTGTCTCCTACTTCTACGCGTCTCTACACTTCCCGGCTTACCATTCTAGACGGAGGTGCTTGTGTATGTGGACGAACCTACGTCTATCTATGCGTCCTTCTCATCACTCAAAATTGCAGCAAAATGTGTATGTCTGCATTTCCTTCTGAGTATCGAGTATAACCGCAGAGCGCCGGTATCGAGGTGTGCATTATACGTACTTCTTCTTATCCAGAGTAACAGCAGAGGATGTCCCTGGCTCTACGCGCTGTCCCCAAGACATATAGCGTATGGACGGACCGTCTCTGCCCGTGTAAAGGCCTCGACCTTCTGTGGCCAAGTCGTCCCTCGCACATTTTATATACTCTCGCCCACTCCTCGTAGACGAGCATATGTAACTGTCTCTGACCGGGCGTCTTCTATGGATCCGCGCCTCCATTTATACGTAGCCAATTTTACGAACCCATTCCAATGCATGTATGTATGTATATGCACAAATATACACAGGCGTACGTATACTTATATATATATATATGTGTATATGTGTATACACACGTGTACATATATTTACATGTGGTTGTGTATGTCGGACCCTACTAACTAGCTGTAGAACTCTACGGAAACAAACACACGTAGACACACGTGTTGACGTCTGCGTACGTGCTCGTTTCTCTGGCAGGATCTCTGCTCGTATATGTTAGGCGTCTTTATCTCTACCATGAGCACTCCTATATGTGCAAGTTTACATGCACGTAAGTACATCCGCGTGTGTGCGTGTGTGTGTGTCTCGGCACTACTAGACGTATATATATATATATGCATACAACTAGCTGAATGTTTCTTTATATGTACATGTATATGTGTGTGTATACAACTACAAGTATATACATACATGTACGTCCATATACATGTGTAGACGAACAGGCGTGTCTACCCATCGCTCTCTCTCTATATATGTATATATGCTTGCGTATATAATTGTGTATATTACTGAACGTGTAAGTGTCTCGCTCCACAAATGTATATATGTATTGCAGCCCAGTTCGTCTATATTTTATATATATATATATATACATTTTTGTTGCAGTGTTGTGTATGTCTGTCCGTGCAGGTGTCTGGTCGGACGGACTATTTGGTAATGGGAGGGGTGCTGGAGGACGGGAGAGAGGTGACTTCTGGCTCAAAGTACCGCAAGGCGATGCAGCTGCAGCAGCAGCACACGTCGAGCAGCGGCAAGGGAGGTGGTAGTGGCGCTGCGGCAGGAGGCATCGAGATTCTCACCGAAGCGCAGTTTCTCGCGCTGCTGCCTGCTGCCCCTGCTGCTGCAGCTGCTTCTTCGTCTGCAGGCCAGCCACAGGCTCTGCTCTTCCCTGCAGCTGTTGCGTCGCAGGCGGCGGCGGCTGCGGGCCCCACAGACAGCAGCAGGGACGCAGCAGGCCCGCCTCCTCAGGCCACGTCCTCTTTGTGCGGCAGCAGCGGCAGTAGCGAATTGCTGTGGGCAGAAAAGTACCGGCCCCACCGCTTAGACGAAATCGTTGGGAACAGAGAACAGCTGCGCTCTTTGCAGACGTGGCTGGTTGACTGGAAAAGTGTTTGTCTTCTGGGTAAGGCTCTCGTAGCAGCAGCAGCAACTCCCGGGGCTACCCAGGTAGACGCCCACGGCGACACACAGGAGCAGCCGCACAGCGGCAGTGTGCTGTCCTGAACCGCAGACAGTAGCAACAGCAGCAGCAGCAGCGCCAGCATTTGCGTAGGAGAACCGACAAATAACTGGGGCGCCAAGAGAGTTGCTGCAGCACTGCTGACAGTAGGAAGAGACTGTTAAGCAGCAACCGCACGAGGGAAAAAAGACCGAGCCGCACAAACAACAAGAACACACGTCGGCAGGCGAGGTACATAATGACAGGTCGCAGCCAAGTGCGGCTGTGCACGGCAGACGAAAAAGAGCAGCCGCAGCGGCACGTCGGTAGCCGGCAGGAGCGGTCCGTCCGACAGCAGTCGCAGCAGCACAGGAAGGGGCGACAGACCTGTTGGCAACGGTAGCACAGGAAAACGACCTGGCCCAGCGCTGCAGCGGCTGCAGCAGCAATGCATGTGCGAAGGCAGCACAGGCCAAGCGTCACCTGCGTACCGACGCTGGGCCTGTCTTTTCCCCACGTTATTTTTGTACCTACGCCGCGCGGGCCCCAGCTGGCAGAAGTATCGTTTTTTCTTCTTCCGCAAAGGTGTCCGCGCCACTGCGCACAGGACTGCCCGACCCTACATTTGTCTGTCTAGAAAGTCTCTTGCACACACATGTGTATATACAACCATACACATGTGAACGTCCTTTATCTGTCTATATTTCTAGCTATAGGTCTTTAGTCTGTATATTTGTAAAGCATTGCAAAACGACTCACAAGAGGATGCAGATGCAAGGCATACAAATACCTGCGGAGATCTGCCTATTCCCATACAGATGCATGTGTGTGTATAATGTGATACACATATATACATATATATATGTATATGCATGTATACGCTGCGATATACATATACACGTATGTAGATGCATGTGTGTATAGACTGAGGTATACATATATACCTATATATACACACAGATGCATGTGTGTATACAATGTGATATACATATATACATGTATGTATATATATATATATGTATACAGGTGCATGTGTGCGTACAATGTGATATGCATATATGCATACATACACACGTATATATATGCATGTGTGTATACAATGTGATCCGCATGTACATATGTATATGTGTGTATGAACAAGTGTGTACGTCCTTGCCACACCTTGTACGTGTGCTTGTGTAGCTGTCACATGTGTAGGCATGTTTGTTGATTTGTGAGAAGTTGCTTGTGTACAACATTAGAGAGAGTCTCACGTCTGCGCATCAGCTGCTGCGATGTGGTGGATATGCGGCGCGTGTGGGGCAGGTCGTGCGTTTTTCTGCGGAAGACAATTTTCATCGCGCAAAGCGGCCTTGTGCAAGAGGTGGTACGCAGTAGTGGCAGCAGACACAGAAACGGGAAAGACCCCGTGCAGTGATAAGTTGAAGCGACGGGGCAGCGTGCGCGGAAATTTATGGGGAGAATAGTGTTCCATCGCGCCTTCCTGCAGCGAGCGATGCCTGCATGCGGTTGCCACACTACAATTTATCAAAGCAAGAAACTCTGTCTCTGTTTGCAGGAAAAAAGAAGCCGCCTCCGCCGCGCTCCTTCGCGCCGTCCTACTCGCCCTTCGGCTTCGCGGTACGAAGACACTGCTGCTGTTCACACGATGGAAAGCGGCTGCAGGATCGCAGAAGCCCGCCGGGCCACAAGGTTCCGCAGTGGCTGCTGCTGTTCTTGCTTGAGCGGGGTTATCTTGCTGCGGACATTTTCCATCTCCTTAGCCCGTCTCTGCTGGTCGTGCTGCTGCCTGTGTGTTGTAAGGTCCCTATCGGAATTCTGGCTGCTGTTCGTTTCCCCTCTCTTCGCTTCCCTTCTCTCTTCGACTTCGCTTTTGTGTTCTCCACTTCTTGTCGCTGCTACGCTTCACCGTCTGCTGTTCGACCAGCAGCTGCCTGCTGCGCAGAGGTCGGTCCTGCGGCTGCTGGTGCCGACAACTGCTGCTGCTGCTGCCGCGTGTTCCGCGCTAACGCTGCTGCTGCTGCTGCTTCTTCCCACCCGCCGTCCCCTGCTTTGTCTGTGTCTGCTGCCCGGCTTGGGACGTTGCGCGTCTGTGCAGCCGCAGCTCAACATGAACGCTCGCGCGGCGCTGCTCAGCGGACCGCCAGGAATCGGCAAGACGACGGCAGCTCGCATTGCAGCACAGGAGGCAGGCTTCACCGTCGTGGAACTCAACGCGTCAGACACAAGAAACAAATCACACGTGGAAGGTAGGGAAAAGGACGTGCACTTCCGGCAGCGGTCGCGTCCCGGTCAGCCCGACACACAGCGCCACGCGAGAGAAACGCAGACCTGCTGGTCAGAAAATCCGCAACCCAGGAACTCTAAGCGATACCACCTGCTGCCTCCGTCTCTTTCTTCTCTCTCTCTGTATCCCCTCTCTGTGTCTATTCCCCTCCTGTCGTTGCGCCCCATACGAGGTACACACAGGGCGAGAAGAACAGCAGCAAGCGTCTGCTGCTCTAGTGGCTCTGCGTTGGCCTCCTCGCAAGTGCGTCTACGTGAGTCCACCTTCTCTGTGACTGCGCTCTCGACGGTGACGTCTGCTTCTGCGCATGCGTCTCGGCGACAGTGACGCGTGCGGCCACGCCGCGCGTCGATTATATCGACCCGCCTGTGCCTTCTCCAAGCAACTGCATGCGCCTGTGGTCAGCTCCTTGAATATACGTCTGTGAGAGGAATACGTGGACAGACCTCGCTCCCCGTACACCTGCACGTGTGCGTGGGCGGGCACACTTGTCTGTGTTTGTAGATGTGGACACATTGGCAGATCTATCCCTCCTAGGCTCTGCACGTCTACTCTGCATGTGTGTGTGTGTGTGTGTATGTGGGTAATGACAAACGGTCGACCGCTCTCCCCCTTCGATTCTCTCTGTCCGGCTCTTTCTCTTTGTGTCTCTGTCTCTCTGTGTGCGACTGTTGGTATATATGTGTCTGGGACTGCTGCTCACGTGAAGGCCGAAGAACGGTGCCCCTCCCCCCCCCTGCGCTGCGGAAAACACGAGACACGAAAGAGCTCCCGCAGTCTGCGCTCTCTCCCCCTCTCTTTGAGGCGCTGCCGATCTCCCCTCCCTTTCCAGTCCGCTCCTCGCGCATGCGTGCTGCAACCCGCGTGAAACTCGTGCATATCAAGCCGCAGGCCGTACACGTATGCCGCAGAGGTCTATTTAGTAGGCCACCGGTGGGACACGTCGAATCAAGCTGCTCTGTCTTGGAGCAGCAAATCTGTGAAAATAGGCGCGCACGTAGTGTGTCCTTCTGACCTCCCCACGTCTCTGCTTGTCTGCTGACACGCCGTCGTATAATATGCGTATGCCTCAGCTTCAGCTGTCTCCACGGGCTCTACATCTTGCGGGTACACGCAGTCGTCGTGAACAAGTCTCTTCTGGTGTATTAAGTGGACGTCGAGGCACACACAGCAATGTGCTTGTACGTCCTTCTGTCTCTCTGGCTCGTCTCCCTGTCTCTCCATCCGTGCCGCCACGCGCAGTCGAGTGGGTATATCAGCATATGTACGTATATGTGCAGCCGGTTTATACGTGCGGATACACAAGTACAAACAAGCTAAATATTCTTTGCCTCGGTGCCCGTCTCCTCAGCTACTTATGAAGGCGTAGTAGGTACGGGAAGCTGTCTGTATTTACAAACGTCTATATATCATTATCTACATATGAGACAAGTACACGTATTGTATATGCACCTGATACATGTGTGTATATATGTGTGCAAGTCACCCAATTACACATATGCATATACATATATATATATATACGTACAAGTGACACAAATACATACATGCATATACATGTGTATATATATATATATATGTGCAAGTGACACACGTATACATGGACATGTGTATATATATGTACAAGTGACCCAAATACATAAATAGATATACACGTATATATATATATATGTACAAGTGACACAAATACATACATGCATATACATGTGTATATATATATATATGTGCAAGTGACCCAAATACATAAATAGATATACACGTATATATATATATGTACAAGTGACACAAATACATAAATAGATATACACGTATATATATATATATATCTATGTACACGTGACACAAATACATGAGTATATGTGTATATTTCTTCTACTGGTGCGCCTCTGTTCCTTTTTTATGTAGACGGACGCGTATACCCACGAAGAACGAAAATATCAGTGGAGGCTTCTTTGCTGCAGTTTTGGTGTTTTGGTGGTACAGGCTTGGGAGACATGACGAGCGGCGGTCGCACACTGCATGGGTTTTTTCCCGCAAAGAGTGGGACGTCAGGCGGAAGGGGCCTTGGGAACGAGACGAAGAAGAAAGAACTGCAGGGGAAAGGTGTGACACCGTGAACCGCGCCCCTTCTACCGAGAAACCGACGCTCGCGTCTTTGCTCCTGCTGCTGCTGCTGCCGCTGCTGCTGCCATCCCTGTCAGTGTTTTTGGTGCCCACCGTACAGCGGCGCTGCTGCTGCTTGTTCAGCCGGGACGCCTGGCCGCTCGAGCGGAAGAAGCTGTTGCCGGCGGTGCGAAAGCTGCTGCTGGGGCGGAAGCTGCTGCTGCTGGTGCGGAAGCTGCTGTTGCTGCTTCTTGAGGCGCGCGTATGAACACTTCGGGCAGGGCGCTTGGTCGCAGCAGGCTGAGCTGCTGTGGGTGTTGACGTACGAGGGGTTGCTGCTGCCTACCTTCTGCGTGCGGCGGGTTTCACTACATATCTACGTCTTCCTCCTCGTGCCCGGCGCATGCTTTTTGCCCAGCGCCCCTCCTTACCTCATCCATGTAATATATACATATATATATATATATATGTGTATCTTTCTCTCTTCCCAGGAGTCTGTGTGTGTCAATCTGTCCTTCCCCAGCTGTTGCTGGTACAGCGTGACGTGTGCCGACGCGCATGCAGATAGACGCAGGTGTCTGTGGAGCTCGTGAAAATTAAAGCAGGTCTGCCTCGCCGTGCGTTAGTTTCAGCCCGGTGTGCAGGCGTCCTGGTCTGTCGTTCGTCTTTCTGGTCCGACGGAGTGCTACACGTGTGAGAAACAGAGAGAGACAGAGGGAACAGAGAAAAAGACATACGAATCGAAGACGTCTACACTCCTGCAGCACTGATGGAAAGCAACGTCTAGGCGCCTGACGATGAAAAATTCAATCACGTTTTCAGTTGTCCTGTATGTATAAGTACACACATATATATATATATACACATACGTGCATACATTTGTACATATATGTATATATATACATGTATATATACGCGTAAAATGGCGTATGGGTGGATATGTGTAGAACACACATAAATGATTATACACGTGTATAGGTGTCTACCAGGAATTCGGTTGCGCTACGGGCCGAGCTGCGTACGTGTTGTTGGCGCTGCGTGCCTGTTGTCTTCTTTTTCTACGATTCTACAGGAGAACAACAACAGCATTTGGCAGGGGACGTTTGTTTGTTGATGGACGAGGTAGACGGCCTGAGCGGGGGCGACCGCGGCGGAGCGCAGGCGATTTTAAAGCTTCTCGAAAACAGCAAGTGCCCGCTTATATGCATTTGCAACGACCGCATGCACCCCAAGGTACTCTCTCCCTCCCCCCCCCCGCCACACCCGGCGAGAACAATAGAAGCAGCAGCAGCCACAGCAGGACGAGCAGGAGGCACTGCAGCAGCAGCAACCACAGCAGGACGAGCAGGAGGCACAGCAGCAGCAGCCACAGCAACAGCAGCAACACCAGCTGCAGCCACAGCAGTTGGGAAAGCAGCGACATCAAACGGAGCAAGGCCCCCACACAGAAGACAGGAACCGAAGAGCAGAGAGCCGAGGCAACAAGTGCAGGCGAACTCATACGCAGAAGCAGGACCACAGCAGAGCTGCGTCAGTTGCAGGAATGGCGGTGGGGGCGGCGGTAGAAAAAGTAGTGTCACCTTGCCTTTTTTGCCAAAGAAAAAAGCCTCAGGAGAAGTCGTCCAGAGAGGTCCTCATTTGGCGTGCCCATACGCCTACACCACGTCTGTCGCGTGTCTGCGCGACGTGTTTCTACGCGGTTGGGGTGTACGTACACCGCACGATGTCGAGTTGAAATGGTGACAGGACACCATTTGGCCGACAGGCCTCTTCTCCGACGGAGACTGGAGACTTTTTCCTGCGTCTCTGTTGAGGATGCTGTGTGCGTCTCCTCTCTATCACAGTTTCGTCTGTTGTCGGTGATGGAAGAGCCACGCGTTTGATGAGCAAAAGACGGCTGCTTTCCCACCTGCTGCGCGCTCAGGCGGCTGCCCTGCTGATCTCTGTAAAACTGCTGCAGGTGCGGACCCTTGCCAGCAAGTGTCTCGACCTGCGGTTCTTGCCACCGCACAAAGGGGCCCTTCGCCAGCGCGTTGCTGCTGTTGCTGCAGCTGAAAACATGCCGCTCGACGCTGCTGCTATCGACCGCCTCGTCGAGGCTGCTGGTCAGTTCTTGTCGACTCGCCTGCTCGGCTCTACCAGCTGGCGCTGCTGCTGTTGCTGCTGCCACGCGGATGTCTGCGGAGACTCCGCGGCCGTGGGGCTTCTGCCTGCCAACCGAAGGCGGCTGTTGGGCTCGCTTGCTGCGAAGAGAACACGCCTAAAATATACGTGTGGGGCGCATGACACAGAGCGATAAAGGCGCGCTATGTCGAGCTGCTGGCAGGGACTAGTACGTGCCGCTGCCGCTGACCCGCTGTCCATCCCGTCTCCACCTTTGACTTGGTGGTGTGCGTCCACTAGCTGCAGGGATGCTTGAAGCCACTGTTGCGAGCAGCTTGCTGCTGCTGCTCCGCTTTCTGCCCGACATTTCTTTTTCTCTGCTGTTGTTCTTGCAACCCGGTTCTGCAGAGGCTGCTCCGGCAGCGGTCGGCTTTTCTCTCTCCCATTCTTTTTTGCTGCTGCGGCTCTCCTGCTGAGGCTTCCCAGCGCGTGCACGTGTTGTTGCTGCGCCTCGGTCCTTCGGTGTCTTCCTGCCGCTTCACAGCGAGACTGCGGGGAGCCGTCGCCTCCTGCGACGCACGCATGCATCCGTCTCTTTGTGTCATATACTCTTTACATATCTAGGGAGTGTTCTTGTCTTTCTGCAACTCCACTCGAGATTTCTGTGTCACCTTTGTATCTCCCTCGTCACGGCCACCTTTATTTTATCTTGTGAGCGCTGTGCTCACCCGTGTATCTACACAAGGGGAACACAGTTGTATACCTGCATGTATATATATACAGAGAGAGAAAGAGAGAGACATTGATTTGTACAGGCGGCGAATTTTTATATCAATTTCTTCAATCGTTCTATCTTCCCGTCGAAGTTTACTGCATTTCTGGCGACTTTCTTTGCTGTCGACGCGTGACACTCTTGTGCGACGGTACGCGTGTCTGTTTGTCCCTATTTGTCCTGTCTCTGTCTGTGTCTCTGCCTCTCTTTTCTGATATGTTTATACGTATGTGTATGTGGGTGGTAGATTATTTGTTGCGAATGAACTCCGCTCTGACTGCAGGAGGGGATCTGCGCCAGGTTTTAAATAACATGCAGCTGCTTTCGTACGACTTGAAGAGTGCCGCAGCAGCGGCAGCAGGAAACGAGAGGGGGAAGCTGCAGCTTCAGGTCCGCGGCCTCGGGATGAAAGACGAGCAGGTGAGTAACCGCCTCTTTCTCCTCTAGACAGCAGCCGCGGAAAAAACTCTGTGACGCTTCTGCAGCTTTGCCACCTCGTCCCTGTCGTCCCCCTGCCAGATACGCTGCTGCTGCGGCTGTTGCTCTTGCTGCTGCCAATACTGCTGCGCCAGTGTAAATGCTGGGACGTTCTGACGGCTGCTGCTGCTGGGGGTCTCTGTGTGTGTGGGTGTGTGTGCTGGAGTGCTACTGCTGTTGGTAGCAGCACTGCACGTGCTCGTGCTGCTGGCCCTGCTGCGCCTGCTGCCGCCGCTAGTGCAGCCGTCTTGGTGCGGGTGATACGACCGTTCTTCTGCAGCGCGTCCTGCGGCTTCTGCTGTGCTGCTGTTTCTTTTTCCGCTGCTGTTTTTCTCCCTGCAAGGACTGCTTATCTGTCGCTTATTCGCTTTGCTGAAAAATGTGTTGCTGCGGGTGGTACGCGGCTCGCTGCGCTATCCCTGCTGCCGTGCTGCTCGCGCTTTCACTAGTACTACTGCTGCTGCTGCGACGGCGCGGTCTCACCTGTGGGGAGTCTATATACGCCTGCAGCGGTCGTGTCATTTTGGCTGAACATGCGAAACTGCATCTGTGAAGTGTACGCCTGCTGCTGTTCTTATTGTTGACAGACTGGTGCCGCCGCAGCAGGGGCGGGCGGGCTTTTCCCTGCCGTCTGTGGCACTCTGAACTGCTGTGTGTCCGCCGACTGTTGCTCTGCCGGTGCCTCTGACTTGTTTCCCTGCTGCTGCGGTGGTTGGCAGTCCTACTGCTGTTGTTTCTGCGCGTGCTCGTCATGCTGCTGCCAGCACCTCTGCTGGCGGTGTGGTGTTGCTGCGGCTGCCGCCTGTACGTCTTCACCTTCGACGCCTTCGCTGCTGCTGCTGCCGCTGCTACTTGTGCTGCTCCTGATACGGCAGTCGTCCGCGTGCCGCTTCTAATGCCGCTGCTGCTCCTGCTGCCACCGCCGCGGATGAGTCTGGCCGCTTTGCTGCTTCGTCCTCGGGCGGTGCCTCCGCCGCTGCAAGTATTGCATTTTTTGTGCGCCAACTGCTCCTTGCGGTGCTGCTCTTTCGATGTTCCTCCTGCAGCTGCCCTTGGGTGCTGCTTCTGCTGAACTCTGTCTGCTGCTCTGCGTCTGCTGCTCTGCGTCTGCTACGTCTGCTGCGTGTGCTATGTCTGCTGCGTCTGTGTTTGCTCAGCCTGTTGCGTCTGCTGCATCTGGTGTAGCCCTGCTGCTGTTGCTGCTACTGCTGTTGCTGCTGCCGGTGGCACAGGTGTTGTACGGCCCATTCGAGTGCTGCAAGCAGCTCCTGGACGCGCAGCAGGCGGCGTCTCTTTCTCTCACACAGAAGCTCGACAGATTTTTCGTGGACTACGATATGCTCCCTCTCCTTATCCAAGTAATACCAACTGCCCCCACACCGCATCTATACATACATATACATTGATGTATGTATAGGTTTTCTCTGCATATATATATAGATGTATATTTTGCGTACACATATATATAGTATGTGCACAAGTGTCTGTAGATAGATGCTGTTGTAGGAACGCTGATGGATTGCGCGTCCGTCTCTGTTGTGAGGTGTACGTACACCGCCGCAGGGACATGTTATCCCCGGAAGCGAGAGCAGGGCAGACGAGCTACCGTCGCTTGGTGAAGACAGGTGGCGATTCACTACGAGAAGCAGCTCAGGACGGCAGCAGTGTGACAAAAAGAGTTCTCACACTTTCGCACAGAAGCAGTCACCGCATGCAGTGACACCCGCATGTATATATCTGCCGACGATTCTGTGTATATACATATACATATATATATGTGCATACGTACTTGCATACGTGCATATACACATCCACATATATACACACATACACATACGTATGCATACATATACCTAGATATACATGTACGTTCCATGAACATTCACGTAACATCTGCATACACGTACTCACACACATATGATGCATACACATCCATCCCCATATATATGTATATGTACGTATTGATACACATACATAAAGGCATCCATAGACAGACGTGCACATACATATATACGTACGTTCCTACGCATACACACACGCACATCTACATACACGTCCGTACAAACGTACCTGCTTGAAACGGCATCGGCTCCGCCCTAGACTCGTCGTCCCTCTAAGGCGTGCGTACATACACACACATACGCACATGTTCACGTACTTACACATACGTATACATACACATACGCACACACACATGTACACAAATATGCATCTATCTATATATGCATAATATATGTGTGTATAAATCCAAACACACACATACACACACGTACACACGAATACGTATACATCCATATACGTACACACACATACATATACATACGTACAGTGACACATTTATATATTTACATACATATAAATACACATGCATCCATATGCATATGCATGCATACACATACGTATACATACAGGTGCGTACGCATACGTGCATAACTACACATGCATACATACACATGCGTGTGCATACACACACATACATATACCCAAGTCTGCATACATATACATGTTTGTACAGATATATAGATACATATACGTATACATGCATACTCGTACGTACACATACACGTCCATACGCACACATGCATACATATACACACATGTTCATACGTACACATGCGTATACATACATACGCGTACGTGCGCATACACACACATGCATACACCTAAGACATACATATGCATGCATACATATACGTATGAACACAGGCTCTTGTAACTATTTATCACCTTCTGCTGTGCTGCCCCGCGGCACTGTCCTCGTGCCCTGGGGCGTCGGTCGAGGTGTCTCGCGATTTTGCCGCCTGCGACTGTCCGCCCTACGACGGCGCCGCTCTTGGGCGGGGGGCGATATTCCCGGCCAGCACGTCGCTGCTGGGAGACGCCGGACCACCCGCAAAAAGGCGGGGCTGCTTTTGCAGCTGGGTAGAGCGCTGCCGTTGCTGCTGCAGCTTGCGAGCGCGCTCCTCTATCTATTGCAGCTTCCACGTACACGTGTGGAACTCCCTGCCATTGCAGCGAAGGGCTTGTGAAAGTTGCGCCGGCGGGACGAGGCGCGCTTCTGTAGCCGCATGCTTGCAAGCATTAATTCTGTGCGTCTGCAGAGAGAGGGCAGTTGTTAAGGCCAGCGTGCGTCGCGGCCGGCCCGGACCCCCTGCAACTCTCCGTCTAACCAATGAGGGGCATTCACGGCCGCCGTCGTCAAAAAGAGACTTTGACGTATTTATACGTATGCCGTGACGTATCGATGTCCTTTTGTCGTAAGCGTGTGTATACGTGTGTCTGTGTATTTCTGTGTTCGTTTGTACTCGTACGTATATGTACTTGTGGAGGCATGTATCTGTATATGTATGTATGTGTGGACGCATGCGTGTATATATGGATGGATGGATGGATGCAGCATGTATGTGTCTATGCGCGTATGTGTGGACCCCAGTATGTGTGTACGGATATGTGTGGGTGCAGCATGTATATCTGTATGTATGGACTCACGCATGTGTGTATGTATGTTTGGACGCCAGTGTATATGCGTGTATGGACGGATGCATGCATGCATGGACGGATGCATGCAGCGTGTATATGTGTAGGTATGTGTGGATGCATGCATGTGCGGCTGGATGCGGCATATATATATATATATGTGTATGTACGTACGTATGGACGCCACTATATACGCATGTATGCATGGACGCGTGCATGTCTGTATGTATGCGTGCAGCATGTATATGTGTACGTATGGATGGACGCATACGTGTGTGGATGGGTGCAGCATATACCTGTGTATGTATGTATGTATGGACGCCAGTATATGTACACATATGTATATATATGCAGCATGTATATATGTGTGTATGTATCGACGCATGTATGTGTGGATGTATGGATGGAACATATGTGTGTGTATGCACTATCGGTGGACGCATGCATGTATGTCCGCCCATGCGCGTGGATGTCTGCGTGTCTCTAGGTACGCATATTTGTGTAGGTGTATACAAGATTCTTACGTGGACATATATACATGCGAGATGTGTATATGTATTTAAACCGCATGCGCGAGTGTACGTGCATGCGTGGATGCCTGCGTGCGTGCGAATACATGCATGTGTATATCTCTCTCGTATACATACATACGTGTGTACTTCTATATGTGTGTACGATCGAGTGTATATACAGCACGTAGAGACTGCGGATTTCTGCGGATCTGTCAGTAGATGTGACTCTCGTGGGGTCGCAGCATTTCTGCTGCTTTTTGGCAAATTCCTCCCAGGGAATGCAGTGAGTTGTCCCCGGGCCTGGCATTTGTTTTGCTAAAATGCCGCAGGAAAACTACATAGAAGCCTTTCGGCAAGGAGTGACACGTGCTGCGTCATCTCCTGCGCCCGGCGCTTCTCCGTACAAAGCAGCGCAGCAGCAGCAGCGGCGAGGCGGAGGAGGAGGAGGATTTGCCCAGCAGCAGCGGAGTCAGGAGCCACCCACACACGGGGGGGGACAGCAGCAGCAGCAGGATTTGGCCGTTCGTTTGACAGCAGCAGCAGCGGTGGATATCAGCGAGGCCGATATGATGAACAACGTGCTGCGCGGAGTAAGGCGCACACATTGACACCCGCAGCAGTAGAAGCCCTACACCCGCAGCGGAGCGGCCGCAGCATCTGCTGCAACGCGCAGACCGAGGTGGAGGAGGAGGAGGAGCCGCGGCAGCTGCTAGTCAGCAGCAGCAGGCCAAGCCACACGCAGCAGTAGTTCTACGACAGGCGACACCGGCACGGACCGCAGGAATATATCATCACGCCAGCAACAGCAGCATCAATCACACACACACACACACACACACACACGGACACAGACACAGACACAGACACAGACACAAAAACACACGAACACTTGCAGCAGCCGCAGCAACGCAGCGCGAGAGCAGCAGATACGTGTGTTTACCTGTGCGTACGCATACCTGTCTCTTCAAACACACAAAGAGAAGACAGTGCCTCTATCTGTCGACGTGTACGTCTAGGCCAAGGTAAGATGTTGTGTGCACCTCCTGTTTCTTCCCGCGGCTGGAGATGCGCTCTTGGCCTTCCTGAGCTGCTCTGTGTTGCCGTTGCTGCGTCTCGTGCGCTGCTGCTGCGACGTGCGCTGCCGCGATGCATGCTGCTGCTGTTGTTGCTGTGCTGCGGCTCCGGTGTTGCGCGTGCCGTGATGCTTCTGGGTTGATGTGCCGCCGCTGCTGCTGCGGTTGGCGTTGCTGAGCTGCTGCTGGTGTCGAAAGTGTGGGGCAGCCGCTGCTGTGTGCTGTGGGGTGCTGCTTGTTCGGCAGACTCAAACGTGGAGTCTCCTTCCAGACGTCGGATTTCTTTTTTGTGTTTCCGTTCCTTCGAAGGTGGGCAATTTCGGCAGGAAACGAACCGCTGTATATACACTTCAGAAACATGCCAGGGACCGCTGTTTCTGCTTCTGACCTGTGTCTCATCCGTCTGCGTCTACCTTCGTGGAACCGTCACAACCATGTGCGTATTTTACATGCATGCGTGACTGTGGCACGGAGGAGGGTGTAGGGCACGCGCCTGTGACTCGAAAAGGTAGTGACAGCGTCTTCGAAGTGATGCAAAAGCAGTCTCTTGGGCCCCGTCTTCTCGCCTGCAGTGCCCATGTGCAGTACTGTAGTTCTGCGCATTTCTGCCGGCAGATATCCTTGACAGATTGACCCAGGATTCGTGAACGCATGCATGACTGATGTACACATGGGGGTAGCACCCATGTATATATATAGGCGTATGCCCATATAGAAGTGGGAGGACCACACATAGGCGTGTGCTTCCCAGGTGTGAGGGATACGGAAGTGGAAGGACTCCTTCTATGCATGTGCGGCTGGTGTAGACGTGGGCGTAGGCACACACACACACACACACACGCATATATAGGATATGACTGATACAGACGTGGGGGGAGCCTCATAGGTGCGTCTACGTAGTATGTGACTAATACAGACGTCGGGGTAGGAACACACATATATATGTAATATTTGACTGATATAGACGTGGGGGGAGACTTGTAGATATATTTACGTTTTGTGCGACTGATATAGACGTGGGGGGAGGCCCGTAGGTGCACCTACGTAGTATGTGACTGACGTAGACGGGGGGTCTGCATCCCTGTGCATATATATATATATATGTGACTGATATAGACGTGGGGGGGAGGCCCGTGGTGCGTCTACGTAGTAGGTGAGTGATGTAGAGGTGGGGGTAGGCACACATACGCATGTATATATAAATACATGGCTGATAAAGAACTGGGGATCTCCCCGTAGATGCATATAGGTCGTGTATGGTCGATATAGACGTGGGGGTAGCGCCGTGGGAGGTACACCCATATATATGCATGTGTATATACATATATATATATAGTAGAGAGAGTGTGTGACTGATACAGAGGTGGCTGCAGCCTCGCAGACGCACTTACGTCATTCGTGACTGATAGAGAGGGGGGGTCGTTACTGTTGTGCATACACGTATATTACGTGGTACATGTAGAGGAGCCACGTTGTTGCACCTACGTAGTACCTACATATATATGTACATATGTCTGTATATGTGTCTGTGTCTGTATATGTATATGTGTATGTTTGTGTGTATGGATATGTATATAAACGTAGAGAGGGACGTGGGGGGAGCCACGTTGACGCATCTACGTGGTATATGACTGGTGTAATGTACATGTACGTATGTGTCTCTGTATATGTATATGTGTATGGGCGTCTCTATATATAGATGTGGAGGAGGACGTGGGGGGAGCCACGTTGGTGCACCTACTTCTTATATGATTGAGACCGTATATACTTACGTGTGCGTGTATATGTACGTATGTGTATGTATATGTGTACCTGTATGTCTGTATGTTTGTGTATAGGTATATGTGTATGTTGCTGCTGCGTGAGGCTGCAGGTGCAGCAGCTGCCTGCAGCATCTGTGGGGAGAGTGCAGTTTCCTTCCTGGCTGGGTAGGAATAGCACGCAGACAAAACACAAGCGGCTGTTCACCGAGCTGCTGCTGCTGCTCATGCGCAGACCTTCCTGCTGCAGCAGCACCAGCGGCCTGAAGCTCACTGGCTACCTCGATGCCCTATATCAAAGAGTACGTCCACACACAAACGTGAATATCCATATCTACCTACATATAGGCGTTTATGTGTATATGTGTGTGTGCCTACGCTTCGGCATGTGTGTGTCGCCCTCGCTGTCCCTTTCTGCGACTATCTGCCTATTTTCCTGCCTTCTCACTTCTTGACGACCTTCGTGTGTGCGTGTGTGTTTTCCTTGCTGCTGTTCTTCGTGAATTTCGTCCTTGTCTTCGATCTACTTAACCAACTGTCCACTGACAGCATTCACTTCTCCCTCGGTGTCTCCGTCTCTCTGTTTCTATTTCTCCGTCTCCCTCTGTCTCTATGTGTGTGGACATGTGTGTCGATTCGTAGAAGTCTTCTATACATCTCTTTGAGGGCACACACGTATGTGTATACAGCTGCGTACGGATCACATGCGTAAGCGTGGGCGTGGCTTTGTACTCACCTCCTCCTCCTCCTTGCTAACGGCCTTGTAGGTATGTGTGGGACTCGATCGTCGCGGGGCGTATGTCCTGCTGGGATTTCGGACACAGCGTATAAAGTTTTTCGTACATCTGCCTGCAGTTGCTGCTGGTGCCGGTGTACGTGGCGGTTTAACGTTTCTCTGCTTTAGTTCGTCCTGCTGTCCACTGTGTTGCTGTCGGTCCTGCTGCTGCGCGCTGCTTTGGCCCTCCTTGCTGTTCTGCTGCTGCAGATTTTCTCTTGCTGCTGCTTCTCCTCGTCCTCTTCCTTCTGCTTTTCTGTTGCTGCTGCTCTACGAGGAAACTCTTTCTCCTTCCTGCCCCTCCCCTCTCCTACCCCCCCTGCCTCTGCTGCTGCTGTAATGTCATGCTGTTGCCGCTGCTGCTGTTGCCCCTCCTGCTGCAACCCGCCGCGTCCTCTCCCTGCTGCTGCTGCTGCTGCTCGTCCTCCGCTTGCTCCTGCTGCTGCACGTGTGCAACATACCGCCTGCGACTCTGGATTGCTGTTTGTTAACGGGAGCACAAACTTCCGTCTTTCTTCGCTGCTGCTGCTGCTGTTACTCTTGAGACGCCTGCTGCGTGGTCCGCGCCGTTTTCACCTGCGGCGACGTCGTAGCGCCGATGCTGCTGCTGTCATGTGGGGTGTTGCAGTGTGTGGCACCTCTGGTAGCGCAGCAGAAGAAGCAGCAGCAGGGAGGGAGAGGAGAAGAAACAGCAGCAGCAGCTGCGGCGTCTAAGGAGAAGGCAATTGAGCAGACGCTGCACGAGATGGATGTGTACGGCCTCACTCGCGACATGCTCCTGGAAAATATTCAGAGTCTTCGACTCAAAAATGAGGTGCCACACACTTTTTCCCTTCTTATATATATATATGCATACGTATGTATGTACACAAAATTCGCACACGCACATTAGCTGCTGTGCAACGAGGCACAGTCCCTAGCGAGGTGCTGTCCTGACTTGTCATATACATGTACATATGTAATTAACGTATACATATATATATATATATGCTTGTATACCTATATATATACATATATATATATATAAGATGTTCAGACGTACTTACGGAGAGCGATTGACGAATATATTCCACCACGCATGTAGAGCAGTAACAGTACCCTACATATATATATACATATATATTTGTTTGTGCGTTTGTGTATTGCCGCGTATATTGTCGTGTGCACACATACATACAACACCACCCATAAACTCTCTCTAACTATCTGTCTATCTGTCTCTGTCTCTCTCTATATACGTCCATACACACGTACATGTATGTACTTCCCACATACTATATATATATGTATATTTCGGCTTTGATATAGTGATATGTACGTCGCATATATCTATATATATGAGTATTCATTTTGACAGTGATACGCGTATCGCATACGTATATATGTGTGAGTATCCAGTAGTGCACATGTGTATATATATTTCGTACTTTTGCAGTAGTAGGAGAGTGCAGGGTGTGCAGGAGAGTTTTGACGTTTGATTTGTATGGAACAGCATGTATGTTTTGGTGTTCGCTGTGAATGTGTTCTTCTTGGCAGCCTTGTCTGTACGACCAAGTAGACAGCAAGACGAAGACAGCTTTCACGCGGACGTACAACAGCACTGCTGCTCGGTGAGGCTGTCCTCTTCTTTGTGTCCCCTTTTCCGTCCCTGCAGTCACCACGCTGTGCGTCCCATCTTTTTCGCCTCCTTTCTTCTTCTTCCGCGTCTCCCGTCCTTCTCTTTTCATCTGTCTCGGGGCCCTCTTTAAACCGTGTCCTCGGCTGCTGGCTGTCTCGCCCTTTCTGCGTCTCTTGCGCGCGCCTCCGTCTGCTCTTCGGTCGCCTTCCGGCCCCTATTGGCCCCTCGCCTTCGTCGACTTCGTCTCCGTCTTCGCGGCCCTCTTCGTCCTTTCCGTCGTCGTTTTTGCTGTCGCGTTCTCCTTCGTCTTCGCCTTGCCTTCCTCTGCTGCGTCGTCGCACGTGTCAGTAGTGCAGCAGCTGACGATCTCCTACGGCCCGCTGCTGCGTCTCGGCACGTTGACGACCCCGCCTTCCACCAGGGGCGGCGCACTTCGTGTTGCTGTCTTCGGTCTTCTCCCACGAGTCTCCGTTTTCTTCTCTTTTTCAACTTTCCCCCCGCACGTTCCTCCCCTGCCCAGCCTCACTCCCCGTAGTCGTTTCTCCGACACTCGGCCCTCTGTTTTCTTCCTTTATACCCTTTGCGCTTCGCACACTCCTCCGCTTCTTCGTTTGCGTCCTCTGCTGCTCTTCCTGCTCTTCGTCCCCGTCTCGTTTCTCTCTCTTTTCGTTTCTTGCTTGTCTTCTTCTTCTCCTTTTGCGTCTCGCTGGGTGGTCCTTTCCTGTCGCGCGCCTGTTGTCCTCCTTTTATGGTGACCGCCTGCACTCACCGCGCGCACTGCCCTTTCGTCTTCTTCTCCCCCTTCTCTGCCACAACTTTCTTCTTCTCTTCACTACCGTCTCCTCCTCATCTTCCTCGTCCTGCAGTTCGTTTCCCCTTCTCTTCTGAAGAGAAATGATGTGCCTTTCTTATATATTCTCTCTGAAAGCATGTGACCTCCTGGTCTTCTCCCGTCTTTCACCACTCTCTACGTCCTCCTCTCTTTTCTTTTCTCCTCTCTCTCTGTATATTTCTGTGTATTCCCCACCTATCCATATACTCCACACCTACACGTATGTGTATACACACATACACACGTACATGTTAAGCTACGCGTACATGTGTGCGTATGTGTATGTGTGTCTGTATTTTCTCCCCGTGTCTTCATCTGGCGTTCTGTAGTGGCGGCACACGACGTATAACTCTCTCTCTGTATGTCTGTACATACGTACGTATATATATGTACATGATTCATGTATATGTACATGATTCATGATTCATATCCGTGTGTATACACACATATACACCTATATTTCTAGTTGCATAAATATATGTATGTACATATGTACGTTTGTATTCTCTCGATTTTTGTACACGGCCACCCACACTAGTGACTTTGCGTGACGTATGCTTCGTATCTATTTATCTATCAGTACACACATGCACATATATGTGTATGCACGCTCCGTGTCTATCCGTGTGTATACACACATGTGCACCTAAATGTGTAACTGCATAAATATGTATATATATATATATTTTCTCTCTCTCTCTCTTTCATATTTTTGTGTGGCTGTTTACACATTTGTAGTTGCTGTGCGTGATGATGTCCTATTGAAGAGAAAGACTCATAGCACGCGCCCCCGAGAGGTATACGTACGTTTCCTGCCGCTTTCGTAAACGCGAGGAGATAGCAGGGTTGTTCTCGGCTGCTGCCAACTTTTCTTCCACACGGAGGGAGGGGTTTTTTCCCCACCACGCGCCAAAGTAAAAGTACAAGTCGTCGACAAGCATGTGGTATGTGAGTAGACTTGGACTGATACATACGTACATACCCACCTGCTGCCTGCAACTGCTTCTTCCAGGTGCTGCCCTGCGCGACTCTCTCTTCTACCACGTTGAGTTGCAGCGTGGTGCGTAGTGGCAAGAGATGGCGAGAAGCGGAAGCACCAGCACATCTCAAAAACGAACTCCGCACCCATCACGTGTGTGTACGGGTGTGTCCGCGTGGCTATCTGTTCATACATATATATATATATTTATGTGTGTACACACATATGTGTACGTCTCTATGAAGGATGACGGGTAGCGAGGAAGGAAGAGAGAGAAAATGGAACTACGTGATGATATGTCCAGGTGGTGTGTGTGTGTGTGTGTCTGTGAAAGACAGACAAAAAAAAGAGAGAGGGAGAGATCGACAAAGACAGCGAATGTATATATATATATATATATATATTTATTTATGTGTGACGATTTAGCCGAGAAATTTGGGTGTGGACAGGTTGATTTTTCCTGTAATTCCTGTCTACAATGAATGGTGCATGCGTGTGCTCAGCAAAGCGGCTCTGGTGTCTGCGGTTCTGAAGAAAAAACGAGGAGGGAAAACGCCAACCGCGCTGCCTCATCACGACCGGGTACGTTGCCCGCGTAATAGTGAAACTAGCTGTTGCAACCCTGACAGCAGCAAGAGCAGCAGCAGCAGAAGTTCCCGTGTAGAGCAGTTCGCGATCAACAGGAGTCACAAGTATAACTGCACCGCGGCAGAAGTAAAGAGAAATTCAGCAAAGAAGCAGCAGGAGCAGCAGCAGTCCTGCTGGATAGCAGCAGCTGCAGCTCCTGAACGAACGACAGCAGCTGGGAGCAGCAACAGGTCTGTCACTGCAGCAGCAGCGGCAGGAGTAGTCGTGATCTCAGCAGAACAGCAGCAGCAGCAACACGGAGACATAACAACTAGAGTTCTGGACGTGGAAGCAGCAGCAGCAGCGCCGTGATGACACAGCACCAGCAGCAGAGCAGCAGCGCACCAGCTCGGCTGCGCCACAAGCCCGTCGAACAACAGGAGAACTTCCCCGGAAGCAGCAGCAGAAGCGGCGGCAGAGCCCAACAACAGCGCCAGGTGCTCACGTCGAAAATTGCCGCGAGCAGTGCAGGGACCTGGGCTGCTGACGTTCCTGCTGCTGTCACCGAGATACCAGTGGACGCAGACCAGCTGTCGGCAACGATTTTTCTCCTCACCAGAAGTTTCTGCTTGGCTGATACATCTGCAGCTGCTTCTCAAATTCTTACGTGCGTAGTGGCTCTGGTTCTTGTGTTTCTCTGTGTGTACGTGTGTGTGTGTGTGTCTATACGTAAGTGTGTCTTTCCGCGTAATACATATATATACATATATGTATGTATATATATATATATATATCTGTGCTGATGTGTATGTCGTCTTCACGTATATGTCCAAGCCGCATCCTGCGCCCCTGTGCATGCATACACCAATGAATGGAGTGTGTACACAAGCCCACGGTGAGAATATGTACACACATATCTATACATATATATATATATATGCACATATACCTCGGTAGGTAATGCGTGTATATATGTATATATCTCTGCGCATGTAATGTGTTCATTAGTGTATTTATCTATTCGCGTATGTGCATGTGTCTTCCGCGTGAAGCGGCTTCGTGTGTGTGTGTGTGTGTGTGTGTGTGTGTGTGTGCCGACTGATGCAGGGGCAGGAGCCGACAGAAGAAGTGGATGGAGAAGAAGAAGAAGAGGAGGAGGAAGAGGAGGGGGGGGACTTTCTGATAGTGAAGAGCAGCAGCCGCAGCAAAAAAGCAACGAGGAGCAGCAGCAGTAGGGGAGGAGAAGGAGGTGGAGGAGGAGGAAAGAAGCGAAGCAGAGCAGCAGGGGAGCCGAAGAAAACCGGGGAAGCAGAAGCAGCAGAAGTCACCAAAACAACCCGAAAGAAGAAAAAAGAGTGATGGTCCTTGTCTGTTGCGTCGTGGCTGTCCACATATCGCATCTTTGCTCATCTCTGCTTCCAGTCTATATATCCGTACATACATGGATATTCTTTAGAAAAAGGGACAGACACGTATACACGTCCGCATACCTCTGCCTCACACACACACACACACAGACCCACTATATATATGTAGGAACCGGTGCAGAGCCTTGATGGATGAGGACTTTGAATATGTTGTGTTGGTTATATGCGTCCACGAGTCAGATCTTTTCTGATTTATGTAAGGCACGTTGCAAGGTGCGTCCGCAGAATTTTCTCTGACTGCTTTAAAGCCGCGAACGGAAGTGGGTGTCTCCTTCTTGGGAAGTAGACGGGGAAGACGTGCGAGGAGGAGCGCCTGCTTACGTTCGTGCAAGTGTGTTACATCTACGAAAAAGAAATTCCTGCCCCGAAGAGCAGCACCCGCTCATCGACAGGAGTTCACTCCTCCTCCCGTTAGGCCACAGAGTCGAAGAGGAGGAAGAACCACCCGCGTCTTTCGGGAAGGGGAAAACAGGACGCGTTTGCTGCGGTTCGTGGGAGGCGGTCGTATATGCATCTTCAGGCATGTACATGAATATACATACATATGTGTCTTCTTAGTCTTCGTCTTGTAGATACGACTGACGTGTGGAGAGGTCGTCTGCCTACGCGACGCGAGATTATGTGGTCTCGGTCTTTTTTTTGCCTACCGGCATCTACGCCTGAATTGTATAATTAAATGAGGCACAGGAGTACACGTGGATCTCTCTTCTTTCTCCCTCTCTCTGTGTTTATATGTGTTTATATATATATATGTATATTTACGGAGAATCCCCTAGTTCTGCACCTGCTTACATTGATGTAGGTGTATCCGGGGACTGTGTGCACATATTTATTGAAAGTGGATTGTTTCCAGTGCAGTGTGCTTGCGTTACATACAGAGTAAGAAAAAGGCGTTGTTCGGGTGCATGTAGTAAATCTGTGGATACGTATGCATACGGATACACATTTCACATACAGAGGAAGAAAAAGGTTTCATTCCTGCGTGCATAGTAAGGATCTGTGGACACGTACACATATACGGGTATACAAAACTTGTGCGTACCAGTCACTGGTGCGTCTCCATATGTGGACGTACGTTCCCATCTGTTCTATGCGTTATTACCTTTCTAAGGAATTACGTGTGCGCACGTGGATGTATGATTATACACGCCTGTCAGAAAACCAAAGAGAGGGGGGAGAGACGGAGAGACAGAGAGAGAAGAAAAAAAAGTAAATACACCCACGGACACAGACGCACACATAGACTGAGACACACCGAAAGACGCACAGGAGAGACACACACAGAGAAACACAGGCCCACAGACACACAGGGTAAACAAACGTACGCGTAAATATAGACGCACAGACCCGAGCGGGGGAATTCACGTGAATTGAACAGATGCAGACGTACGCCTGTGTAGGCGTTTCCACTCGTCCACAGCGCCAACAGGTGGCGGTTCACTCACACGTATGTGGGTGTGAATACACGTCCATCTCGGACGTGCGTTTCCCCCAGTATTCCTCTCTTCTTCATGGAGAGCGACGGCTCCTATGTAAACACCGCCTCGGACGTGCAGTTTCTCCACTATTCCTCCCTTCTTCACAGAGGAGCGACGGCTCCTATGTAGACACGTGTTTTGGTGAAGACGCTGGACACTGGTGGCGCAGAGAGACTGCCGGCTGCGCCACCGGTGCTCCGGAATGGAAGCGGCAACAGAGCAGTAGGAAGCAAACAATCCCAGCAACGGAACAGCAGCAGCAGACTCCCGACAAAGAAAAAGCCACATGCTCGGAAGGTTTGGTGTGGGAGCACTCGACAGCCGTCAAAACGCCACCACCAGGCCGGGAACGTGCGTATACACCTATGTGTACATAGATTATATACGCACACCTGAACATATATATATATAATATATACATATATATATATGTTATAATCGCACTATCGTTTTGTACACGTGTATATAGAAATGCGTACGCGTGCACACAAGTATCAGTCTTGACGCTTGCTTTCGAATATATATGTAAATATCTATAATCAATCACATAGATAGGTACATATATGTGTGCACATATATATACACACATACAATTTAGTTATGTATGCTTTTACGTATATGCTGATGCCCTTCCATGTGTATATAATATATATGTGTGTGTATTCATGTTTCACAGGTACGAGTTTATAGGGACTCCATTGTACATGTTTACTCAGATAGACAGCTGTAACTTATGTGTATATGCACGTATGCATACATATACATACGTGTATGAATATATACATATATATATATATATATACATATGTATGCGTGTACGTGTATGCAAGTGCATTTAAGTTTATACATATATATATACATATAGATGTATACATATATATCTTAATATGTACATGTTTACAGGGACACGAATTTATATGTTTATTCAGATAAATAGGAATGTAGATGTGTACACACGTGTGTATATATATATGTAGATATAGGTGTGCTTACACGTATATGCAGATGCGTTTATTTATACTCGTATACACAAATTTAGTATGTACAAGTTTACAGGGGCACCAAGAAGCCCTCAGACCTCTCGAAGCGCTGCCGGTAGCGCTGTTTTTTCGACTTTTGCGACTCACCTACGTGAGGACGTCTACGCACACCGAAAAAAGCCTCTCTCTTGTATTTATTTACACGTAACAGCGCTGTCTTCGAGCTGTGCACGTCTATGTATCTCTCTGTATATGTGTGTAGTTTTGTATGTATTTACGTGATGCACATTACACACATACGTGGAACACGGCATGTTGACATATAAATCTGTATATATAAATACGGATGTATATATATACATATATATATATATATATGTAAAGATATATATATATATATATATATATAGTGGTAGATAGATAGAGTAGGTGGATATACACAGATCTCTCTCTCTCTCTCT
>KL647288.1:7280558-7334813 GCA_000727475.1 Sarcocystis neurona | reverse complement strand
TATATATAATAAGTACGTAGTATATATATATATATATATATATATATATAGTAAGATATATATATATATATATATATATAGTGGTAGATAGATAGATAGGTGGATATACACAGATCTCTCTCTCTCTCTCTCTATATATATATATATATATGTATACACGGCGAGGTGTGAGATAGTGCCGACTATGCTCTCGTGGGAGAGCCGTTGTGTTCTGCACGTCTTAAAAGCGAAGTAGCGATTTTCTCCTCGAACGCAGCATTTCTGAGGCTCCAATTTCGATTGGGCTTCTGCTACTTTTGTTACTGTTGCTCCTCCTCCTCGTCCCGCTGGTACTGCTTTCGCCGTTGTTGCTGCTGTTTCTTTGGCCGCTGCTGCTGGTGCTTCTTTGGCCACGGCTGCTGATGCTGCCTTTGTCGGTGTTGCTGCTGCCATTGCAGATGTTGCTGCTGCCATTGCAAATGTTGCTACTGCTGCTGCCCCTGTGGCTGCTACTACAGCTGCCTCTGTTGCTGCTGTTCTCTCCCGCCGTTGCTGTTTTGTCTGCCCTTGTTCTTGCTCCTGCCACTCCTACTGCTGCTATCGTTGCTGCTGCTGAGTCGCCTTGCTGCTGGCCCCCTGTCGCTGCTGTTGCTGCTGCTGCTCCCCCTGTCGCTGCTCCTGCTATTGCTGTTGCTACTCCTGTTGCGCTCCCGGCGGACTGGTTGTGTCAGCGCGGCCGCTGTCGTAGCCGTGGCCTTGCGTGAGCCGTTCGCAGGCGCTTCGAGTCCAAGGTGCCTACATTTGTTCTTCTCATGGATTGTTGCATATACAGTTGCAAGCACATACGTATATATGTGTAATTAGTCTGTGTGCGTGTCTCTATAGACACCAGGCATTACATACATATATATATATATATATAAATATACATATACATATGCGTGGGAGAGTCAGTGGGGTTTAGCTATCACGTGCATACATTTGGTTGCCGTCCACATATCCATGAACTTCTGCACGTACCTGTATACGCACATATATACGTACATATCTATCTATCTACACGTATATAAGAGCAAGGTGAATAAAGAACTATATATCTATATATGTGTGCGTCTTTGTACAAGTGTGACGCTACTTCTGCTGATAGTATGCATACAAGTATGTAGAGGTTCCATATACCTTCGCAACTATATTTGCGTACATGCGTGTGATTAGTGTGCGTATGCGCGTCTCTATGGACACCAGGTACTACATATATATCCACACAATATACGTGCACGGGAGAGCCACTCGGGTTCTGCTATCACGTGCGTACACTTGATTGCCTCCCATGTATCTGCGAATTCCGGCTAGTATCTGTATACAGAGACACATATATACAGACGTGTCTACCCATCCATACATACATATAAGCAAGACGAATAAATAATTTTGTGTATATGCATATATACATATATACATACATATATATGTGCGTATCTATGCAAGTGTGGCGCCACTTCTGCTAATACCATAAATACACGCACGTAGAAGTTCCACTCCAGTGCGTGTAGCGTTTCAAATGGCCCGGTCGGGAACTAGAAATCTTTGTGCGCCGCTGCTGCTGCTGCGTGACCACCGTCTAGGGTGCTGCAGCAGCAACAGGTGTTGTGCGCTTGCGTCAATCCCGATTTTCGTTAGCCTTTTTTCCTTCGTTTATAGCGATCTGATTGCATCCATTTACCCGAAGACGCAGTCGCTCATCTTGAGTAATGCCATAGCAGTGAATTTTGATCTTGCTGCATTGCAGCTTGTGTAGAGAGGTGCAACCTACTTGTACACATACTTTTTATTAATAGTTTTAACGGGTGTAGCCTAGTAGCTTACGTGTGAACACATGTGTGTATAGTTTTTAATCGGTACAACATGTTTCCAACCGTTCTGTACGTATGTACACGTACACCTATAATCCTTAACAGGTATAACAGGTGCATGCACCCTACTTGTACGTGTGTACGTGCATGGTTATATGTATTAACAGATGCATCTGAGACGCCGGCTCTATCACACTTGTTTCTTCAAACATATATATATGCACCTCATCCACGTTTTTCCATATGCTTGTATGTATGTATGTATGTAAGCACGGAGGCGGTCTTCGAAGGTAGGTTGCGAGGGCGGCTGTATGTGCAAATCGTTCCGCGCACAGTTACTCTGTAGGGAAAGTCTACTTTTTCAAGAGTGAAGGAGACGCCTACACCTGCAGCAGCTTAGGTGACTCTTTAGACGAATTACACGTGGGCACCACGCCCGCACCTGTATTTTTGTGTAACATATAATCTACATACCCACACATAAATACGCATAAATATGTGTCCACAGAGAGAGGGAGAGATCTCCCTACACATGTATATATATGACTTGTGCATATCAATATCTTGTCTACGGTGTACCCGTGTCACGTATATATGGAATATTTGAAACCAGTGTCTATATGCATACATCTCTCTTTTTCTCTCTGTCTATACACATATACCTAGTGGGAGCTATTGGCTCTATCGGACTTAGCGACCAGGGGCTAAGATGTGTAGTCAGACTACGAAGGATCGCCAGCGTGCGAATAAACTTCATTCCTTGACAGCGTCTGCAGTAAGAAAACTTGCGAGTCTGTTCTCTCCTTAGATTGCAACAGAGTTCACAGTAGGCCCGACGCGTACGCGCGCAAAGTCCACCCGAAGAAAAAGCGACATACTTGTTGAGATACGGTAGCAGCGTCTGCGGCAACATTTTGGCAAGGAGCAGCCCTTCGCTTGATTTTCTCGTAAGGGCGCAGTTCGTGCAAGACGCTCTGCTGCTGCGTTTCGACCTCCACAGGAAAGCAGGACTTTGTCCGGTTAACCACTAAAACTTCTTGTTCCCCTCCTTACTTTTCTTATACACACACGTCTATACTGAGGGATATACTTAGACATATACGCAATGTAAACGCATATATGTGCATGCATATTTACGTACAGGCACAAGCATCTACGTTAGTGTAATCTACGGAGACTGCCAAAGTACACCTATGCGCATATACATATATATATATATATACACGTTTGTACGTGTATAGATGTCCAGGTATGGAGAGCTGAGAGTTCGAATTCTTTTCATCGCACAAACATATAGAAGTTTTTCTACAATACGAACACAGGGACACAGATGCGCGTGTATACATGCGGGCAGTTCTATACTAGTGAAGACGTGTGGAATTTGCACGACCGCAAATGTCTCCACGAGTGTCAATGTAGACACGTTCCACATAGACACCTGTAATAAGACACATATATCTATATATACATGTAACAAGATATATATATACGTGTAATACGATATATATACGTATATACGTGTGAACGTGTGCGCACTGTTGAGTGTCAAAATACTGCATCTCTCTCTATATATATGTGTCGTACAACCGGATGTTTATATGTATGTGTCTTATACACGTGCATGCGCTGGTGTGTCTGAGCGGTGGCCCCCCACCTTAGGGCGCGCAGTTCTTGCCAGAGCTAAAAGTAGACTCCAGAAGAGAACGCACGCATGTGAGAACGGGTTCCTCGATAGACATATCGGGAGAACTAAGTAAGTAAGTCACACGTATATATGTCCGCGTGAGGTATCATCGGTGCGAAAGCCAGTCACCAGTAAAATGTGTACAAATGTACGTGTGTGCTGTTGTGGTCGAGCCACGTGTGATGAAAGGCACCGCTCCACACGTACACACCTGTGAAAACGAACGCATGGGAGAGCCAGCTTGCGCCGTCTGCAGCCGTTTTCACCCATGCATAGATATCCATATATATATGTGTTTACACGTATATATACATATATATACGTATGCAGGAAAAGACGCGTCCAACTGTGCGTGCGCCGTTGGTCAGTTCTTTCTTTGAGCCTGACGTGAGAGAGTTTGAACTGAAAAGATTTACTTTTTGTCGCTGGTGGCGCACCTACGGAGGGCCAGTCGAATTATCGTACGGCGTCGCCCAGCACACGCGTATTCGCTCACTCACACAACACAGAGACGTTAACGAAAGACTACACGTACACACGTCTCTTTCTAACTATCTCTCAATCCTCCTGTCAATCTACTTATCTATCTGTCTCCCCCTCTCTATGCACGTAATACATATATATATATCTGTACAGGTCTCTCTGTAAATATCTGCCTATCTCCCTATGCAATCTACTCATCTGTCCGTGTCCCTGTCTATATATACGTAACATATATATATGTAAACACGTCTGTCTCTAGATATCTGTCTCTCGCCCTATCAATCTACTCATCTGCGTGTCTCCCTCTCTCTATATATATGTAACATATATATATATATATGTGTGCACGTCTCCCTCTAGATGTCTGTTTCTCTCCCTATCAATCTACTCATCTGTCTGGCTCCGTCTATATAAATACGTAGTATATATGTGGACGTGATTCTCACTAATGAGGCGACTACTATACACACGTATGGGTGCAATTTTATATTCTCTCATAAAGCAGGTAGGTGCGCCAGCTCTACCGCGGTAGAAACGTACACAACTGCATGTATCATCAACCGGGTAGATTTGGTGTTGCACATACATGCGCAGACCTGTGTGTCTATACGCATGAAGAGGCCCACAAGTCCGGCAAACTGCGATTCAATTACCGAGGCTTTCGTAAGAATACACAATTTCTTCTACAGCGTAGATGCTATCGAGTAGTTGATCGACATGAAGACCGTGCTGCTCGTAGTGATGTACGTAGGCCCTGCATGCAGCCATGCGCTTCACGCGTCTCAGGACCCTGTGGAGAGAAGCAACAGCAGCAGCGCACACGAGGAAGCAGCAGCAGCAGTAGCAGAAGAGAGAGACGAGAGATCCCTTGTCCTCACAGGACGTGTCGTAAGCAACAGCAGTATGCAAAGCATCCCAGGCAGAAAGCTGCAGCAGCACCAGCAACAGCAGCACGTGCAGATACGCAACATAAGTCGCAGGAGGTCACACGTAAAGCAGCGGAAGAAGAGACGTGTGGACAACCCCCCCGCGAGCCGACGCAAGCCGCGCGGCAGGCCGCGTACACTACCGGGAGGAGAAGCGTTGGGACGGGAAGGAAAACACGCGCGAAGAAGAACCAGCAGCAAAAACTCAACAGCGACAGCACCGCAGCAGCAGCAGCGCCGATGAGAGCAGCAGCGTCAGCAGGCGGGGAACCACATGGATACGAAGCAGCAGGCTGCACGGCGTACCAGCTCGCTCAGCGGAAGAGACAACCCCAAGAGAGAACGACTGTGGAAAGAGAGGAGCTGCGACCGCAGGAGGAAGACGTGGAAAACCGAGTATTTGCCGATGTGTATTTTCGCGCTGCTGTGACGAAGACGACCGCAGAGCGACCGGAAGCAGCAGCGTCAACGGTATACTGAAAGGCCGCAATATACGGCGAGGTAGTGCACCAGCAGCAGCACCAGAAGCAGCAGCGGCTGTAGCAGCAAGACGAGCAGCAGCCTACGGAAGACAAATCGTCGCAGTTGTCTTTGCAAGGCCGCCCAAGTATTAGAGCAACAGGGCCACTGCTACTAGGTGGTCGCTCAGGCAGCCGATAATACGCCTATATACGTTCACCTTTGCACACGTCTGTACGCGTATACTTCTGTGTATAAGAGTAAATCTTTGCATCTGGACCCAAAGAAAAAGTAGAAAAAGAGGAAGGATATGGAAGAAGGGGAGAGACAGAATAATAGGACTCATAAAAGAAGAAGAAAAGAACGCAGGAAGCAGGTGCAAGAAAGCGGTCGTCGTGAGCTTAAAATAGGTCCACAAGGAGAAGCAAGGAGAACTTCCGTCCCACGGAGGCAGCCGACTCTGGGACGTGCAGTCCTCTTCTTCGCCCAGAGATAGAAGTGAAGAGGAAACCGAAGCGGAAAGGGAACAGCACGAACACTTGAAGGTGCAGCAGACAGAGGCGCTAGAGTAGAGTAAGGCGAAGACACAGAAAGGGAAGAATTAGAAGAAAAAGAGGACGAGAGCAGGAAAAGTAGCGAGGAGACCAGAAGAAGGAAATGCGGAGACAACAACGGATACAGCAGCAGCAGCAGCAGAAAAAGGGCACCACAGCAAGGACGACCCGGGCGGAAACAAGCAAGGGAAGCACGTGAAGAAAAAGAGACGAAGTGAGGGGAAGGACAGAGCAGAGCAGCAGGGACAGACTGGGCAGAAGAAATTGGAAAAGGCAGTTGAAGAGGAACAAAGGGACAGAAAGGAGAGTCACTGAGTTCCGCTGCTTTGACAGGAAAGGAGACAGCCGAAAGAGGGAAGTTGAACGCAAGAGAAAGACTTTCCATGGACGAAAATGCCGGCTGCATGCGAGCAGAACAGCCGCTCCTCACTCCTGTAGCGCAGGCAAAGGCGTCTGGCAGTTCGAGAGCAGGCAGAGACTGCGGGGGCTGCTTCGGCTGCCCGTCCACGCAAAGGGACGTCGGTCTTCCACTACCTGCAGCAGGAAAGTGAAAGAGAAAAAGGCAGAACAACGCACGAGATCAGCTTTTCAAAAACAGCAGACGAGCCAGGCGCCCTCAGCCTACTTATGTATATAACTTTGATGCGTCTGTCTGCTTTCTCTCTCTCTATATATGTATATATTTATGCAAGCTCATATATGCATACATGTCTATATATAGCTTTCTATCTCTCTCTCTCTCTCTCTCTATATATATATACATATATATATATATATGCATATTTATGCAAGCCTATATATGTATATACGCGTATACATATATATATATATATATATGCGCAGCTCTCCCTCTCTCTCTCTCTATATATATATATATGTATATATCTATGCAAGCTTATATATGTACGTATGTCTATGTGTAGCTGTCTCTCTGTATATATACACACGTACATATTTATACAAGCTTATATATGCATATATATCTGTGCATGCATATATAAGCTTGCAGCTCTCTCTCTGTCTCTCTCTCTATATATATATATCTATGGAAGCTTATGTATGTGTGTATGTCTATATGTAGCTCTCTCTCTATGTATGTATATGTATACATATTTATGCAAGCTTATACATGTATATACCTATATGTAGTTTTCTCTCTATATATGTAATATATTTGTATATTTATGCAAGCTTATATATGTATATATCTAGAGGTGGCTCTCTTTCTCTTTCTGCATCTCCATACGGATGAATCGACGGTTGTCCTTAGGCGCAGAAACGACGACTAAGAGACTGGCAGAGTCTTGTAGAGCACGCTGCACCAAAACGGTCCACGCGCGACCTTATTAACCCATATATAAATGTATATATACATATATATATATATATATATTTTACTACTTTCCGTCTGCGTGTACGCACACGTATATATATATATATATGTATGAAAATGGGTTACACGTATGTGTATCTCCCAATTATCTGTGTATACATGCATATTCTATATACGTACGCAGAAGTACATTTTCACGTATATGTACACATATATATACACACAATACATATACCTTTATGTATTAGATACAAGGCATAACAACAGGAGCTGTGCCAACAAGTTTCACGGACGGTCGCTTAACGACGGCGGAGAAGAAATAAAGGCGAGCACTAGCAGCAGCCGCGGGAAGGGGAAACAAGAAGAAAGTGTGGCAGCAGCACTTCAAAAAGAATGACTGTGAATGTCCAGGACTCGCTTGTCTACTTTTAAAGAAACGCAGAGGACAGGTGGCAGCAGCTGCAGCAGCGACCTGCCCCCATGCCACTGGAGCAGCAGCGCAGCGAAGGGGATTTCTGGAGAAGCAGAAGCAGCTGCAGCAATTGCTGCAGGACAGCGGCACCAGCAGCGTTCAACGGCAGCAGCAGCAGTAGCCCCACAAGAGGCTAATGGGACCCTCAGCAGCTGCAGTAGGAGGGCCAAAGACGAGATACTCCAGCGTCCTTGCAGGAGGAGCAGCAGCAGCAGCAGACGAATGTCCAACAACGTCCTGACACAATCCCTCACGCACGCCTGGGCCTTCAAGGAAAGTAGCAGCAGCAGCACTCTACTTTTTGCAGCAGCTGCGGGGGCAGGTCTGTTCAAACGAATGTCGTTGCGCGTAGATATCTTCTCTTTCCTTGGCGTAGAACTACGCATCCATAACAGCCCCTCGCATTCGTCTGACTGCCCAGAGAAAGCAGAGCAGCACCTCCCGCCCAGCAGACGAGAGAACAGGCGGAAGTCGCACTGGGGTGGCAACAGCAGGAAGTGCGGAAGCAGCAGAAGGACTGCAAAGACAGCAGGAGCAGCAACAGCAAACGAGGAGCAGCAGCGGCAAGGGAACGGCAGAGAGGGCAGCGTGGGGAGCAGCTATCTCTGCCGCATTCTACTTTTTCTAGGGAATCTAGAGAGCGACACTTCTCTCTCCTTGTTAAGCGATAGAATACTACGTACTGTCAGAGGTATGAGACTGTCTTCCCAGAAGTCCAGACTGCAAGAGAGAGCGCGAGCAAACGTGTCGACGTTGGCGAGCTGCTGCTGGTCGCCTGCTCGAGCTCTGAAGCTCCTCCCTGTAGCAGCAGCATCTCTGCTATTTGAAAAAGCAGCCGATTCCCTCTTGGTTGATGCGTCTTCTGCCTCTCCTCCTCCTCCTCCGCGCAGCAGTGCCCAGCATCCCACGGCCACGTTTCTTCTGTTGCTGTTGGCCTGCTGCTGTTGCTTCTCCCGACCCCCCTGCAGCGGCAGTCCACCAACGACGTCTTCAGTAGCCGCACCAGCAGCGGGGCGAGGGGCAGACGGTGGAGTGGAAGCAGCAGCAGCAAAAGCAGCAGAGTCGTCACCAGTGACAGACGAGGAGATAGTGGTCGCGGCAGGGGGGGCAGCAGCGGCGGCTGCTGCAGCAGCAGCGGCCCTGGCTGAAGCAGCACAGCGTGCATCAGCAGCGGCAGCCGCGTCCTCTTTTCTCCTCCGCAGATCAAAGGAGGCATCAGCGAACTCAAAGTCAAGCAGCGAGCGAGCAGCAAACATCCGCTGCAGGCGCCGCAGCAAGCTCTTGTGCGTCTCACACGCAGAAAAGTCAACAACAGCAGGGGCCGCCGCCGCTGCATTTGTTGTATAGCTTCCGCCGCTGAAGCCTCTGCAACAGCCACCAGCAACGGCACCAGCACTATCAGCGAAGACCAGGCCATGAGAGACGAAATACCCGCGGTTCCCACCTCCACAACGCCCGAGCTTCTGCTGCTGCTGTTGCTGCTTCCTCGGCCTGCTGGCTGCTGCTGCCGTTCCGCTTTCACTGCTGCTGCTGCCGCCTGCTGCGCAGTACTGCTGCTGCCGACGTCGCGCCGCTTCAGCCGGTGCCGCAACGTAAGAAACACGGGAAGCCTGCAGCAGCATCTCCTGTGGCAGCACTCGACACGTGAGCAGCTTGTAGGCGGGGTGCGCGCAGAGAGAATGTACTGCGTCTTGCAGTGGGGAAGCTGCGGCGCTGCTTGTTCGCATAGGAACCGCCTGCGGCCTCGGCTCAAGAGTGTCGCTGCTGGCCTTGCAAAGAGGCACGGAGCTCCCTCCTGGAGCGCAGCTGTTGGGGACGCTGCTGCAGCTGCTGCTGCTGAGTTTCCCCCGGTGCAAGCCCCGCGACTGCTGCTGCCAGTTCTGCAGATGCTGCTGTTGCATGCGCAGCTGCTGGGCAGCGGGGGAGAGAGGCAGCAGGGCGCAGGCGCCAAGGGCGGCGGCCATAGCAGAGTTTATCTGCGAGAACGCAAGAACTTCACCGCCGGTCCGCGCAGGGGTTCTTCCTGCTGCAGTGAGCAGACTCTCGTATCTGCTATTCTCCATAAAAAATATAGAGTCGCTGGCGCACAGCAACAGCACACCCGCAGCAGCAGCAACGCCGTGTGCCCCGGCGTTCTTGCGGCGTCGGAAAGGACAGCGGAAGCAGCAGCAGCAGCAGGCAACATACGTCTGTCCACCGGCAGCAGCAGCAACGCCGTCAGCAGCAACGCCGTCAGCAGCAACGCCGTCGGCAGCAATGCTGTCAGCAGCAACGCCGTCAGCAGCAATGCCGTCAGCAGCAACAGCAGCCGGAGCTGCGGCAGCATCTATCGCAGTCCAAGTTTCTTAACAGGAAGACAGCAGCCGGAAGCGTCGGCGCCGTGGCAGTAGCACCAACTGCTGCAGCCGCGCTTTTCCTCCTTTGTCATCACCCCCCCTCTCCCCTCTGCAGGTCCCTCTATATCAGACACGTGCAGGCGTTTCTCACAGCTAAGAGATACTGCGTCCTCGAGCTTCTTTGTGTGCCGTCTCACGAGAGCGTCGTACACAGAACGACCGATACGTACACACATACGTACACATATATTTTAGCGTCTAGAAATAAGGACTCACCAGAGTATATCACCCTTCCCTACGAACTTCTTTAGGTGGAACTCTTCTTCTCTATCTCTTTCTCTCTCTTTGTCCTTCCGTCTGTTCACCTCCTCCTCTTCCTGTATATCGTCACAAGTGGGTATATACGACGTCGTCCTTGCAGCTGGACAAACTGCACGTCGCCGCGCAGTGAGGCGTTCAACAACTTTGACCCGAGGCATGCACATGAAGATATACGCACACATACATAAATACACACGTACACAGTCACCTTTCTATTTCTATACATATATATATATATACACGTACGCAGATATATATATAGATACATTTATACATACCCGCATATTATTCACTGTTCACGAACGCATGTACGCACACACATCCATGCCTACAGCTGGGTGTGGCTTCTTTATGTGCGTACACGTTAACGTGTCGATTTTCTCTTCCGGCCTTTTCATCCTTTTTACGGTCCCCATCTCTCACGACTGCCGCACCGCATCTGCGCTTCGTCCTCCTTCTCGCGAACAGCGCCCGACCTGTTCACTTGGCACTGTATGTGGAAAGCAATGTTTGCGGCATTTTCTCGTCTGTGCCTGTTTGTGAGGAAGTGCAGAAGACCGAAGATATATAAAGCAATCTTCCGCAGCGGTATACATGCAGTACCAGCGACTTGAGTAGCCAAAAATCTTCACATATATAGAGGGAGGCGAAATAAGCAGACAGGTCGAAAGAGACCCATACAAGCACTTGTCTACATGCATATATATATATATGTAGAAGTACTACTACTACTACCATTTGTTTCTGTACATACAAGTGTGTATGGCGAGGGAGACTGAGACAGAGAAACAGAGAATGTGTGTGAGTCTCGGACTCCGAGCAGTCAGCGGAGACGAAGGGAGCTATGAATGTAGGACGCAAGAATATATGTGTAGATCTCCGCGTGTGGGGAGGTGTCCTGGGGGTCTATCTATCGGTCTTACGAGTAAGTGTAAGCCTGGGATAGAGAAAGACAGGCGTTGTAGCTCTGCACCGCGAGTTCTCCGCAGAAGAACGGCCACACAGAGACCACGTTGATGAGAGGTGCTGCCGATGCGTCGAAGAGAAAGTCGTGACACAGCTCGCATATGTACGCCCCAAGCCCAGACCCAGTTCCTCCTGTATCCAAGCAGAGACGGCACCGCAGCAGCACCAAGAGCAGTAGCAGCAGCAACAACAGGAGCGGCGACAGCAGTAGCAGCAGCAGTAGTAGCAGCAGCAGTAGTAGCAGCAGCAGTAGCAACAGCAGCGCCAGCAGCAGCAGTAGCAACAGCAGCGCCAGCAGCAGCAGTGGCAAGAGCAACAACAGCAGCGACAGCAACAGCAGCAGCGACAGCGACAGCAACAGCAGCAGTGACAGCAACAACAGCAGCGAGAGCAATACCAGCAGCGACAGCAACACCAGCAGCGACAGCAACACCAGCAGCGACAGCAACACCAGCATGGACAGCAACAGCAGCAGCGACAGCAACACCAGCAGGGACAGCAACAGCAGCAGGCGAGGAAGAGCACAGAGTGGAATGCGGCAGTAGCCGCGGCTTGTGGTCGAGGGCCGGAGGGGGACGGCGACGGGGGCGGCGACAACAGCAGTCGAGTCGCAAATGCAGCGGCAGCAAGACACTAGAGGAGCAGCAGCAACAGCGCAAAAAAGAAGACGATCATGCTTGGGCACTGGAACTTCAGCATGCGTGGTCTCTTTTTAACAACGTAGACCCTGGGTGGGGAAAAGTAATCTACTCTCCTGTACACCGGCATCCCACATGTCGCTTCAAGTCCACAGAGCTGCACGGATTCTTTTATACGTCCACATAGCTGTCTGTAGGGGCCCACGCCTTTTTCAAGAACACAGCTAACTGCAGCTGCTGCTGCTACTGCTGTTTTGTGGCGCGCAGCGGTGTTTTCGATCATGAGCTGCTTCTTCCGCCGGCAGATACATCTCTCACTCTTCTGCGTCTCGTGCCGCCCTCCCGCTGTCTGCAGCAATCAAGTTTCTTGCTTCGCTGCGACTCGACCTCTGCCTGTATACCACTGCTGCATCTGCTCCTGCCTTTGCTGCTCTCGCCGACATTGCTCTTGCATATGTTTACCGCTACTCTACACATTGCCCGCAAGGTCCGCTGCTGTCAGCTGCGACCTGACGCAAAGAATAGACTGACACACTGCTGCTGCTGCTGTTTCCTCTCCTCCCTCTGCTGCTGCTGCAGCCTGCGGGCCTGTCTGTTGCTGGGGCATCTCTGGCGTCGCTTCTGCTGCTGATGCTTCTGGTACTCCGCACCGGCAACACTTTGTAGCAGCAAGAGCGCAGTGGGTTTAGTATCGCTACTCTCCACCTGCCGTCGCATTTTATCAAGCAGCAGGTCTTGCTGCTGCGGCCCCTGAACGAGCAGTCCTTCGGCGAAGTTGTTGCTGCACCCGCCTCCACTCGTTGCCGAGACGCATGATTTTTCATCGTAGCACCAGGGGAAGCCGCACCTCAGCACATCGGCAGAGCGTCCCCTGCTGCTGCGACTGCCGCTGTGTTGTCCGACAGATGCCGTTGCTGCACCGCAGCCTCGACTCTCCGTCCCAGCAGCCCAACCTGCTACAGCCAGCGAAAATCCGTACGGATGATAACATGCAGCGGAGGATAACTGCCGGGCGTATTGGTGCGCTGCTGCTGCTGTTGTAGACTGCGCCCCCGCTGCTGTCGGCATTCGGGTCGCTGCTGCATCCAAGTGTTCGTGAAGCGACGAGCTGCCGCGGGAAACGCCTTCTTCTGTAGCGTCCACGCGTCTGCCGCCTGGTGTTCTTCGCACTTCTTCGTAAAATGTTTGGGCACCGACGTGGCTCCTGCCAGCCGCAGCAGCCGCAGTCGCCGCAGCAGCAGCAGCGCAGGCGCTCGTCGGGTGGACGTCGGCAGGAGTCGAACATCGTCTTCTGCTCCCCCACAGGCTGTTATCATTGCCGCTGCTGTACTTGCTGCCGCCGGTGGCGACCCGACAGCAGCTGGCGAGAACCTTTGCCTCAGTATCGACGAGGACAGCTCGGGCAAGAGATGGGCCCGCGTAGGACTTCCTTGTAGCGCCGTTGCTGCTGCTCCAGGTACTGCTGCCGCTGTCACACGCATTTGTATCGCTGGCGCAGCTCCACGTGTCCCAGCTGCCACTGCTGCTGCCGCCGAAAGCGCTGCTGCAGTGGGCGGCCCAGGAGTTCTCGAAGAAGGCGTCTGCTGCAGCGGAGTCGCGGAAGAAAAGGGAGTGCAGCTGCTGCGCGTAGGAAAAGTCCCGTCGCTGCTGCGCAGCGGCGATTTCTCCGGCAATGTGGCTGAAGAGAGCGCAGCCAAGCTGGTTGCCGCACTGCCCTACTTGTATCGTCAGAATACTCATTTTCTCTGCACTTCACCGCTGTCCACACACCCACGCCTAGTCGTTTACATGCGTCCATACAGAGAGATATGTAGACAGAGAGGACGAAGGTAGCAAGCACAAGAGGACCGATCCTGGGTGTCGTCTGTGTGCAGATGTGTGAAGCGAAGGTCCACCTCTAGCAGCGCACGGAGGAAGACTATTGGTACAAGACACGTGTGGTCAAGAGACGCAAGTATTATGTATATATATATTTCTCTTAGACGACCACGTCTGTGTCAGACGCATGTGTAGACGTACTAGGGGCTCTCTCCACAGACTTAGCTGTTTGTGCACACACTTAGATAAATACATATACAGGCATATATATATGTATATATAGGTATGTGTGTGGACGTGCATACATGCAAGTACTGAAGGACGATATGGACGAGTACGTACACAGAAGAAGGCATGTGTACGGGGGGGAAAAAATCGAGGCAGCAAGTGGTAGGAGCCAGTGTTGTTAATATAAAGCAACTGGGGTACCTGCGCCTGGCGTTACGTTCTCTAGCGAAGATTCGTCAATGAGGGACGTCTTTCACGTAAAATGTCTGAAACAGTCTTGCATGTCTTTAAGGATGTCAACCCGCAGAAGGTGGAAGGCAAGAAGAATACCATTACACAAATACGACTTTTTAACTTCTTGAAACTGGCGCCACGTTCGTTCATCGGTAGAATGCTCTACAGAGACATGCATATGAGTTCTACACTTCTGTTTGATTCTACATAGAAGCCGAAGTCCAGACGTAGACACGCATGTATGCCATGCATGTATACATGCTTGTGTAGCGTCTTGACACTCCCAGGAGAGGCGCTGCAGCTACAGCAGCAGCATCCCCAACAGCACTGGCAGCTACAGTAGCAGCGGCTACGGCAGCAACATCAATGGCAGCTACAACAGCACCAGCAACGGCCGGCACAACAACAGCAACTACTGCAGTTGGTGTGGCAGCCGACAGAGCAGCAAGAGCAGCAGACGCAGCTCCGCGAAGTAAAAACTGCAGCCGCCACCGTTTCCACTTCTGCTCAGCACCAGCATCGGGTGCTTCGGTGCAGCAGCACGTGCGGTGGCTGCAGTGGCGACAAAAAAAGCCAAGTACTCTCCTACATGGCTGCAGGTGTGAATAATTATCTCTCCGTCTCCCTTGAATAAGTTTCTTCTCACTCTTGTAGCAGCCTGAGCGGGACTGCCGCCCTGGACCACGCGGGTGTCGAGATTTGCAGTGTACATACACCCGCGGCCGCGCACCGGTGTAGTGACGTTGGCAGTCACCTAAAAATACTACCGCCCCTTCGTTGATATTGCGCACACACGTGTGTACATACGTCTGCGCACACGCACGTATACATCTGTATAGGAAAGGCAGAGGAAGGGAAAGTATTGCCACCAATGCCGCTTAGTGGCGGCCTCGAAAGAATGCGAACGTTTGCACCTGGTGAACCTGCTTGATCCCACAGGTGTGTTATATAGAGATCTGTCTCTCTGTACACATATATTTTGTGCGTAAGTTCTTGTACCTACACGCAGACAAGCAGAGAGAAATGAAACTGGGGATATCTGCATATCTATACAGATGAGAAATAAGGGGTCCACACATTGATAGAGCGAGGGAAAAGGGAGGCACCTACTGGAAAAGTGGAATACCTTGGCACGCACAGAGAAAAAAAGACCCACCGCGTACACAAAATTCGAGAGACAAGAAAAACGAATTAAAACATGTAGCACGATGCAGGCACCTGCCGCTTGCGGCAGCTCGTGAAGCGCTTGCCGCAGCGGACCGCCCAGGAGTTCGCCGTCTTTCACCGTTCCACATACGTACGCACAGACAAATATATACACGTATATATATATATATATATATGTACTAACGTGTGGATGCGCACGTATGCACATATACGTAAAGCGGAAAAGAGAACTGATACTCTGTCTGACTGTTAAATTTCAATATGCACAAGTGGGTCTTCATGCAGGTATACGTATACACTTATATATATATATGTAGAGACACGTCTTTCAATAGGTGTGTGCTCGATGTGTTAAAGTGGGTCGACTCTCTCTGTTTGAGCTTAGGTTGATGCACATGAGCACACGTGCGTGACGTGTGTATATATATGCATATATATTCCTATATATACATACATATACATATATATATACCATATATAGGTTGTATAACTCCCAGTAGGCTGTGCGCCTCTGTTACAGCCACGTATTGGACCAGAGGCGCCACCCATATATCTGGTGTAGGTGTGTCATTATGCGTAGGCACATGTGCATGTACACATAACGGATACATATATACATATATATGTATAGGATATAGATATATATATATATATATATGTATATAAACATAAATACAAACATATGCATATATATATATATCTTTACAGATAAGCTTGTGGATAGAGTTTGCAAAGGTAAGGTGCGTCCTAGGCGCTCTGTGTGAACCTCTTTGCGTAAAATAGCGCATCTCTATACACGCACAGACTGTGACTGGAAGGATCGACACCCGAGGATAGATAGGTGGAGAGATGGGTAGATAGGCGTGTGATTGTTCGTCCTGGTGCTTGAAAGCGCTTTGTGTGTGCACTTAGGCACGCGTGTGAGTAAATTCTTGAAGACGCACTGGACGTGCAACGGGAGAAAGGGAATGTGCGAAGAGATTATTGCTAGATAGGCATGTCGGGATGAAGCAGCAACTGACAGCCGTCCCTGCAGAACTATAGTGATCTGGCTGCTACGTTCCCACGGAACTGTCTGTGGACTGCAGAGAGTTGGTATTTCGTAAAGCGTGTTTGGCATCTGCGCAGCCAATGTGGAGGAAAGTCGCAGCGACCAGGCGATCATCTACACCAACTTGTGGAGGTACATCTTCGGAAAGTGTCCACAAATCTATACATAAATACGTGTCCCGATGGCATACCGTCATACCAGAAGTTCGTCGCGCGAAGCTCTCTCTATCAATTCCGTGTGCGGAAACATCCGCATACGCGTCGCTACGCGGGCAGATCTACATGGGACACATATACACACCTAGGTAGAAATCCACACGCGTACGTGCACACGTATTTACAAACAACCCTCTGCGTGTACGCGTGTTTGCGTGTATGAAGAATTCGTGCAGTGGTAAAACTAAGAGGTGACGAGGAAAAGATGAAGAAGTAGAGGACATCGTCGCCAGGCGGGTGCGAAGTGCGATTCCTCATCGATGCATAAGACTAGATGGCAAAAAGCAGATTTCACCGTAAAAGAGTGCACACGGGTAAATTTGTACGCTGTGATATGCGTAGTAGCTCCGAACAAGTTTTTCTTCTCCGGTTGAAACTTGACTAGGAGCGCAGTGCACGACCCACCCGCGCACTTTGCCCTATGACTGAATGGCCTGCTTCACACTACGAATGAGTGAAAGGTGTCGAAACACTTCGAAATCCCCATATCACGGGAAAGTCTGGCCATAAGTAGAATCATCCTCACCCTCCTCGCAAGAGCATGACATACACGTAGAATGTATAAACAAAAATGCCTTTGCGCGTAGAGGAAGCGCCACCACAGGTGCACACGTGTGTGTGTATATATATATATACACGTATCTGTATGTACTTCGGAATGCAGAAGTGGTGTGTAGGATTCGCGCTAACCTTCGGGAGAATCAAACACCTAGAATGCGATGTTGCGTAGATACTGAAGACAAATGTGAGGAGCATGCAGTGCTTACTGCAAGGGAAAGAAAACCAGACAGCGTACCAAGCGAAATGTTTTCTGCTCACAGGTTTTAGTGGAAACGAAACAAAATCAACCCCGGCCTCAATGCAGCGGTAGAAAAAAGAGGAACTTCACTGTCCCGTCCTTTTTTAAGTGTGTTTTTCCTGCGGTACTGACGTGTCGACAAGAAAAAGGAAAGTCTTTACCTAGTGTGTGTGTGTGTGTGTGTGTGTGTGTGCGCAGGAGAAGGGGCTGCCCAGCGACCGCGGTGGAGCCGCACACGGTTGTTGGTGAACGGCGCCTGCGCTCACCATCCCGTCTATACGCATATATAGATATATTTGAATGAAGATAGAGATATGCGTTGTGCAGCGTACTTCCGAATACTTGTAATTTTCCAGCATTTTATGTGAATTTGTGCATATGTGAGATGAGAGCAGGAGTTGTGCAAGGCACACAACTGATGTGTATGGACGGCGAGGCGCTCTGTAAGAAACGACGCCAATGCAGTACTTGTTCCACTTGGATAAAAGGCAACGCTTCTTAAATTTCACTTAACCGAGGAAGGAAAAGTCAACTTTGATTCGATTCTATGTGTGCCTAAACAAGTGCACATATGCGCGTGTCCGCTAGAGGTGTACTTTCACACATACGTAGACTTGTGTGTGTGTGTCCACGTGTGCACACATGTGGACGTAAGGAGGTCCACGCATCGGTGTGTGAGAGCATTTGTCCACGGGTACCTCTCCCCATGCAATGCTTACGAAAAAACCAAAAGAAAGTGCTCTGGACAGTGGTAATCCGTTACTTCACTGCGTACAAATGCAGGAGTGACTTCGTTCTACCTACTCTGCATGAACAGACGTGCACCGATTTGTATATTATATATACACACATATCATCGTAGACTGTGCAGCAATCAGGAGAACAGCTTCGCTCAAGGTGCTACTAAGTGTTCCCGTCTACATTGTCTCACCGGCTGAAGAGTACTGTTGTTGAAGCTGCTCTCTAAGATTGTTGTGTATGTCTAGGCCACCTGAGCAAGCGGTATGGTTTTTATGTCTATTCAGGAGTCGAGTAGATTTGAACGAATACCCAATGACATGTATAGCCTTGTTAGACAACAATACACGTGTGACCGTACGTGTGTGAGAGACTTGTGGATGCTCGTTTTCTCCGTTTGTAATTGGTGTGTACACCTGAAAAAGGATTTGAGAAGAGGAAGGTGGCCTCGGGGAGGTGCACGTTTTTTGCTTGGCAAGTAGACTTTTGAAAGGTTGGAACATGCGTACGCGTTTGCAGAAAGAGGGATAGAGAATGAAAACGAGAAAGCCAGAGAGTTTTAGATAGAGAAGATAGTAGCTAGTCAGACGGAAGACATGCAGGTGGAGATGTGTCTAGCTAGGTGAGTTGAAGAATGATGATGGTTGCCAAGTCGTCGTGTAAAAGAGGAAAAGTCGACAGATAGGAAGGTGGGCAGACGCGCGTTCATCGATAGATGATTACTTTAGAAAGATAAGTGCGTTTGTAGACAAACACATGGATACGCAATTAGAGGAATAAGTGGGTGGACATAGTAGAAAACGAATATATGTCGAAAGTAATAGGAGGACAGAGGACATGACGGGTACGTGCGAGAAGAAAATTAGATTGTGGGTTACGTCTGTGTTAGGCAGGCGGACAGGGAGACTTGCTGGCATCTGCACGAACACGCTTATCCATTTGCAACGAACTCTCATGACAGAGAGGGGTTCCTCGTAAAGGCAAAATTGAGGATGTGTGTTGCACTTCTGACAGCGTACTCGAGAAAAACCAGGTCGGAACGAGACGAAGGCACAACGCGCATACAATTTCCACTCCATCCTCTCATCAATACGTCCACTTCTTCAAATTATGAAAAAACGTGGACATAAAACAAATACTATGCGTGTACAGGGACCTACGAAGTAAAACACGTGCAAACGCGCGTGTAGGTAAAGCAAACACCACTTTTTTTTCGGACGTAGGTATACGTGCATACGACTGTATCTATACTGTGCGTACACGAATAGATACATTTAACCAACAAAGACTCCCCCCAGAATAAAGTCTTCCTCTTCAATGCTCAGTCGTAGAGATATAAATGGCAAGGCACATCAGTCCCGTCCATTTTGTCGTACTACAGAGGAACCCCGGGTGTTCGAGTATATATATGTGTACATACAATCGTATGCGTATACACGCCCATGTGTAGGAGCATCCAAACCTCACTCACGGATAATTGTACTGCACGAGTGTAGGGTGTCTGTATTTGAACGCACGTCTTAAGTGTACGTGTGTGGGTTTTACGTATATCTTCATGTATGCATGCATGTGTATATGTATGTGTGTGTATGAATGTATGCGCCTATGTATACATGCACATATATCGATATATCCATATATATATACATATATATATATATGTGTATACAGCGAAGCCCCCTTTAGGTCGAGGCATGCGTACAATTGGAACAACTTTCACATGTAGCAGCGATCTGAACTCACTGAACATCAGTGAACAGTCGCTAATACACGCACCTCCCAGAGTAGAAGCGCTTGACCAATGCCGCAGTATGGATTAGCTGGAATCACACAGTATGCTCGTTCCTCGTCTGTTCTAAAGATACACCTCCAACTTTACCTGCACAGCATATACCTAGAAACAGACCTACAGATATCCAAGCTTTTATATGTAAACAAAAAACGCCAGAATAACTTATATATAGATATATGTACATATACATCTACGTATATAATAATTCGTGCACAAGAATGTGTGCGGTATGCTTGTTCCTCGTCTGTTCTAAAGGTACATCTCCAATTTTTCTTGCACAGCATATACTTAGAAACACACCTACACATATCCCAGCTTTTATATGTAAACAAAAAACGCCAGAGTCACTTATATATATATAGATATATATGTACATATACATCTATGTATATATTAATTCGTGCACAAGAATGTGTGCGGTAGCGTCCTATACTCAGTGCGCACGTGTTAGGACCGGTGTCCCTAAACACAATGAATCTGTTCTTTGGCGCGTGATGCTGATGAGTGCGCCCACACACGTCTATGCAGCGTATGATTACATACATAACAAACCTTACGTCTACTTAAGCAGTTGTCGAATTCTTGATATTCGGCGAAACATATGAAGACTGGTACGCATATGGAGGTGCCAACATAGAAGTGTTCAACGCTACATGGAGGCGCGCCGCGGCGTGTTGTTCCTGCGGCTGCCGGAGGCAGAGCCTGCGTCAGCTAGAGACAGAGCAGTCAAACACCCCTACAGCACGGCAATCGGGTGATTAATTCTCTACAAGTGTGCGTATACATATCTACTCCGTTTATATGCAGGCGCGTCGTCGCTTTCGTTCTGACGGGAGACAACTGTAGGAACTTCTTCAGGATCGAGTCTTGATACGTATGTACTAAGAAGATGCTTGCCTGGACGCCGAAACGGGTTTAGATCTCTGCAGAGGTTTGCAGAGAGAAACCTCTTTGCGAGGCGTGCGCAACCTTCAAGAAAAACCAGCTCGCAGGTGTTTGCGTAAGAGCAGCGTCATTCCAACTGGGACTTTATAGGCGGTGGTACGTAGATTGCAGCAAACACACAATTCCGACACATATGTACATGCGTATATATCCGTATAGAAAAACGCAATATAATATGTATGTGCGGATTACGCACGTATGCATTCTGGACGATGGACTAGGGAGCTCGCACACTGATAAACTGCACCAGGAAAAAATTAAAGCCTCCGCGCGCACGCCTGCTCGTTCAATATCACTACTGGTGTACAGACGTGCACACAAACCTCAGAAGCGATACAAGGAGAGCAATATGAACACGGACGTGTTGATACGCGTGTGCTGGTACGCACACAAGTGACGACTGAACCAGTTGTACCCAGTGCCAGTACTCCACACTACGTGCTTTTTTCGAATAAAGCATTTGATTTTCGACTTGAAAACTACCCTAACCTGTGCGTCGCTGATCACGGTCACTACCCCAACTCCTCCTCAAATGCATATATATATATATATATATGTATGTACAGACCTACGTCGTTTCTTCCACAGGGAGCTGCACATATCAAGATGTAAATATAGACGCATCTACGCGTGTCCGCATATTTACACGTGCACACACGTATGTAAACACATATCCGTAAACAAATCTTTATACATCTGCGTATGAAGTCCTGCGTAGAAAATCGTTCACCTGCCGGTGCGACGCCACCTGCCGACTTTGTGAGAGTAAGAAAAATAAGGTGTGTTAGATGCGCACGTATGCATGACTGGAATGCCGCGCTCACAACTCCTGTACGCTAGAATTTGGCTGCCTTATCGAAAAGAACAGCTTGTCCGCGGTTGCGGGGGAACACGGAGAGAATACAAAACAACGGAAGCAAATCAGATAGTAGTTGAAGACAGACTTTTTCGTTTGCTCTGGTGTCCTTGCACTCAGACTTCCCCGATGTGTCACGGGCCCTTTCCACGGAGGGTGGTAAGTGTTTATACATCGCGCATATTATTAGTTGCGGGAGCGTGGCTCATGGAGGGAACTTCTCAAAAGAAAAGGAGTGACGCGTAACCTAGTGGCAGTGAGTACCTTCATATTACCGTGCAGAGCGAGAGCTTCCGGCTCGAAGTCCGTAACGTTGTATGTGTGTAAGCATTTTAGCAAGCGGACCGCATACACATATATGTAGAACATCTGTGATATGTGTGTGCACACGTTATACATATGGATATAGTTGCACCGTACGCGTACACGTCTGACGTATATCCACGTGTACACATCTATTCGCATCCACACGTGTGTCTGTGTGCGTGTGTGTGTATCGGGTGGATGTAAACCGGCTACTAGAGTTTATCTGCAAGTGATTTTTGCGCTGCTTCCAGCAGCACGAACAGACATCGATGCACTGCTAGTCAGCGCGCTGCACATCGCACGAACAGCGCTGTTTCTGTTTGTCTCCTTCTTTCTCCTGTTCTTCGTCTTCTCCTCTCCCTCTCCAGACGTAGGTCTCCATAGTCCCAGATGTGTACACTCTGAGCGCGGCCTATGTAAACACTTGTATTCGTATGGATATCCTACATAGGTGTAGAGTGATGAACATACATCAGCCACTTGTGCGGATGAGTCTGCGCAGGGAGGAAGAGAGCAGTAGCAAAGCTACAAATTTTTTCCGTCGGTATCATTACGTAGGAAAGATCGGCAGCAACCTCCTGCCCGCTTGCCGGTATGGAGCTGGCACTCTTTTTTTCAGGTGGCCCAACATCCTTGACAACGTGCCAAGTAGGATCGACGTTTAACAAAATTTCAAGAACAAATTGTTTAATAGCACAGGCGTGCGTGTGGTTTAAACACGTGTTTTCAAAAGACCCACGAGCATACCTGCTGCGTGGGCAGATAAGTACGGACACTAGATGTCCCAACCCCTGGATCAGCACCCCTACACCTAAGCTTGTTGCTGATCAAGACGGTTACGTCCTGCCAGCGCCGCACCCATGCACGTACGCAGATAACGACCCACGTGGGACTTCTCTAGACAAACAAGTATCTCATGCCTAAACGGAGGTATGTCTTCTACATATGTGTATACATACGTGTTCACGGGTTGACAAGCCTGCGTACGCGTGTGTGTACACGTACACGGAGAGAGACGTACATGAGTATGTGTGTGGATAGATATATAGATAGATAGAGATATTATATAAATAGAGAGAGACGTATATACGTGTGTATACATATATATGAAATAGATAGATATATTATATATACAGACATGGATATGCACTCATGCACCCGTGTATAACCAGACAGACGCAGGAGCGCTTTCTGTGCATGTAACAAGCTATTCATTGAAAACGGGTGCAGACTCGGTGAACCATTGTGTCTCCTCACAGCAGGAAACTGAGTTTCTACAAAGAAGGTTTGATTGCCAGACAATCGCGAAGAATTTCCACTGTGCCCTGCAGGACCAGCCGAGTTTCCTCGGCAACGCGGCAACATGGCTGGCCCGCTCCATACGTGTACATGTGTACCACATACCTGTGACACAACAAGTGGAGCTACGGGATTTAGCACGTAGAAGAGAGCGAGAGAGATAGGCTATGGACGCTAATGTGTGACAGGCGTATACATATATATATATATATATATATTATAAAGAGCTGGTTATCACATATACATCCATATATATATATACATATATATATATATGCACGCTCGTATGTATGTATGTATATATATATGAATATATATGTGATAACCAGCGAAGCGTAACAAGTCGACCGCGTGGACATATAGAGAGAGATAGATAGATAGACACATGTTCATATTTATATCTCTCTATATATTATACCTCTATATATGTGTACATATCTGGCTGAGATAATTTTACATATTTATGGTCATCCGATGTTCAGTTCCCAGCCACTGACCTCGACGCTCTCGGGTACACATTCACGTGCATGTCTGAATAGAGACGGATACACACGTACGTAAGGGGGCCAGTCCTAGAGCGGATGTACATATATATATATATATATATATGCAGACAGATAAACGGATATACAGACAGATATATCAGGGTATGCAAATTCCTTAAAGAGCTAAAGCCAGGGCATGAAAAGGAGAAAGAGATGTAGAATTCTAGTACGGGACGATAACGGCTGCTGTTGCATCCACAGGGGTAGCAAGGCAGAACCGGAACTCAGTCGTCATGTGAAGAACTGCTGGTATCGCCGCTCCCAAGGAGACACACATATGTACCAGAAGTGCTGTCGCTCCTATCCCCCGCAGCTGTTCTGGCTGCCGATGTGTCTCGGTCTCCTTACAGTCGTTGGTCGCGCTGCTGTCTTCTCTGCGGCACCTGCGGCGGCAAAAAACGTTCTGCTGCAGCTCTCTGTGCTGAGGCTCTCCGCATACCCCGGCCTTCTCTGCTTTGTTTCTTCTCCTCTTGAAGTTTCTTGCCGTTTCTCCTTCAAAAGCGGAAACAGCCATTGGTTGCTGCCCTTCGCGCCGCGCCACTGGCGAAGATGGCAGGCTGCTGCGGCACACAGCAGGCTGCCAAGTGTATTCTTTGACTAATCCCGGCAGGTGCTGCGTTTTCCTTTCGAAGAGCGCCAAGTACCTAAGACAAACCGCACAAGGACGATTCCCTCTGCTGTGTTGGAGTCGAGAAAGAAAGCAGCAGGACGGCGTCATTCAGTCCTGCAGTCTCCCGTCTCCTCATTTTGCACACGTGGCGGGCAACACGCACACGGGACCGCGAGTTTTCTTCGTCCTGTGTTTTTCTTCGTATTCTTCTTCTTCTTTTCATCTTGTTCGTCCTTCTCTTCTTCTCTTCATCGCCAGTTTATTCAGACGTGTACCGGTGCAGGACGCATGGAGCTACGAAAACTGGAAGTGTGCAGGTGTACGCAGGTCTATTCTTTGTCAACGGCCGACCAGAGAGCCACTTCCTTCTTCCGCGTCTTTTCTTCTTCTTTTGTCCGTCTAAAAGTCAACTTGCGAAACCCAAACGCCGGGCTGCCGCTTCTCTCACCGTTGCCTAAAAGGAGACCTCCAACAAACTCAGACACCTACACACATTTGCATCCACTACTATAAATATATATATATGGACGATGATATGTATACATATACATATATACATATATGTACACATATAGTGTGTACACATGAAAATGTTGACCTGTCCACGTACGCATACTGACCTACACACCTTCGGCACATGCACGTGTTATTATATATATATATGCATATATATAGAGAGACAGATACATATACACGTACGCACATGTTTATGTACATATATACAAGGAGGTTTATATACGTTTATGTAACTACATCCGGATACGCACGTATATATATATGTATGTGTCTGTACGTGTAAGCACGCATAAAGAGAGGTAAATCCCGATCGATACGTACATACATGTACACGTATATATTCACAAACATGTGTGGACACAAACGAGCAGATTACATTGTACGTGGAGCTGGCATATCTGAGAAGTGAATGTATACATCTACGAAGATGTTGCATATATAGATATGTACATACGTGGGCACAGCACATATAGACGCATATGAACGGGGGCACACACTCATATATTCATATGTGTGGACACGTGTTGCAAGAGTATACGAAATATGGATTCCTGGATAAAGAGAACAAAGAAATCAGCATAGATATGTGTATGGAGACAGATCCTTCTGCAGGGTGGCGGACAAATTGAGCGTTGCAACCTACTCGCATGACCGCCGCAACTTCTCGACAGCCCTTCACGCAGACGGCGTACATCTGCAGCATATCCATCAACGCATACCAACAACAATTTCTTCGTATCCAAATATGTATACGCACATATATATATGTACATATAAATATACACGTACGTGTATATATATATACACATGCACATATCTATATTTATATATATGTACATATACAACGATACTAACACAAATACATATATATATATATGTATATGTACACGTACGTGTATATGAGTGGGTTTGTGCACACATGCAAATTCATAGATACGTGGATCTTTTCCTGTGTATACATGTACTGGACTCGAGAATACATATCCTGCGGATACATATACATATATATATACGTATGTGCAGCCGCAGCAGATCTGTCTTCACATGTCTGTGCACAGCCACACACAAATATATATGCGGCTCGCTCTACATATATATATATATATGCAGACAGTCAAACTTTCACCTATATTGCACGTATATATGCATATATATATAGAGAGAGAGATCGCTCTAGATAGAAATATATATATATATATATATACGCATACTCGTGTATGTGTATGCATTTAACACGTGGATGTGCTCCAGTGCGCAGCTGCCTGGACTATGTATATATGATATCCTGTCTTTGGTGGAGACAGACAAACAGACATACACAAACACAGGATTCGGAGCCTGAGCGTTAACAACAACATTTATGTGTGCTCACGGCTACCTGGAGAGCTGCAGGTACATTAGACGTGCAAGCGCACTTGCGCAACGGTGGGTGCGTGAGTACGTAATATACATAGGAACGCCCACACATATACACACGTGTACACGTATCTACAGATGTGTGGCAGCATACACATGTATACGTAAACACACAAACATGTGTAGACACACACACACACACACACCAAGACACATATGTATCCACAGAGGTACATACGTCGACGTCTACAGGTCTACGCAGACACGTATATATCCGCACGTGTGTCTACGAATGCAGGCACCTTTGTCCACGTCCGGATCGCTCCCCTCCGTGGAGACGTCTTCACTACTATTGCAGCCGTGCCTGCAGGCGGCGCGCAGCAGCGCGGTGTTCCACGCGCAGGCGCGCGCCTCCCAAGTGACAAGACAGTCTCACAAATGGCGACGCGGAGGCACCTGTCCACCCGCGCTGCAGGTGCTGGCGTCTATTTGCTAGATGCACTCCACTTCCCTCCCTAGGCAGCTGTGGACGCTGTGTACACCGTCGGCTTGCACCGTCGCATGTGCGCCTGTGTGCGTCACCGCTACGGGTAGCGACGCACGCGTATTTGTCTCCTGGCGACGAGGCAGCACAGATGGGTCCTCTCCCCACACATACGCACACACGTATATACACCTGCTCGAGAGAGCGTGGGGTCCGCTGCTAGAAGGTGATGTATCAGAGACACACGGCAGCTGCACGTGTAAGCGCCCTTCCCTCCGGCGGAGACTACTGTGGACGCGCCACACGCAGACGCAGAGAGATAAACCGATAAAGAGAAAGAGAGTTGTTTGCAGGAAACAGGTGCTACTCACACTTCTTCACGCAGGTAAACACACACACGTACAGACATTCATCCACACAGATACTTGCCTGTGTCGCCCGCCTGCGCTCTTGTGTGTATGGATGCCGGTGCTGGCGGTTGTAGAGGGCTGCACACATTTGTACAGAATTATCTCACGACATGCGTTGACGCATACAGGAGGCCATAGCAGATCATATGTCCTTTTTCTTTCCTCTTTCGGAACAAAAAACGACGTACCTCTTCGAATGTGGCTGCCGAGACTTTCCCGTTTAGCTGCAGCAGCACCACCTGCAGAGCGGCCACCCACATCAACTGCAGCGCGTTCTACACATCATTCCATGAACACATATACATACATACACGTATAAATTGAGAGCGAGATGTAGGGAACGCGTGAGACTACGTACACATATAGACGCTTTCTACGCCTATTGATGTCTTGCAGTTTGGTGCGCAGATGTGTTTTCGTTTCTGTTTCTCTCTGTCTCTGAGGAGAGTTAGTGTGTGAAGCAGGTGCATCACGACCCGTAGGACAAGCAGATCCAGCACTGGCGGCGGGTCCAGGAGCAATAACAAGCGCAAAGGCAACAGAGGCAAGTGCAGCGGTACCAGCGGCAGCAGCTACGCGAAAAAAAGGCAGCCGCAGGAAGGCCAACAGCGGCTACAGCAAGCGACACAGCACCAGCAGAAGCAGCACAGCGACAGCAGCACCAGCAACAGTAGCAGCAGCAGTGAAGCTAGGTGCAAGTTCGATACCTTCTCTTTATTCTCTTCCACAGAAAAGTCGCACAAACACACACACCTCCACAAACAGGTTCATTATCTATCTGCTTTACATTATCTGTCTCTCCACATACACACACATACACATACCTACATACGTGGGCATCCTTACATACACGGGCACAGACATTTGTATACTTGCGTATACGAATGCATCGCTTTCTCAGGCACACGTTACTTCCTTCCTACGTAATTTTGTACCACACAGGGAGAAGTAAAGGAGAAGAAGAACAGAAGAAATATGGATAATAAGACTCAGCAAGGAGAGAAGTTCCACTCAGCAGCAACACTACAGATATAAATTGATGGGAGAAGAGAACCAGTGCAGAAACGCGGAACGACAAAACAGGCGCTGCAGAGGAAGGAAGACAAACCGTCCAGAGAGGGACGCTATCACTGCAGGAGAAAAGAAAAGACGGACTTCTCTCGAAAGAAAAGAGCGAAGGCACCGCAGCAAAAAAGACTGGACGTCTCTCTCTCTCAAAGGAAAGCGAAGGCGCAGCAGCAATGACGAAGACGAGAAGAAGGACGTGACGTCGCTCCTCAAGAGGACAGAGGGGAGGGGGACGGGGGACAGAGGTCCGCAGCACCGCGAAGAATCGCAGCAGGGCACGCAGCAGCAGGTGCGCACGAGGGGAGCAGTGGCGGAGCACCAGCAGCTGCACCCAGCAGAACAGGAGAAGCATCACTGCATGTAGTATCTGAACGACATTTCTTAGCCTGTGAAGCTTGAGGCTGTTAAGCCTGTGTGAACGATTTGTTAGTTAGCACGTCCCCATACTTTTTGCGGCCAGCTGCTCCATGAAAACGACCCACAAGTCCATATAAAGGCAGACAGGCAGAGAAGCACGCGCGAAGACTCGGTGTGGGAAGTAACAGCGACGCCTACTTCTTCGGTCGCAGGCAGGAGGGCAACAGTTAGCGTAGGGGCACTGCCTTGCAGCTCTGCTCGAAACGGGTCCAGCAGCGGGATGGCTGGTCGCGGCGGGCAGACGCACGAGACAGCAGTGACGAAGTCTCGAACTGCGATGCCTGCAGCAGCACAGGAGACCACTCGCTCAGGGAGACCGGCCGCATGCTTGCAAAGAAGAAATGCGGCGGGTCGCACGGCTTGTCGAAAAAGAACTGGGGAGGTTCCGAAGGCTTGCTGTCGCAGCTGCAGCCGCAGAGCCACTGCCATGCGTAGATGTTTCCTACTGGCTGTCACGTAGCACTACCAGCAGACACAGGCGTGTGCGGGACTGCTTGAAGCAAGAGCAGCAGGACCCCAGGAGACACGCTTCTACGGAGAGGCGGCACGAGCAATAAAAAACACAACCGACACACAATCCTGCGAGACTTGCGCAGATGCAAGACGGCGCAGACAGAGACATGTAAAGAGACGCGCAGGAGGACTACAACAGCAACCTGCGGCCCCCTCATATCGCCAGCTAGCTGCAACTTCTTGCTCCCCTCCTGTTAACTCTTCGCAAAGGGTGCAGTACCACGTCTCGTCCACAAAGTCGAGAAGGAAGTCGCCAGGCGCTGCTTGCAGAACTGCCCTCCCCAAGAACGCTGGAGGCTGTCACCGCAGCGTAGGGAAGCGCGCAGACAGAGGAGCAGACGCACTTCTTCTGGACAGGCAACTTCGACACACAGAAGAGAGACGGATCGACAGAAAGGTCGACATATACACATGAACATCTTGACAAAGAGATCTACGCAGCTGTCTCTTTCTCTATAGACCTTATGTTGCTGCCACAGAAGAGAAGTGCACGCCTTCCATGCGGGACCGTCGGCGTTTTTCTTCTTTTTCACCGCTCTCTGTCAGGGAGAGCTGCGCGCGTGCAGTTGGCCGCGGTGCAGTTGTTGCCCAGCACACCGACGCACGCGAATTCGACAAGGGACGCATGCAGCGCCACCACACGGCCGGTAAAAAAAGGCATGCAGCAGAGCCTCTCACGTGCGGGGATGTGTGCGGAGACTGCGTGCGTCAAAGTTTCGCGCATCCGGCTCGCTAACATATAAGCGCGAGCGGCAGTGCAGACACGCGTAACAACGCATGTAGACAGCGCCACTGCAGAGACACGCGCAGCGTCCTCTCAGTACAACGCAAGCGCATGCAGCAGACGCTCCTATGACGTATGACACCCAGTCCGTCTACAAGCCGTACATATATATATATATATATATTCCTTCTGGCATACATGTATACGACAAGGTACGAGAGAAATTACACGTGTGTGTGTGTGTGTCAGCTCACAGATGTTTGTACGCGTGTGTGTGGATATTTCAAGTAAGGGGAGGAGACGGCGCAGCAATGTGTGAAACGTTGTCGCAGGGCATGTGCAGCACAACAGGACTTTAGCTATACACACATATATGTATATGTATTATATGTGGACGTATACACCGAGGTATACAGCAGAGCGTATAGGTGATAGTATTAATATATACATATATGCATATATATATATATATATGTATACACACATATATGCACGTATATACCGAGGTATACAGGAGAACATGCACGTGATAGTGGAATATATACATATAAGATAGATATATATATATGTACGTGTATATACGTGTATACCGAGGTATGCAGAAGAGCGTATACGTGATAGTGTTAATATATACATATATATACATATATATGTACATATATATATATATATATTATATAGGTATGTACGTATATAGCGAGGTATACAGGAGAACATACACGTGATTGTCAACATATACATGCATATACATATACATATACATATATATAATATATATTTGTATACATATATGTACGTGTATATACGTGTACACCGAGGTATGCAGAAGAACGTATACGTGATAGTGTCTATATACACATATATATACATATGCATGGCCTTACACATAGAGTTCGATATATACAGGTGTAGGTGAGCCTGTTGACGCAGGTACCTGGAGACATATTAATATGAGTAGGCACACAGCCCGCGCGAGCGTTAGCTGCTGTCTCTGTGCGGGGTTTGTGCGGTGTACGTACACCTCGGTCCCTTACCGGCTTCGATCAGCGCAAGACCCGCAGCACACACCGAGGCAGCCAGCACGCCTGCAAAAATTATCATCAGTCATAAGAAGACCCATAAAGGTCGGCAGCATATGCACTTGTTTCTCACAAATATCAACACTTCGACAAACACACATACGTATACGTGCGCGTGGAGAGACATACATATACGTACACAGAAAGAAAGCTAGTCGTACACACACATATATCCATGTATACAGATGTACACCCATACATGTACGGGCGTGCACAAGCTTACACATATACACGTATGCGAGCGTTTAGATCAGCGAAAGAAAGACAACGTCTATATCTACGCCGGCCCACCAAGACTGCGAGAGTCGTTGACTTCGGGAAGCGCACACACATACGTACGTATTCGCTTGCAGACAGGTGCAAAGTACATGAAGAAACAGGTGGAGAAGAAAGGAGGTCAACACATCACGAGATTGACGGAAAAGTAAAGACCGGGGAGAACGGCAAACAGGACTACACGAAGAGTAATGAAGGAAGACATGGAGACGGGACACGGAGAGGCAGACAAAATTCGCGATTGCCTGCAGCCACGCGTACGCCACAAAGAGAAGGCAAAGGTCGTGTCTGGTGCAGAGAAAAAGACGCTGCCGTGAAGCACCCACGTGCAGCAGCACACCGCGTGGCAAAGCTTGTGGAATTGCCAACATACGAAGCAGAGAGAAGAAGACTAACTCGCACACATAAACCCGTAAATTCTGGTGCATATGAAGGGCCACTTTCACCACAACACATATATATCCCTACAAGCACACAAGTGTGTGTGCACGCTTCCACAGACGTGCGCATACGTAGAAAGAGGCTCACAAGTTCATACGTAGAGACTACCCCTCTGTGTACACACATGTCTGCGTAGGTATTTATAGACACACGTACGGAACTCAGCAAATCTGGGGGAATTTGTATATCAACCGATGTCAACATACATGTGTATAGCTGGGCTTGCACGCTTGTGCGTCTGTCGAAATGTATGAACAGAGGGACCTGGGCGGAAGTGCGTTTTCCATATACGTAGACATAAGCATGAGCGTGGGTCTACACAAACGTGTGGAAATATATGTACGCACACATCTTAGTTCAAGAAACGTGTGCAGACAGAGGGAGACTTGTGGCAGAAGAATTCTTTCCCAATACGTACAAACGTTAGTACAAAAGCGTACACAAACGTGCGGAGCCATCCACTCACACACACGTATATATACATACGTGCATGAAATTTTAAGCACGTGTGCGTGTCAAGGTCGATCCTGGGGGGCGGGTTCACTAATGTTCGAGAGATGAGAAGTAGCTACACGTCTCTGTTGATGATTTGTGCGGACACCTGGCAAGAGATGAAAAGAGAGAAACGGAGCAGCAATATTTGCCCACCCCGCGCCGCACGCACGCAGATACTCACACCTACTCCACCAAGCGCATCTTTGAAATTCTCCCAGCTACTCCCATGGATGAGAAAATCATCCTTCAGTGGTTTCTCCTTGATGTCTCACTTTTTCTTCTTCCCCGCACTTCTCTTCACTTCGCAACAGTGCGTGGCCCGTCCTGTCTCGCGTTATTTCTCGCTCTCTCGCTTTCTCTGTGTCACTTTTCAGGCTTCGTGTTGCACGCGTCAGTCCTCCATTTTCTTCTCTTGGACTTCCTGCCTGTTCGTCTGGGCCTCTCTTCTACCTCTCCTTTCTTTCCCTTTCGGTGCCGCCCCTCCCCCTCTTCCTTATTCTCGTTCTTCTATATTTTCTTCTCTCTATCTTTTTCTTCTCCTCCTTTCTTCTCTCCCTACCCTTTCTTTTCTCTCGCCTTCCTTCTTTTTCTCCCCTCTTTCTCCTCTCTTCTTCTTCTTTTCTCCTTTCGTTTGTTTCTCCGCCTCCTGTGGTCTGTCGTTCTTACCGTTTTCTTCTCCTTCTGCAGCCTCTTCTCTTCCCTCTTGCTCGCTTCTTCGTCCTCCTCCCTTGCTCTTCTTCCTCCCCTGAATTTCGCGCTTCCGCCGAAGTCTTTTTCTCCCTTTTCCCTTCCCTTGTCTTTCTTCTGCATCCTCTTCACGAACCACCTCTCTCAGCCTGCCCTTTGCTTCTCTGTGCCCTCTTCACACTTCCTATCTTCTTGTTCCTTCTCCTCGTCCTCTTCTCTCCTCTCCTGTCCCCTCCACACTTTTCCTCCTTTCGACTTCTGTTTTTCACTTTCCTTCCTTCAGTTCCTTTCCTCTCCTCTATCTTCGACCCTTCCTGTCGTATTCTCTACTAAAGTTCCGCTCTGCTACGACACCGGTCGACAAAGTGAGTGTGCACATATGCATATATATATGTATTTCTTTGACTTCCTTATTCTTCCCTGGCTGTCTCGTGTCCCTTCTTCTTTCTGCCCTCCGCTTCCTTCCTTCTTCTTTTGCTTCGTGTGTCAAGTGGCTTCCTCTTCTTCTTCCTCACCGTCCTCTTCTTCTTCTTCTTGTGCGTCTTCTCTCTCCTTCTTCTATCCGCCAGTGGCTCTATTCTCCTATTTTCTTCTCCTTTCCTCTTCTTTTTCTTCTCCGCCTCTCCTGCCTCTGCGTTCGTTCTTCTGTTGTGGCGGACTTCTATTTTTCCCTCTGTCAGAAACTCTGCTACTTACCGCCGTCATCTTCGAGCACATGAATAAAGACGCTGATCGCTGCGCGGGGATGAGATTCCTCCAAGATGACACCCTGCAGAATTTTCCGAACCGTAAGAGCTAGTTCCTGCTCCTGTTGTGTGCCTCCTCCCCCTCCCCCCTGCCCCCCCCCCTGCTGCTCCTGCTCCTCCTCCTCCTCCCGCAGCCGCAGCAGCCGCAGAAGCAGCAGCAGCCGCAGCAGCGCCGCTGCCTGCTGCAGCCCCCGCTGCCACCGTCCGCCGCTCTCCGCTGCTGCTGCCCACCTCTCCGCTGCTGAAAGGAGCTATGCCGGCGCGACACAGCAGCAGCGCTGCTTTGCTGTCTGATCCTCCTGCTCCACTAGAGCCAGCAAAGGAGTCGAAGCAGCGCTCGGTCAAAAACGGCATTTCTTCCTCCTCGCCTTGTCGGTCTCCTCCTCTTCCTCCGGCGGTTGCTGCATTCGCGCCGCTGCTGCCGACGTCGACTTCCTCTGCGGCCCGCAAAAAAAACGACGCAGCAGCCATACCCTCGCTCCAAGGACCTCCTGCTGCTCCTCCCCCTCCCCCCCGCAGCAGCGGGCGCGGCCCAAAGACAAAGACTGCCACCTTTGTGCAGCCGAGACTCACGACGCCTCGCCCATCTGCATGCGCTGCCGCAGCAGAAGACGTGGGGAAAGAAGCAGCAACACGCGTCCGCCTCATTCTCTTCCGTCTCCCCTTGTCGCTGTCGCTCTCCAAGCTCTCCCCCACCTCGTTGCCGCTCCTCCACCTGTTACCGCTGCTGCTGCCCTGCAAATCGCCAGGAAGACTCTCGGCGGCAGCGTCATCACTGCCGCTGCTCGCTGAGTCGTTACGCGTGCCGTTCGAGCCACTGCTGCTGCTACTGCTGCCGGACGCGGGGGGGAGCAAATGGAGAGGAGAGCAGCAGGTCGAGCAGCGCAGCCCACGCAACTCTGTGGGACGTCGGCCGTCTGCTCGCAGCGCGCCCGCGGACAGCAGCGGCGGAGCGCCCGCACTCATTTTTTCGAAAGGAGGAAAAGGGGGGGAACGAAGAAAGAAGAAGAGAAGGCGAGAAGCAGAGACGTTGTAAGTGTCACCCCGGACGGAAGACAAAAACCTTCCCGCGCGACGCGCAGACGCGTGAGACCCCAGACATCTCCTTCTCACATTACGTCGCTACGCTTGTCCTACACGGTATTGTGTCTGTGTGTGTGTGTGTGTTTACACACATATAGGAAGAATTAATTATTTACTTAGGCATGTGCTTCTTTAGGAATCCATATGGAGGGGGAGAGATGATATTAGTATATGCACCTGTATATATCTACGAATTTGCGAGAAGTAGGTAATCCCCGGGATACGAAAAACCTCGACTTCACCGGTAGGTGCTCGCAACACAACAGCAGCAACCTTCCTGGTTCTTCACTGTTGCAAGGGATAAACGAACACACGCCGAAGACACAGAGCGGTAGGGCTTGGGAGTGAGGGACACGCACATAGAGCAAGGACTACGAATAGCAGAACAAGGAAGAAGAGGAGAGAAACAGAGACAAAAGCTATGTGGCACCTTGCGGAGACAGTCCTCGTTTCCAGCGAAAAAGGAGTTCAAACTTGTGTGTCGTTGTCGACACTAAAAAAAGACGTGCGTGTTTTGACTAAGAAAATTACGTATTGACGGTCCTCTAGTCGTCGTGTAGAAACAGCTGCTGAAAGTAGTACGTGAAGGAGAACGCAGGTTCACGGTTGGACGGAGGGATGGGTAACAGTTGGAAATGTTCCCGAAATATATTTGTTAGAAGTGCTGACGGGGCACCAGAGACGAAGAAATACATGGAATGTGGAGCGCCTGGAAGGAAAGTTCACCAACAGCTATACAGGAAAATATGGAGAATATAGCGGGGTGTCGCGCCTCCATCAGAAGGACGGGGTCTCGATCCGTAGAAGAGAGACCGTGCGTCCAGGTACTGGTGAACGGGAGACAAAGTCAGTACCATTCGCTAGATTTGTTCGAAGGAGCTACGTAAATTTCGGTTAGTATCGGACAATGCCAACAAAGAAAGAGAGCGCTAAGCGGTTTGAAGACGATGTGAGAAAATGTGTCCAGGGCTCCGAACAACAAAGGGAGGCAACAGTCCTGTGAAGCTCTCTCCTGTAGTGTAATGTTGACTGAAGTGACGGACTCATATGGACTTTACTAGGTGTGCCGAGGAATTATTGTGGACGAAGAGAACTTCATGCGTAAACTGAAGCAGTTCCCTCATCATCAGAAGGGTGGTATTTTAAGTTTTCTCCGTGAGCTAGTGGCGTTGTAATATTTTGAGACGAGCACGGCGGGTGAGGTCAAGTGACGAACACCTTAAGTTAAAACGGACGGGAGTGGACGGCACGTGGAGAACGCATGGGAGACTACTTCACTCACTTCCGATGGTGCAGAGGTAACGATGTGGAAGCGTATGTGTGTGCGAGCTGCGAGAATCTATCAGAGGACAAAGCACGAATGGATAGCTCTTAGGCGGTAGTGACTGTTGAATTCGGAAAGCACCAAACAGACAGGATAGGAGTGGACGTGACCATCCGTCTGCAACAAAAGAGGGGAAGAACAAAGCAACGAATGCTCTGACAGTGTTCGATGGATCTTCACACGCGAACGGGGTCAGAAGGATGCCATATTACTTTGCATGTCAAATGTGTCTGTCTCCCTACGAAGGACTACAGGAAACGAAAAAGTCGTCCTCCGTTGGGAATGTCGGAAAAGTTCCCAAAAGGCGAGGGACAGACGGAAACACACTTGTGGTCAGATTGTAGAAGATGTACCTGAAGAGGCGGAACTAAAATTTTTTCTAGTTTTTCCCAGTGAATTAACATGCGCGGGGACTGCTGTTTTTGTGCATGTGCGCATGCACGGGACTACGAAGAAAGCGGGAGCAGCCGCAGCTCCAGGACCGGCACCACATGAACTACTCAGAAGACCAGCAGCCCAGTAATCGCAGCAGCAACCAACGGCAGCAGCAACAACGACACAAAACTGTAACCGGGGACTAGAAAATCCCAACAGCAGCCCACTAGTAACACCAGCAGGCCATTTACGAGCTGTGACAGCAGACACCCCGAAAAATTTAGAGAGTCACCCCAGAACCAAAACAATTAGCGCCAACGGCGTGTCCTGCAGTACCTCCTGTAGCGCTGGCAACAGCGAAATCAGCAGCAACAACAGCTGAACAGCAGGACGGGGAAAAAGACAGCAAAAGGAAGGACTTCGCTGTGCTTGGGGCGCGAAAGTAGACTACACTAAGCAGAATGTAGTCATACACGCGGGCGTCGAGTAACAAAAAAGTAGACACGTACACAGGAAGAAACGTACATGTGAGCCTATAGCCCAGGAGAAGTTGACGGAATTGCTTCCATTTGTTTAGCTGGAGAGAAGACATTTATATTACTGGCAGCGCTTTATGTGTCTGTTGCATAACACCTGTACGTATGTATGGTCTAAACGAATGTGCGCCCGGCCGAATTCTTGCTGTGGGATAACAAGCCCTCTCTCCCTACTTCTACACATACGCCTGGACACGGTTATGAATGTGTATGCACGGGCCTTATGTGAGCTGGTGTAAGCGTACGTCTGGAGTGGACTTTTGTGCATCAGTCTTTGAAAGTCGAAAGATAGCGAGGCGCAGGTCGCACAGCGCGTGTACACTAAGTTTACGTGCAGGCGTCCACATTTACACGTATGTGCAGCAAGATAGATTACTAAACGAAGATACGTGTATATGAGTGTATATACGTGTCAACTCATAAACAATGACAGAATCTGACGTGAGTCGTGAGAAAGAGATAAATTTTTGATGTGTCAGAGGCGTGTAATTCAAGCCGTTTCGTACGTGCACCCGAGGAGGCGTCACTCAGTACTCTTTATAGACATCCATAATTGCGTTCGTGTACATGTTCAATTATAGGTACACAGGCCTCTCTGCAGGAAAAGAGATGTACACTCATAGAACTATCAGTATGTGTATGAGTGTTCCTACAGTGCCCTGCAAGTACTTGCGCATTTGAGAGCATGATCCCCTTTGCATGTGTTCACGCGACTATCATCCATTTCTCTTCGCGTACATGAATGTGAGTAGGCACACATATATCAGCATCTAGGTGCACCGCAATTGGAAAATTGGTGAAACGCGTAAGACTGCGTTCGTGTTAAGCGCAGACATGAGTAGTCTGCTTGCATCTTTTATGGACGACGCGGCTACAAGTAAGTATACACCTACGACACATTATGTGTAGGTATGTGAACAATTACGTATCATTCGTGCCGCCTTAGGTAACGTCCGTACAGAGAAACGTAGTTGCCTGCTTACGTGAAGAGGATCATCGTGCAGGTTCTCCGACTAAAACAATCATGCGAGGGAAAAAAAGTTACTCTGCATAGGCGTTCATAATTGAATACACTGAGGATAGACTTTCTGCCCTTCCATCGGAGATTTGGTTGTTTACTGCTTTCTTTCTTTATTGGTGATTCTCACACAGGAGCCGATCTAGGGTACAGATAGTTGTCCGAATAATTGCCCTGCTACGAGGAAGGCACGAGAGTACAGAAGATTCACTAGAACTGATTTTTCTCGCGCTGGTTGCTTTATTTGCATATTGGTGGTGGACGATTTAGCAGATTGTGCCACTTGATCGATGGGTGCACAGGTGTATCTCGCGGTCCGTTTGTTGAATCGCTTGTAAGCTGTTACCAAAATCAATGCGTTTTGCACCGACGCGCGTACATTGATACAGTTGTTCGTTATGTCCGTCGTACGCGTCCCTCGGGACATGATTCATTTTGTTAGACTAAAGGATGCGTGTGTCTGGATTCACTTATTTGTCCCTGTACAAATATGTTTACACGTATGTGTAAATAGGTATAAATATAGACACGCGTGTACGTACACGTGGTTGGCTGCAGCGTGCGATCGTATTAGTGACACTATAAACATGTTGTCCTCGAGACATGGCAGGGTCCTGCGGAAGCTTAATACAACGGCGTCGGGACAGAGACCTCGGGAGCTCGTCTAATATATGGGTGAATCAACAGTGTTCACGTTGAAGATCGTGTGGAGTTCAGGGTAACGTTGATCCTCCGACAAGCTCCAAGGCTCCGTGAACGCATCCAGCAATTTTCAGGATGCGCGCGCACGCAATTACAGGTGTGCACTTTTCACGCGTACTGAAGAAAAAAAGAGAAAGAGACAGCGGAAGACAGTAAATGAAAACGAGAAAGGGAGAATGAGCAAGCACGTAAGCTGAATACATATTCTCCTACGTAAACAGGATAATATGTGTATAACAAGTTCAGAATTACGTACGCAGTTAGTCTCAAATGCAGCCGCCTCTTCCTTTCCGTTTACAACACCCGTAGCAGGAAAACTGGGAAGAGAAGAGGACATTTTGCATATGTGGGCAACGGTTTACGTCATAGAGATTTTCACGAGATCACGGTCAAAAGGCGTGCCATCGAGGGGCTGCACACTTAAATGTGCGGTTCGTTAGACGTGAGAAACGCTGACGGTCAGACCTGTAGTACATATTTAAATGTAGAATCCTCGTGAAGGCAGGCGGGTTCCACTGACAGAGAAGCATTTCCTTAAAGCTTAAAAAAAGTACAAAACGGACGCCGGTTTATGGAGCGTGTACCGTGACATGCGGGTAAACGCCACGCGTGTACATTTCAAGGTGAGGTTGCGTCAGATAAGCAGCAGGATACGAAAGACTGACCTGGCTTACGTACAAGCGAAAGTGTATTGTCGGTGTGAGACTAACAGAGCTACCTGGAGAGAAAAAAAAATAAGTCTGGAGAAACCACGTTGTAAAGGAAAGAGCTTGCGCACCTGCGGCCACCAATACACGGAAATACGAGCGATGCAGCTAAAAGGCACGGGCCGTCGTCGACGACTTGCGAATATGAGTGACTTGCGTAGCCACACGCGCGAGTGCAGCACAGACAGGTCAGGAGGGAACAACATTCTACATTTGCAATACAAAATGGCATGTAGTGTACGTGTGAAAATTGAAGTTGTTCTCTGGTGACACATGCCTGTATCCAGGGGCCACATTTGTGTTGACGAATGGATTAATTTTTCTATATTTTGTAGTCTGCATAGTTGTATGCGCAGGTCCAGTAATTTGGAAACTCAAACAAGGTCGCAGCGGCGCTGCTGTTAATAGCATCGAAGCGTATCCTGCGTGTGAGTGTGAAAGACTAACACGTTCAAGTGCGCCACATCTTTAGCAGTACCGAAAAAACCGAGGTGATCTATTCGTATTCCGGCTACGTAGGAATATGAGATCGGTGCGGGTCTTGCAGGCACAGTGCTTTCGACCACAACACAAACACACATCAGGTTTGTTCGCTTGCCACGTACTAGTTTTCATCAGTCCACCTCTACATGCCGTGCATGGCGAACACACCCGAAAGTTAAGCTCGTCTTTATGTCTGCAGCAGGGTCGATCCCGAACCCCACGAACATACTAGACACCTGCGGGTACCCGGGCAGTTGGACTACGGTTTTTCTTCCTTTTCCTTCTTCTGCATTGTATTGCTGAAGTTACCCGTTCAAAACAGGGAAACCATTTCGCCTTCCCTACAGCACCACAGCCCTACCTACACAGCGTTTCCATGCACGTTTGACCGTTTGTGCTCGGCGATGAGAGGTATGCCATGTGACTCGCAAAACCGACAACAGCTTTCACCCCCATACTTTTTGTATCGCAAAGGTTGAGTTGTAGTGCATGCAGTACGATCTTAGGTGACGAAGTTTCAGTGAATAACTATCTGTGTGGCTATGACGAGAATCATTCGCACTCCTGCGCAGTGTTCACCATAAAGGGCTCGGCACAGAAAAACGTTCTCAGAGAAGCCTGCAGAAGAGTCTACACACACAACCAACAGTGGACAGTAATGTGTGGCTGCTTGTGTAGGGGGCATCAGGGGATCTATACGCAGCAGCGTGCACTGACTTGTGGACGTATCGGGACCCTGTGCAAACACTCAGCTTTGTAGTCCTGCTTGTGACCCTGTAAGCCTCAGTGAATACTAACACTGCATAGCTTTTGCATGACGTGTAAAAAAGTATGCAGGCACTATACTGAAATGCGCAGAAAAGTAGACGGACATCTCCACGACGAAGAGCCGCAGAGCGTCTCCACGGAGCTGCGCAGCGCCAGCTACAGTCGAAAGAAATATTATGCTTGTCCAGGGACCAGACACCTGCACACAGGCATTAACAGATACGCAGCTGAAAAATATGTACACTCAAAAATTCGTATGAAAATGTGTGCACATGGGGATATATGTATCTACGTATGAATGTGTGTACGTACACCTATTTGTACGTATATGGACTGACGTACGTATGTGCTTACGAAGCGACGTATGTGTATATAGCTACACTGCAGAAGCCGGGCGTATAACCGACCGTAAAGTTCACGGGACGGTAAAGAAGGATATTTTGTCGAGCAGCTACGGATGCTGTGTCCAGCCGACGTACGTATGTATGTGTCTAAGCAAACGCAGGTGGGCACTAGTTGTTTCGAGCTCTAAGAGGCATCAGTGGACCATTTCGCAAGTGTAGAGTTTTCTGTCTCGGAGATACAGAACTAGCATGAAGCAACAGCTGAAGAGGTGCCAAACGTCCGCAGAAGGGATAATTGTTGTTCTGAACGCCTATTCACTGCCTGCGCAGGAGGAACGCTCACGGACGTATATGTGTACACTAATTCACACTTAGTTACGAGCACATATTGTGGTGCCAGGCAGCACGAGTGAATCTGCTGTTGAAGTGGTAGAGAGCACTCTTGACGAGGACAACAATCATCAATAAATGCTTGAAATTTACAAGGCAAAGCTCGTGGATCCACCGTCCTACGTTGGTGTATGTCTTCAACGTATGTTGCCCCCTTCCAAACAGCAGACACGTTGATCTCTGCCCTACGGAACATCGAAAACACTGTTGAAAAACTATGCAAGTGTCTCACCTTATTTGTAACATACTGAGGCAGGCGTAAAAGAGTGCTGCATTGCATGTAAGTGTAGTCTGCGTTCTCCTCTCTTGCTTCACAGGATCTAAAATTCAACGGCTGAGAGGGACACGTTGCATCCTTTATCGCAAATCCCGCGCACCAAAAGCTTGGTATGATATGGGAAAACACACTAAGGGTCTGGCATGTATAGTTTTTCCATCGTGTGAGAAATTTGAGCTCGACCAACTTCGGAAGCTCTCAATTTCATGAATACCAGCGACCCTGCATGAAGGCTGAATCATTCCCTCCTTTGTTCCTCCGCGCACAGATATCTGTCTACGCCATGTCTTTTGTTGCAGCGTCATCTGCTTTTTCTATTAGCCTGTACTTCTTCCTAATGAGACTGCTCACCCTCCAATGCGTTGCAGAGCCTTCTCTCCCCCACAACGCAGTCTTTGTACCTTGCAGAGAAACCTCTGGTCTACAGTCTACTCAGGACGGTTCAGCTGTCCACAGAGAAGAATCTCTCACCGCATCAGAAACGGCGTCGCCACTGGCAGCACCGGCAAAATGCAACACACCAGCGACAAGTACAACAACAGCGGCATCACAATCAGCAAGTGAATCCGCTACCACGGCTCCAGGAAAGTTAATTGCTGTACGAAGGAAACCAGCAGAAGTACGGCGAGCGGCGTGTACATCAGACGCAGAGTCAAGCGCAGGAAAAGGGATGAGGAGACAGTCGCGCCACCCAGCTGCAATAATGTCAACAGCAAACGTAATGGATAGAACATCCTCAGCAACAGCAGAATCCGCTGTCTTTATTGGAGGCATACCTTGTACTCTACCACAAGCAACGCTCCGTGCAGCCTCCGCACCAAACGCTGCGGGAGCAGCAGGAGGATACCGACCTCCAGGAGCAGCTAACGTTGTAGAATCCCAAGCAGAGGCAAGAGTGCTCCCTGCAGCAGTAACTGAAGGTAGAGCAACAACAGCTCCAGCAGCGCGAGCAGCAGCCACTGCGCGAACCCCACCTGAAGACGCAGCATTGGACGCAGCGCCTGCGGCATTACCAACAGCCACTGTCAGGTTGGCTGAAAACACTGCCATCGCTCGAGTTTTGGCAGCGTCATCTGTAGTACATGCAGAAGAAGCTGCAATAAGAGCGCCGGTCCCGGCTCTTGCAGCGTCCGCAGCAGCCATGGCAGGAAGGGCAACGAAAGCTAATCCGTCACCTCGAATTCTGAAAGGTCACGAAAACCCCGTGTGTCGGCACGTGGCAGTGGAAGCGCAGTCAGTCTGCAAGAAGGTGAAGCCTACTCAGCGCACCTACCCGTGCATGAAACAGGTCGTCGAAAAGCTTTGCGAAGACGTTCCCATTGTCATTCAGAAGATGTGCACAAAAACATACCACGAACGGAAGCCGTTTAAATGCGACCGGGTGGAATATAAAAGCGAGTGTATTCAGAAGAAGGAAACAACAAGGACAGAGTGTGTGCAGACTGTCATAAAAGAAGAGGCGTATCCCTGCCCCAAGGTTGACTACGTCACGAAGTGCAACAAAAAGCCCGCCCTCACGCCCAGCGTCTGCAAACACGAAGTCCAGAAGGAATTTCAATATCCTTGCGAGAGAACTGTCAAAGAGGAGCAGTGCGCCGAAGTAGAGAAGGAGGTCGACCAGGTCTGCGAAGAAGAAATCGTCGTGCCTGAAAAGTACGACTGCAGCAAAACTGTCTATGTCAAAAAGTGCTCCCCTGCCTCAGGCACAGCAGCTACAGGAATCCGAGCGGCTGGAGGAGAAGTAGCGGCGCCCGCGTCAGACAGAAAGGATGGTATACCCTCACAAGGCGGAGAGGAAAAAGTAAGTGTGACAGAACAAAGTTGACTTACATTAGCCGTAGTAATGCATAGGAGTGTGGGGGGGAGCAGGGGATGCAAGACAAAAAAAGGTGAAGGACAAAGAAGAGACAGGCATGCGGGACACGCTTGCGTGTACGCATCTCTGTGTGTTGCAAAGAACGCTATGCTGGAGGCACGCGAGAAAGCGGGGTGAAGCTGTTGTGCAGAGCAATCAGCGCAGCGACGGCCCTTTGATGCGCCTAGAAATTCACATATTCTTGGTATTTGTTTCTGGAAACTCAAACTGTTGATACGGTCACGTATGAGTGCGTGTGCTGCCTCTTCAGACAAGTGTAGTCAAAGTTGAAACGAAAAGTAGACAGGCACCCCCATTTCGTCACTTTAGAAAGCGTGCGCACATAAGGACTGTTGCAGCCCTTTTAGGGTCAAGAACAAAGGCCCTCAACCTTCTGTTTACACAACAGCACTTGTTTTACATGGCGCATACATATATGATCCTTTGAGTAGGTGTGTGCACACACAAATACATGCGTGCATATATATGCAAGAGTACGTGTCCGTGTACCAACTTCTACGGACACGAACAGATTGATTCCGCGAATGCGGCAGCTCGAGAGAGTTCTCCTTAACGTTTATAGACCTTCACGGATATTGTACGCAGAGCTCTTCCACAGGTACTCGTTTACGTTATGATGATGCGCCAAACGCACAAGCAGGTGCCGGATAACTAAATGAAGTCGAATTGCCTGCCGGTCGACGTCACGTACCAGTCGAGACACGTTTGTAACTTGTTACTAAAACGAGACAAATCATTCAGACGAAAACCAAAACGCAAGTCCAACGCGTACGAAATGTAGAGAGCTGACAGGACGGAAAGCACACACGTGTGCTGCTCCAAAGGTGTACCCATACGCACATACGTGTAGGGGCACATATGCGGACGCCGGGGCTCACACACGCAACCTACGCAAATGACTGACACAGAAAAAGCTCCACTCCTCTCCCTCGGTTCTGCATGACGGGAACAAGAAGATTTACAAAATGTTACTGTGAAGATTTGGGGGAAGCGAAACAAAAAGGATGTAGCTCAGCTCGCACGTCCGTCCCTTCTCGTCAACTGAATAATTTTCAGGTGTGCACGTACTCGTTTAGGCTTCGCACGAGAGAATTCCCTCAAACAATCTGCAGTGTCTACGTTGTGCACATACATACTTGCATATGTGGGAGGTCGCTCATGTGAAAGCTAGACAATCGTTTGTTCAAACCAATGGAGACTCTAGTGGAGTGCCTGCGGGATAGAGAGACAGTGTACACCGAACCCGCAGCGTTCGCTTGAATATCTTTCCTGAAAGTTTGAAAGCACGTTGGAGAGTATCTGTGGTGTAAGAATGCCACCCGTTCCCCATTGCCTTTTTGTCCGTGGTCTGTTGTCGTGAGAGTATCCAGCAGAATACCGAAAAGGAATATAAAGCGTTTCGTTGTTAAAATATCTTCTTTACGTGAAGCGTAGCGTGCAATCGTAGATGCGGATGTCCGATAACAGGTAACTATGTGAATACAGAGACACAAATGCATTCCTGGAATCGTGACTGAAGCGGGACACCAGGTGTGCACACACACACACGTTTATTGATATTCCCGCCAGTTTACATTAGCTTATGTTTTCCTCTCGTGGTTTCTCAACTGAAAACAGCCAATAATGGATATGCCATCTGCGTGTGTACCGGTGTCAGCTCTTTAGGATTAACCTCGTAGCTCATTTGGTGAACTCACGCATGCTTGCAGAAGTGTGTCTTCTACGCGTCCGCACTTCGCCGTGTGTATCTAACGTTTGTGGCGCGCAAGCGTGAGTTTCCAGTCACCTTTTGAGGGTATAGGTGTACCCGCAGCAGCTGCTTTAATGCGTTCCCACTCTCCGATAATGTATTTTTCCGTTTTTCCTTCCAGGCTCCTCGGCGGTTGCGAAAGGTGATAACTGCGCCCGATGCTGTAGTGGTTCCTCTGCCCAAAACTCAGATCTCCGTAGAGATGTGCGTGGATGTGCCTCAAGTGAAGCGAAAGACGTGCACCCGAGAGGTAGTGAAGAAAGAGAGGAGGCCTTGCAAAGGAGTGAAAAAGGAGATTCAATGCAGCAACGTAACGAAAGTCATTCAGGAAGTTTGTTCGACAGTGAAGAAAGTTGTGGAGCCATACGCGTGCACTAAGACGGAGATGCAACAGGAGTGTTCTACTGTAGCGAAACACGTGGAGGACACTTGCACGCGCGAAGTGCCTGTGGACGAAAAAGGCCCCTGTGAAATTGAAATATTCAAAAATGAGTGCGTACCGGTGCCAGTGCGCATTCCTGACGTCTGCTTCGAGACGAGACCCAAAACGGAAATCTACGACTGCTCGGAAAATAGTAGTAAATCTATTTGCAAGGAAGAACTTAAAGAGGTAGAGCAGCAGTGCGTTCAGACTGAATACAGGGAAGTTGAATATGCGTGTACACAGCTCGAACATGTGGAGAAATGCGTCATTCCTGATACGACACCGCCAATTGTCTCCACACCACTTCCGCCCCACAAATACGGTAAGAAACAACACGAAAGAACATACCTGTTACCGCCTTCAGAAGTGGTGGACGCAGACGAAGAACCTCAAGACGTTGAGCAGGCTCCACCTCAGGCACCCGTTCTTATGATGGAACCGCCCATGAGGAAGGAGTTTGCAACCGTGGTGATGGCACCGACAGCGAAAAAAACAAAAATGAAGTGGAAGGAAAAACTGCACAAACTTGGCGATCCAGACTTGGGTGAGGAGGAGAAAGGAGGAGAAAAAGTACAGGAAAGCAAAACGCAGGCAGAAGATGGGGATCGCAGCAAAAAGTGACGAGGTGAGGCTTCGTAGGAGGCAGAAATGGGGGACAACGAAAAATCAGCTTACTGGTGGGGAAGGAAGAAAGAACGGACGGCACCGCAGAGAGGGACAGATGAGAGATGCAATATGGAAGGAATTCTGGAGCGCGGGATAGCGGGGTTGACACAAGTACGGAAGAAGTGAGACAGAAATAGTGAAACGGCATTGAAAAAGTAGGACGAAGCCGAAGAAGGACACTAAGCAGCTAGTTGTCTTCAAAGTAAACGGGAGGATGGCCGAGCACGGAAAGGTGCAGAAAGGCATAACTGATGTGGCGTTGCATGTGTGAAAGGGACTTGAGTCATAAAAAGCTCCAGAGGAGGAAGACCTTCTATTGTAGACAACGTCGATGACATATACACCTCGTTTCCCAGCTTATAGAGAGGCCAAACACGTCATCTACCAGTTTAACGAAAGAAGGTCAAGGCTTTCTTCGAAAGGATGGGCCAGCCGAGAATGCAGTCACACACGACAATGATATAATTGCAGAGTCTTACACCTAGAAAAGGTCCCGTCATCGTGACGTGAAAAAAAATTGTCCTCATTGATCTATCTTCGTCAGTGTCATAAGACACACACACTTGTCGTCATTATACGTGAATCGCAAAGAGCAATGGAGTGTGACGAATGAAAATGCGTATATACAGAGTTTTGCATGTGTACACGTGTATGATATCTATATACATGTCTACGTGAAGAGTGACGCACACTTGTGAGACGTACTCCGTCTTCGGCAGTCTTCTTCAACGTGAGGCTGCCTTTCCGTGAGCCAGTTGAGTGACTACGTGGTGTAGCAGATCTCGCTTACGGAGTCGCAGCTTTCACAACTTTGTATCAATGCGTGCGTGTACATATTGGTACTCTTGCTTCCATCGCATGCGTGAGAATTGACTATTCTCACGTGGCATAGGTCACCGTTACGAGGAACGTCGCCTCAGGGAAGTTTGCTCAAAAATGTGTTTGTGTACTCGATAATGCACAGTGAGTCGTCTTCTAGAAAATTACTGGAGGTATTGTAACCGGGAGGGGACTCTCTAATTTTACTCCGAAACTAGTACGGGCATATCGTCTCGTAGAAACTTGCTGGAGGTATTTTAACCTGGAGGTGATTCTCCAATTTCACTCCGGAAATAGTACGGGCATAAATGTGTATATATACATACATATATTTGTACAGATTCATATAGCATATCAGTATGTTCATACATCTCTACGCCAGTACATTACACGCGCCTACAGCTGCACGCTTTTTGTTGTTCAGCCGCAGCACTTCCCCTCAAAAGGATACAGCACAATGCGTACTCTACAACCGTAGCCCTACGTGTAGCTACACAAAAGCCTGAATCGTTGTTGCAGTGGTGACCCACGGGCAACGCTCTGCAGGTGAAAAAGCCGGAGTCCTCTTCCTGCAAGCTTCATCATACATCTAGCACGTACGCAGACGTACTGTACAAGAGGCACCGCGGTAGAAGGCACAACACTTCCACGCCAGGTACACACGTTATCAAAGGAAGAACCTCAACAGGGTTCCTGTCAATCGCAGGCAGCTACACACTTACAAGGCTGATAACACTAACGAATAGCTTACGCTCTTTAGAGTCGATAAAGTTCGCCCTACGACGGGGGTTCTGTCAGTACCTTATTGTACTGCATTACTTAAATGTGCTTCAACCCAGCGTAGTTCGCTAAACATACCACTACCGATTCATACTGTTTTTGTTTATTCTTTGTGGCGGACACTGTCGATGCATAATCTGGGCGTCGGGTACCGCTACATTACTGCTGTCAAGCACTTGTGACCTTTCACTTCTATGCTGTGAAGTACTATCACAGTTATACATGTGATGGATTGGTGCGAAAATGTACGTTAAAAACCGGTGGGTCTTTCGCTCTACTTAAACCTTATCTTCTCGTATAACGCTCTGTGTCATTTATTCGACGCATCTACCTAACCTCACCTACATTTTCAGACTGCTTGCTCCTTCCAGTGTAAATGCGACTGTGTCTCGTTGCACCTACGAATGCGTCGTAGAAGGCCGCATACACACATGGATTTCTACATTCACGCCACTTGCCGTCGCGCCGGCGTCGAACGTGGAAAGTGACTGTCTCTCGTTAAACTACACCTATATAAAATCTATACGTAGTACGTGCGTATAAGAAGGGTGTACCCAGACCATTTGCTACTGCGGGTGCGCGCGTGGATATTGCCGTGACTTCCTTACTACCAGGATGCGCGTGTGTCGAAAGCTTGTATACGACGCGTAAGTAAAGGCAACAGATATTCGTCTATTAGTGAAGAAATCTGTACGCCATACTCTGTTGCATTTACCTGTGTGAAGACTGCCTATTCCCTCACTACTGCTGAGCATATACTTTATAAATATTACTGCGGAAGCAATACACCGTCGGTCTTTACAACGAAGGGAGTGACGAAGTCACCACTCCTAAACGCGTCTGTTTTACACGCGTATGCTACACAAAGTTGTAGGCCATCTGCCCCTCTGTCTATATGGTTTGCTTCTGCTGTATCCCTGGCAATATCAGGCATACATGCAAACATTCAGGTATAAACAATATCCCGTATGTTCGTGCTCGCCGTCTGCGTGCACGAGTGCTGGGCTGTCCGTATGACTACGGCTGAATCAAAATATGTTTACATATGTGTAGACACATGACGACCCCATACCACAGTAAGCCCAACGGTGGTGTTATCCCGTGAACTGCTTTAAGGCTGGTCATACGACTTGTTTCCACGCCCGTGTGCGTGATTCCTGAATTTACTTGATTACGGCATGGTGTGTAACCACTTACATGTGGAGCTCTTATATACGATATCCTTGGGGAGTCTGTTCCTACACGTAGTATTGCTGTGTTCCTTTTCTGACTGTTAAGAGATCGTATGCGTGTATACGATGTATATGCACACTAGGGGTCGTAAGCGTACATACTATACATCAGTGCCTTAGATTTCATTTCCTTCTGCATCTGCGTTTGTTACGACGAGTGCCCGGCTTTGAGTGTTGCTATACGCGTGAATGTATGTACGTTTACATAGACCCTACATACTTAGACGCTGCCTGCACTATCCACCTTTTCATGCAGCTGCACCTCTGACTATTGCTACACACATATACATATATGCAGTAATCTTGTACTGGGAGTCGTACACTAAAGCCAGCACCTCTTGTGCCTCCCTGGTGAAGAATGCGCAACCCCCTCCGACGACCCTTCCATTTTCCAGCGCAAACAGTCGGGTACCCAGCATGCCGTCCGTAAGCCACGGGCGTCTCCGCCTAATTGACCATAACTGTTGCCTCGCTATGCTTGTTGGTCGGTATCCAGTATTATGGCACTTAGGCACCTTAAATTGTTGTACCACGTCACCAATTGCTTCTGCTTCTTCATGCGCAGAGAAATGTCTACGCAGTGCTTACTGTTGACCCGTGCCAATCGCTGTATCGCTGAAGCTACCGCTGCATAGCCTGCTTCAGCCGGGTCGTCACGGAAGAGTGTGGCACACAAATCTCTGCCGTGAAAACGACTCGTAGAGCCAGCATTCATCAACACCAGAGGACGACCGTGTGCCAGTAACAACATAGATTTCATTCACCCCTCGGCACTCTCAGTTACTGAGAAACAACAACCACTCGCTATCCCCTTGCCCAACCCTCACTTTCTGTGACTTTCATCTACCTTTTCCTCTAATAGCTCTCCGTCACCGTCTTCAAAGCGAACCTGCCGTATCCGGCTTTTCAAGTCGTATCGAATACACTTTGTTCATCCCCAACCCCAGCGTTGCACAATTCCTACAACTTCAGGTATGGAAGAGACCAATTTATGCACACGAATACACGCGCGCCAGGCGCAGCCCAGGCGTGAGGATTACAACTGCATCACACCCCTACAAGCAAACGGGTGTACATAGGCTGACATTCTATACCCCGTGTCATGTGAATGACACGGGGAAATATAAATGCAGTGTAACGCTGTATACAAATATATATATATATATATATTTGTAGACAAACATACATAAACATGCGCGCATGAAACTGCTGCGATGGTCTCTACCATTCGGCGCCGCGTGTTCGTGGGGCCTCTGTTTCGAAATCGTTATTGTCCTTTCGATGTCTTGAAGCAGACAAATGTCTGACCATCAACTTCGAGAACAGGTATATTCCTCCGTCTCCTCTTGGGCCCTCCGATGCGCTTCAATTACTTCCCCGTGAAAATGGTTATCATCGTGGGAAAACTTCCTGTGACAGCCGCACTGGTGTTTCGTACACTGCAGAATGGCTACATTTGTCTCGTACGTCTGTGCAGTTGGAGTGTCGTCTAAGTCTTCGGTTCTACAGAGTAACCGTCTCTCATCTGACTTACAATGTGTTCCGGTGTACTGACAATGTCTGGCGCCTCCCCTCTGGGACAGCACCGCCCTGGCGTTACCCGTTACCGTCTTGTCTGTCATGCGGAATGTCTCGTCCGTCACCCTGCTACAAAGGTGTCACAACTTTACGGCACAGTTCTCCTTTATGAAGCACAACGCAGTTGGACAGCCTTGGACGAACCGGTCGTTCTAGTTCGTTTCGTTGTCTCGGTTTTACATGTGCCTTAGTTCGTCGGAAACACCACGAGCGTCTCTTGCCCGCTCGGACCCCGCGTTCATTTCTTGTTTTTGATGTGAATCTTGCGCAAAGACGGAGGCAGAGAGCCCTCTAGCTTATGCGCCTTCTCTTTGTCTTTCACGACCAACGTGTACAGATAGCGACTGCAACGAATTTTGAACTTGGTGATCACCGAAGAGCTGCTGCCGCTCCCCGACGAAAAATGAGGCTTCTTGTGAACTTTGACGATCGTCACCCGTGTCGCGTCCTTCCGTCGGGCGGTCGTGAGAAACTCACGAACCGAAATCTGCTTCGCCATCTTCTTCACCTACAACAGAACGCAAGGCATGCAGGCACACACATACACACACACATGCACACACACATACAAGCAAAGGAGATATACGCATATCTGGATAGATGCGCACGAAGAAGGAACCCACAGACGCATCAAGGCTGACACCATACAGATGCATACGGACGCCATCACCAGACACACGAGGTGCAACGACAATGACGCGCCGGCGCGGATAGAGTTGAAAAGTGCACACGAAAATGCAAACGCAGCACCCAGACAGAAAATATACACGTGTGTGCAGTGTCTCTGTGCTATGCGTCTGATATAGGAGCAATGTATATGGACCTCTTGATATGATTAAGAGACGCAGAGGCAGAGAATCACAGAGGTGGACAGATGGATACATGAGTCCACGTGTGAAACCAGAAATCAAACGGAACAAACATACTACACATACATGAGAGGCGCGCGATGACACGACCACCCGGAGGATCCACTTGTACGTACGCACGCACGGACATACGTGTGTGTATGTATATATGTACGGCGGTGCAGACATACCGCAACACATGAAGATATGTGACACACGGAAGGAAAGTACGTACGTACGCCGTTACCGCCAAAAGAGTTTCAAATCACCGACAGGTCGACGCGCACACACACGAAAATGTACAAACGCAGGCGGCGTAAGGATCATCCCGAACACACCGGAGCAGCCGATTCTGTGTACATACGTCCGCAGACACATGTGGTGTCGGATGTAGAGACACACGTCTGTGTGCCGACGTACGTACAGTTCAACGGTGTCAGACTGATGCGACCAACAACTCACAAAGGGAAAACGCGGACACAAACAGAAGGCACGCGTCTTAAGAGAGGAGCAGACGGAGTTATACACGCCTATGTGTACTGCTGATGCCAGCTGGAGAGTTCAACGTCGCTACAGGAGAGAGCACACACCCACAGAAAAAGTCGCGTGTAGCGGCGCAAGAAGTGTCAACGGTGCTCGAGAAAAGCACGACTTGCACAAAGACACCTTTGAACTGTACGTGGTTCACGATACGGAGGCGCAAACTTTGCAAGTCTTACGCAGAATACAACAGATGAAGACAGCCGTCCACTTCACAAGCACGATCACCATGCCGAACTAGAGGACACGTTCAAGAACTGCGCGAGAGTTCCGGTGGCCTTCGCACGCGTGCACGCGTAGACAGGTATATACACAAAGAGTACGCAAGTTCTTCATCTCCTCTCATGATTACGAAGTCTGTGAGAAACACGGCCGAAACAGAGACGTGCCAGCTGCGAGCGTGAGCGGTAATTCACACACACGAGAGCATTGATCGTTAGTGAGTACACAGTACGCGCAGAGGCACCCAAAAATGCAGACATACACATATTCACACCCGTGTATGCCTATACACGTAGGGTACACGTACACGTTCACACCCAGACGCGCATGGAGGAGGACCCACGAACACACTTTTATATCTACTTACGACACGCACAAGGCTTTCTTAGGCTGACGTAGGACTCGACGCAAATAAATACGAGCACACGCATGCCTGCTCGCATACACGCGAAAACGCCTTTGTTTATATGCCTAGAACACAACGTCACACAACGACGGCGTGCACAACGTACGTCTATTCAGAAATACCCGAACAAATGTCCCCCTCCACTCTTCACAAGCCTTACGTATAACGTGGCCCACCTGGTTACCTATGCAAGAACGGTAGACATCTACACGCATACGAAGTACTTAAGCGTACACAAGTCGGCACAAACCAGACTTCCATGTATGTATGTTTGTACGCCAGTGAACAGGTAGAACGGGTGTCGATGGGTTACAGCCTCTGCACGAACGTAGGCAATACAGGCGTCAATGGCAATCTTCATAATGTTCGTCACAATCTACTCTCTGCTCTCTTCCCTCTTCAACAAGGACGTATGCCTTCATGTTTACTCCAGATACGTCGGGGCCGGATATACGTACATACGATGGGGGATTTTCTCTACGAAAAGACATCGGAGAACTGACACAGAGGTACCTAAAAAAGTGTCCCGCGAAAATGCCTGCATGACTTAGACGGACAAACACGCACGGAATCCCCAAACTCACGACCGACTGAACGGCGCACCGGTGTAGACGGCATGCGTGAACGGTGTAAACAACCCGCCTCCCCTTATAACTGGAAAATCATAACCTAAGGATCGCCATATGTGAGCCGTCTCTTGGGCGCAAAGAATTCGGAATTTACTCTGGAAAATGCGCCGAGCTCACAAACCAGAAGTGAACCCCACACCAGTCTCGTAGCCCAGCACCAAACAATGGCGCCATCTGTACAGGTATCGCGGGCCGTATGAAGAAAGCTGTACAGACTCACCGGAGTTCGAACCTCGAACAGTTTCGTCCCTTTCACGGCCAAAATCCGCGTTTATTATTTAGTGGTTGCGACCAGGTAATTATCTGCTCGCCTGTACACGGGAAATAAGGCCGCCTCGATGTTACCGAAACAGCTGAGTCGGCGCACGGAAGCACATGCAACACAAGCAGTACTACTCAGCCCAACAGCACGAAGAGTACACGGAGCAGCGCCAGCAGCACCAGCAGCAGCGCGAGCAGTAGCAGCAGCAGCAGCAGCGGCAGCGACAGCAGCTCCAGCGGCAGCAGCAGCAGCGCCAGCGACAGCAACAGCAGCGCCACTGGCAGCAGCAGCAGCGCCAGCGGCAGCAGCAGCAGCAGCGCCAGTGGCACCAGCAGCAGCTCCAGCAACAGGAGCAGCAGCTTCAGCAGCAGCAGCAGCCGCTCCAGCAGCAGCAGCA